>CM063502.1:29966839-29979339 GCA_032207245.1 Pardosa pseudoannulata | reverse complement strand
TTTATCACGTGTCTCAGCTGACTTCACTAAAATTTGTTGTTCAAGGTAATTTTTGTAGAAGAAATAAAATGTGTGCAATATAGTTAATTTTTTGTTGATCTCCTTTTTTAGCTGAGAGATACTGACACCGTGTCCCAAATAGGTGAATCATCTGAGCTCATGTTTCATGAACATATTGGTTTATCGAGCGGTGACCCAGAGGATTTTCGTATACAGGTCCTGTAATGCCATCCTATATAATCTTTGATTTGCAAGCTAAATCTGTAGGTCTATATGACCTATTGTGTCTTAATGCTCAGAGACTATTTCATTCATGATTTATTTTCCTTACCAATAACCTCAAGCTTATAGAATGTTGCCTAAAGTGCTATGATGGTTTAAGTTGAATAAAGCCAACTTTTCAGCTTCAGCTAAAATCTAGAAGACTAAAATATGTATAGAAAAATAACAAAATTTAAATTAATTTACTATATTTTTATCGATCATTTTTGGAACATATGAAAGATATAAAACAAACAACTTTTAGCTTTTCTGAATATATTGCAAATCATTTAGATTTGTTCAGTTGCTTGCGAGAATGTTTTATATTGTTTACATTTTAATTTTTAGTAAACTCGTTTAATATCTGTAAATATAATGATTTATCTCTAAATATATACAAAATATAATGCAGCATAATGTTTCATTATGCTGTATTATTTGGTTATTATTCACTAGTACTGCAGTCAAGGTCAGTTATTTTCATTGTAATTCCTCTCTTTTTTTTAAATTTCGTTTTTATAGCGATTGATGCTATGTAATTTAATTAAAAGTATATTTTTCGTATGCCATAGCTCAATATTCTAAAACTTTAATGTACTAATGTGTATCTTCTAATGAATTTTTTATTAGTTTGAAAAATATACATATAAAATGACATAATAGGAAATACATACTGGTTGTCCTGGTGGTCCTGGTTCTCCCGGAGGACCGACAGAACCTTCACCCTGCAAAGAATTTTTTCAGCACATTACATCAATCATTCGTGGAAACAAGATAAGATCAAAAATGATCCAAATGATTTTATTTTTGGTCTAGAGAATAAGAACATATTTTACCGCAGATCCTTCCCCTGGACGTCCTGGTGGTCCTCGGGGTCCCACAAGTCCAGGCGATCCCTAAAATATTATAAAGCTCAAAGTTATAATTTTTTATACTCAAATTATATTGAAATCAATGTACATATATGTGTTTTATAACAAGCTATAAAAGGTAAAAACAGTTATGTATTTTTCACAATTTTCTATATATAAAAATTATCCTCTTTTGTTTCTGAAAATGTATTTCGTTTGATAGCACTAAGTTATTTTCTTTTGTTATTCTAACAAACAGTTATTTATCAGAATTAGCATTTACTTGTAAAGTCTATCGATATTGATTTGCGTAGGGATTCTTCCTTATATAACGCCCTTATTAACCCCTTGAGGGCCAGCATGTAAATGCTATACGAGTCGACCGTTATGAAAAACGTTGCCGTTTACGCCATCTAGTAATTAAATCTAGCATTCAAAAATTAAATTCAAACGTTCAGACCTCCTATTACGCATACGCGACACTGGTCTCTCAATATGAACCGGAGATCATCTCGTGGAGGCGACGTTGGACTGACTAATAAGAGTGAAATCGCGTATACTAGACGTTGATCACGAAGGGGTTAATGAACTAAGAATTTAAAATTATCTGTTCGTTTAGATATCCTTCTACAATGTTCTAGATTACACATGAGTATAAAGAATTCTAAGTATTAGATGCAAAAACTGTAAAATTCTACAGCGCAAACCATTAGAAAGTTTTTCGGAAGCATTTTTCCAACAGGTCTACAGCATTTTCAAATGGCCTAAATAGGAGCTTTGTAGGTGCAGGTAAAATGTAGAAGACTTGAATTTCTGCAGGCCATTTTCAGATGTTTACGTGAGATATATGATTGTATTGCAATCAGAGTAAAATTAAAACAGTCTATGAAGCACTTGATTCCCAAGAGCACAAATATTAAACAGTTGACTCTGCCTTTATCCTGAATATCGTTAACTGTGCAATACATTAACAATAATATATTTTTCTTTCATTACATTTCAACTGCAAGACTAAAACTAAATTCTGATTTTGAACTTAAAAATCCTTGATAATAAGATTTTATTTGGTTACATGGTAAGACATAATTATAGGGATATTTCTTATACATATTTAAAATTCGGATGGGAACATACTTCTCTTCATTACTTCCTCGTACACCTATTAAATTATTTATTTTGATTGTATAAAGCGTCATCAGAATTATGATTTGCTCATTTTCTTCAATGTCCAAAGTGAGTTTGCTTTCTAAAAGTAACAGTGTTGTCTGAGTAGCGTCAAAGTACGGACATTTGATAGTGACTCTCTGCGTTAATTTCCAGTATAGAGATTTTTTAGTATTATATATATTTCACTCTAAACATTAATTTTTCACGATTACAATACACTTTTTACACAGTCCCCTAAAGTAATAAACAATAAAAATACAAAAATTTTTCTGCAACTAATAGATTTTTTTAATGGACTTTAAGCATTTTTTCAACTACATTAGAATCATTGTTACAACTGTATGTGAATACATCGATATATTTCTATTTTATTGTTGTAAAGTAATGCTATCTGACGACGAGAAATAACATTAATATCCATTACATTGAAGTATTTCATTTTATATTAGAAAGATTGCAATAAAAAAGAAGGTTTTCAATCAGATGTTACAACATACATATACAGCCCTACCTAAAAAATCGCAGCATTCTATAGCTAATCATTCTTGAATTACGCACATCCGTGCTGCCCAAGCAAGTCAAAACAGATTCAGAGATGGTCAACATGAATATTCAAAGTTTTAAGGTTAAATTCTCCTTGTACGTATGTAGATGAGTAACGCCGAAACTAGCCGATTTAGTTGATATTGGTATACCCGTTGAAATCTGAAGATTGAAATTTTTGTTTACGTCTCATCCTTTACTTCGTAGAAGGAAGTCTGGTTTCGTTTGGAGCTCTACGGTCTACGGTTTTGCACACGAGGGCTAATAAAACCGGGACCTACTGCTTAAAGCCGATTACAAACGGCTACGAACATCCATGCCATAGTGGGATTCGAACCCATGAACTACGGTACCGACGATCAGCCCCCTAACCAATCGGCCAGCGTTCGGCCGTAGAAGAAACTAAAAATACATAAAGCAAATCAATATGAAAATTGATGTTGCAATAAACTATTACTGCAACAGAAAGCACAAGTAATCGTATTTTATCTTCTGAATAGTCGCATTATACACATACACTTCGTCTAGGAACAAGAAGCATAAAAAATTACCTTGTTCCTTGAAAGTAAAACTGCAATACTACAAATTTTGAGTTTCAGAGTTAAGAAATAAAAAAACATCACGAAGAGAAAATTAAATGCTGAAATACAAGTGCTAACTTCGGTAATCTATCACTTTTAATAGATTTACAATGACGTCAGTTTTGCATTCTTTTTAGTTCTCAACTATTGTTTAGCTGTCCGCGCTTTTGAAAAGACTGATAGAGAAACGGCAAAATTTTGAAAGCAGTAGAAAAAAAGCCTAACACAATTAGAGATTGATTTCATCTGTTTCTTAGACTAAGAATATTTTTTCTATATTGTCATGAAGAACAAAAAGGTAAATGCTTTGTTTACGCATTGAAATACACGTTATATTAATTTTAAGAATTTTTGTATTTGATTTCTCAAAACTATAACTGAGTGGAGGAAACAGAGATTTTGTTTTCCTTGACAATTTCATAAATTCTGTAAAGGTTTGACCATTGATCCCATTGAATTTTAAAGCTTTATAATGTGTTGTATATCATTTATTTTAAAAAGTTGTCTTATAGCTAAATGTGCTTTATTGAATACGATCAAGGCCTTAAAATTTGTTTACATTAAAATCAAGAATTTTTTTAAGAATAGAGAAAAAGGTAAAACTTAAAAATACCTATATTAAAATAATAAACTGAATATAGATATTTTAATTAACTTTCCTTGGGGTATGAAACACAAATTTTAAGGCTTATTTCGAACAAAACATAGTCTGAAGTTACTTATTATGATAATTGGATATGAATTTTCTTTACTGCATAGTTTTTTCTTAAAGAGTGAAAATATAATAGTTATAAAACATTTGCCTATAAAAGGAAAATCAATACGATCCTCATAGAATAATAAAATTAAAATGTTATTTTAAAAAGTATAGATAATAATAACGCCTGCAAATAAGTTTAGAAATACTTGTCTCACCATTTCATTTTTTTCAATTGAAATATTTCAATGAATTTTCAATGAAATTTTTCAATAAATTTCTTTGAAGTTTATCAATAGGGTTTATTTTAGGTGATAGGTAAGTTTTCATACGTTTAAAAATCAAATTTTGCGAAAATTAAAAAAATGTTCAGTATTTTCTGAAATTTTATGCATTCTTTTATCTTTATAATTACGTTTAGTAATATTTTACACTTCATTACACAGAAAGTTTCTCTTTTTTAAGACCAAAATCTGTGTTCTTTCCCTTGACTCTAAAATTCGTAATAAATCTTAATTTAAAATTTAAACAGTCCTTCAATCTTATTCGGTAAATCAGGATTAGCTATAAAAGAACTTCTTTTTATACATATATATATATATATATATATATATATATATATATATATATGTGTGTGTGTGTGTGTGTGTGTGTGTGTGTGTGTGTATGTATACATATTTCTGTGTGTAGAAATGTCTGTGTAACATTAATGTCTACTCGTGTAATACGGTTGTTACTTAGTAACAACTCGTAGTAGCTTATTTGTCGATATGTTGCACCAGACATTGTTCAATTAGTAGAAACTCGATGCCTGAAGGACTCTGCACTAATTCAGCCCTTTAAGCATTGCTTCATCCATGTAAAAATGCTTGTTAGAGAATCGGAGTTGTTCTAAATCATATTTACTATTCAGTTTCACTAATGAAATTAAAGTTCACTGTATTATGATAGCGGTATGACTAGGTAGGTCTGTACATCTTCAGTACACACTATCTGCCTTACACAGCTTTGCGTTTTGTCACGCAGACTACTGATATTTTCTGAATTACAGTATAGATGAGTTAACATACATATATAATTTTAACTACCAAATACTGTATCTAATATTTAACCAATCCCTTAATGATGGATAAAAAATCTTAAAATAGGAAATATAAATATATTACTCAGTTTTTTGTTTTGTTTTTCACATAGAAATGGATCTTTTTGTGTTGTTTTAAGGATGAATGAAATGTGAACATATAAAAGTTATGCAGGATCGTAAAAAGCTTTAAAATTTGTAATTAGTGCAAACTTAAAATTTTTAATTTAAAATTTCACAATGAATGTTTGTTTTATTTAAATAACAATTACAAATAAAAATGTTGATTACTACTAACTGTTGTGGAGAAAAAGGCTCCAATACAAGCAATTTTTTAAATACATGACTTTTCCTGATTTAGCAAATCATTTTCCATGACTTTAAAAAGCTTTCGTTAAAGTATATATGAATAAAACTTCTGATGTACATACAAATAAAATATATGCTTTTAGAGAAATTACAGGAATTTTATCATAAAAAACCTATAAACTTACCTTATAAGTGTTAATAAACTCACATACATAAAAATAAATTATTGTATCTACATGCCTAAGTTTAATCATATAGCAATTTTTCAATCAAAATGTTTCCAATTTGAATTCAGGGTACTTTGGTATTATCCAGGTGACCATGAATAATAGCCAAATATAACCCTATAATGTTTATATACAATATCCCTAGAGATAAACTTATATTTTGTGCAAAAATCTTAACTAATTTTTATTTAAAAAATATTATATTAATAAAATTTTAATCTACAATTTAAGAAATAACCAGAATAATATACATTTACCCACCCATTAAGCTTTCTTGCTTTGAGTTTCCTTGGTGAACAAATTTTACTTGGATATAGGGTCAATAGGATAATACATAAATATCAAACTCAGTAACTTCAAATGACAAGAAAAAATAGAATTAAAAAATTCATTGCATTTTTTTAATCGGTAGTTTAGCGGATCCATGACTTTCCATGACTTTTACTCATTTTACTTGAAAAATCAAGACTTTCCATGACAAAATTAATCCATTGTCTAAATCCATGATTTTCCATGATTTTCCCTGACTTTCCAGGTGCGCGGAAACCATGTATATATATATATATATATATATATATATATATATATATAATGAGTATAAATACATATGTAGGTTAATGTATAACCTTTAAAAACTGGAGACGTAGTCCTGTACGATTAAGCTATCTCCAGTTATTCATTTGCATCAATCTTTAACATGTAATTTTTGTGTTCAGACTGTCAAGAGAATCTAACTAAACTGTCTACATAAAAACTTATGGAACTGTTAAAGTAATAATATGGACGAACGTTCAATGCTAATTTTGTGTCTCCGTAAAGGGAGGCCAAGATGCGCCCTTGGCCTCCCTTCACGGAGCCCCAGGATACCGTTTGGGAGCTTCTGCTTTAATACATTATTAGGTTGTAAACATTTTGAGTAGTTTAATTCTCTCAGACGTGAAGTACCTTTTCGTATTTAATATAGACGCTTCACAAGATTGGTGTTAGTTTTGATTTTCAAACTTCTGTTACTGCAGTCTGAAAGCTATTACTAGTCATGTTGACCTAGAGAAAACTTACATGCCGTGTTTCGTTAAGAGGTCTTAAATAACTAAAAAACAATAAACAAAACAGTGATATTTATTACTCCTAGCAGTTTCTTTTTATTCCCAAGTAAATCTAAATCCTTTCCAAAAGCGAGAAGTCTAGGCATTTTACTTCATCTACACGTTAACAACGACCAAAACTCACGACAATCCATCCCAAACACGGGGAGGGGGGAATCACCGTTGCATAAACCTATTATTAATCGATAGGACACAGTTTTCACGCCAGTTTTGTGGTATCTACTGCAGTGTCACGATTACATGAAAGGAAATGTAAGCGTCTGCTAGGTACTCCGGCGCCAGACAAAGTCTTTACATGAACGCGAAACCTATCACATTCCACAATGAAATAAAAATCAAAAATGAGAATCTAAGCTCATGAGATGCGTTTTTAATATTCTGCAGACGTGAGCTAACAGTAAAATTACTGACTGTTTATCATAGCGATTACAATTTGTGTGTAACATAGAAATCTTTTTTTTTTTTATTTCGCCAAAGGATGTTTAACTAATTTTAGTTCAGATTATTAATTGATGATGGACAATGGATTTAGTGTATTTTATGATTAATGCGGTTTTAAGAAAAGACTTTTTACTTACAAAAATACGTATTAAGTGTAGAACGTCTGTTTTAAGCAATTAAGAAAACACCATACGTAGGTAGTGTTTAAATTTATGAGACTGAAACTTTATAAATGTATGTTTGATTCTCAAATGAAAGGAAAATTATTATGTAAATATTTAATTATCAGGTATATTCAGAGAAATGTATTTATTTTAAGACTATTTTGGGTTAAATATTTTATTGTTGCTTTTAGTTTTAGATGAAACTTTTAATTTTCAGAAGTTTTTTTTTTATGATGAAGTAATAATAATGATGAGGATGATAACAATAATAACAAAAACATAAACAATAATAATAATGCAAATTCTACTGATGGTGTTTAAGAAAAACATCTCAAATTGTATCATCCACAATCATTGACGTGAAATCAAGCATTATCACAGTATAAAGATTATATCACTGCTGTCGAAATAATTTTAAAATTTAAAGAAAATTTTAGTGTATCCGTAGATATCCCCCCTCACATACATACACACACGAGAAAGAAACATGTTTTTCTTTCGAATTAGTCCCCACGGAAAGTAACAAAACAGGTTGTTGCTAAAATTAGAAAAAAAATGCGCTCGATTAATCCTATTTAATATTAAGTTTTTTCATTTATCCAGCGGTTGGATTATTCACTGCGACACACAAAAAAAGTTCTAAATTTTGAAAAAATGTACAGTGGTTAGACTGAAGTTAGAATCAAGGATTGAATGTGTAGGGCCATGACCTTGTCAGTCAGCTCCCATTAAGAACCGGCCGAGGGTAGACTTAATTGGGCTCCGAGGCGTCGGCCTTATTGTTATGAGCTGCCATTCATCCATCATGCACTCAAAAGAGAAAATCTTGCAGCCCAAAGAATACCTCTTAAAAAACACAACAATTAAAGGACCCGGAATCGAAAGATTGTTACAAAGGTAATAGCTTTATCAGCATTTTCGTTTTGAAATAAATCAATACAAAAATAAAGGTTTAAATCCGTTGGTTTGAAATACAGTAAATATCTATGATTTCACAGACGGGAAATATTTTGTAACATAAAGAACATTCTCGAAGAGAATCACAACAATCCAAGAAAGGGTCAAACTAATATGCTTTGTAGTATGCTTACTGAAAAAAAGATAATTGGAAACTTTTCCTTTGGCGAATAAAACAGGGATTGACTGTTTTATTCACCAAATTAAGAACAAAGAAAAACACAAAGTTTTTTTCTAAAGTGTTAAACGCCTCTTGTAACCTTTATAGATTAATTACTGTTGCCCAGTACTAACCTTTAGTTCACGAACTATTGATACAGTTATGAAAATTACAAAGGGCTAAATTATAATTTTCTTTAAATTGCCAATTAGTCTGTTTTTAATTTGTTCTAAGCAAGAAAAGTGAACTTAAAAGGATGAAACAGAAAAATTTATCTTTAATAGTGAATATGTTTGTGTAAGATATTTTTAATAGCTATAAATTTGTTGCGTTTGAACTTCGAATGAACCAGTAATCGAAACTGTTATTTCAGTCAAAAAGATTAACATTTAATCCAAAGGATAAAACCTTTGGCCACTGTTGAAGCATTAATTTCCTTTGAGCACAGTCAGTATATTATGAAAAATTGTTCTTGAAAGAATTTAGATAGCAAAATTGAGTGACTATGGTCTCTAAAAGAAATTCTTATTAACCTTCTTCAGAAATTGTAACCTTTAGAAATCTTCCACCAAAATTAACCTTTCGAATGAGCCGTTCCTACCATAGGGTTAAGAAAGGAAACACTTCGATTGACACATGGAGCAAGAGCTGGGTTAATCGTGACTGACCATAAATTTTTAAAAATTGCTGTCGATGGCAGTAGGAGATAAATAACGTAGATACTTCCTATTATTATACTGCATTCCCCAAAATAGTGCTAAAATATTATTTAAGTCATTTCCGTTATAAAGCATTCATGATTAATTTTCCCCTTTGCTCATGATCTTGTATGGAAAAGCTAACAGAAGGTCGAGCAAACGTTTAAGTTCAAATGTGTCACATTGTATATGTAATATGATTGGGTCACAGTTATGAATAAAAACTCGTTTTATGTTTTAATTTTAATAAATATTTGTCGTTAAAATGAAAATACATTTATATTAGACAGCAGTTTAAATATGCAACGCTAAATAATTTTTCTGTTAGACGTAATATTTTCAATAAAATGTTTTATTATCTCTCAGAAAAGTACTTAACATCACTAATATAGTAAACTGAGTTAATTTTTTATTACATTGTTAAATAATTAATGTGTATTAAGTATCTGTAAATAATGCATAATAAGGTAAAGGGTTTAAAGATGTGTAATATATAATCCTTTGTATAATTTTTAAAACCTTTTAAAAATAAAGCTTCGCATGCTTTGTCACCATTTGCAAAATACAGCTTTAATAAATTATCTAATTCATGCTTTTAAAAAGGATTTTTTAAGTGACATGCCTAATTTACTAGGTTATTGATGTTCAGAAATAATGTTTTTTTACCTATTTATTACATAAAGTTATCTCATTATGAGAAAAATAACCTTACACATTTCTAAATGCAAGCATTATCCATCATATTGTAATTAAATAGCTATTATTTTTAATTATAAACAATTTATATAACTCAACTCTCAAAAGATTATTGTTTTTAAACTTCCTATTAATTTTTTGACCTACATTTTAAAAGGTCTCTTATATTCTATGATTAGACGTATTGTTAAAAAAATAAACTTTGCAGACATGATAAAAAAAATGTGAAATTTAAAAATAAATATGTTACATATCTTGACAATAAATGAAATTAAATTCTTGAATATTTTATTACGAAACTTAATGAAAAGATAAGTTGTTTACCATCATTATGTGGCTTAGAAATTTATACCTATGTGCTAAAAAAGAAATTTGCGAGGTTAAAAGGAGTAAGTATACCGCAATTAAAACTTCAGGGTTACACATTTTTTTTTCCATAGCTCCCTGCCACCCACTGTTAACATCTGTAACCCAGATTGAAAACGTTGCTCATCCTGGCATACCGCTTGATTTTTTTCCCTCGCACAGTTAAATTCATTATGACACTTGACTTAACATTCGAAATACAAGATAAAGATATGTCGGATTAGTTTCGTAACTTTTTTTTCATTGAAAGCAGAGGAATAAAAAAATGATGAATATGCCTTTAATTGAGTCGTAAGAGCTGAAAGCGTGAAGATTGTAAAGTAAAGTAATCTTACCGGTCTTCCAGGCTCTCCACGGTCGCCTTTATCTCCTTTCGTGCCCTACATCAAATATTAAAAAGAAACATTTTAATATCATCTTAAAAGGCGTAAGAAAGAAAAAAAGCTCTAAAATTAAAATGGACATATTGATTTCAAAGCTTAATAGAAATATTTTTGGTGGATTAACGAGGAAACTCTTTTCTCGTTGGTAGCCATGCTTTTATAAATGAAATTAAAAGATTAAGATCTGAAACAGTTTTTATATAGTTCAACGATCTTTTATATTACTAATATTGACTAAAGCATTTGTTTAGCGGGGCATAATTTTACCGAATTGTATATTTAAAGCTAATTTTTCTTTCCGAGTTACAATACTATTTGAGTTATGGTTAAGGAGCTTAAGTATTGCTTGCTTTCTAAGAGGATGGACAAATATTGTTTATTATACTTGTACTTTTAGAAACAATCTAAAGTTGTTAGAAAGAAAAGATATTATTTTTAAGAGACTCATGTAGATCTTACTTTATTTTGTGGGATTATCTGTTAAGTAACCGTACAAAAATTTGAAATGAAGAAAAATATAATAAAGCTAAAACAAAGTTTTAACCTATGATTTCCAACCGTAATATTTTTCGTTTCGGTTACCGTTCAACAAAAATAACTTTCATCCGAATTTCAATGCAGTTTCGAAGGAATAATTTTAATTCCCTTGTGAAATATGCAATTCCAACATAGTAGCAGAATATACTTTTAAAAATGTAAGATATGCTGAAATCAAAGCCTTAATTTTAGTGAAATTAACAATTTAATATCTTTTAAAACCACGACTTAAAAAATAACCATGTAAAGACAAGTTTTCGTTACTTTGACAATTTTTACATCGTGTTTATTCAAAATTGTATAAAAATAAACCTTGAAAAAAAGTTTTAGTGAAAGTTATTTTATTAAATTATTATGTTATCGAACACAAACACTCACATGTTTTAAAATAAATACTGTGAAAATGTGCTATCAATAACAAATCGATTTTAAAATGAATACTTAAGTACACGCATTATCAATAAAGAAGTATTAGAAGGTTATCAAGTGAGGTTAAGCATGATAAACAAGAGCGAAAGTAAGTTGTGAAGTGATGAGTAAGTTGGTTACGATGATTAAACATGTATTGGACCTAAAGTAAACCGTTTGAGTAAAAAGATTTTTTTAATTACGTATTCTGTTATACTATTGCATTAACAGCATCTACTCTGTACAACTCCAGAGAAACGTGATACTCTGGTAAAAACTATTCTGTAGTAGAACTCAATCTGATGTTATACGGAATATTTAAAAATCATGAAGCACTATACATGCTTAAGAAAAAGACATATTATGGACTAAAGCATTTTCCGGTTAGGGAAACAATAGATAAACTATTCTTTTTAGAAAAATTGTCATTAATAGAAATGTAAGTTGAGATAAATTTAATAATTAAAAAAGTAATATTTGCAGATTTTTTGGAAGTCTTTTAATAAACAAAAAATACCGAGATGATAGAAACATTCAAAATAATGTGTGCTAGTTCAAAGTTAAGACTTGAATAAATTTAAATGAGGAAATTAGATAGACCACTTAGGTAGTATATTACTTATTCCTTAATCCCATTTCTGATTGAAACCAACCTGTTATTTCTTTTACCACAACCAACTTAGAACTACTCCCCGATTTTACTAGCACATCAGTTTTTTTTTCTTTCTGGCGTTGATTAACCAGCAATAATAGGAGCAGTTAGCATTCTCATGGAAACTGATGTAGCATACAATTTGAAATAATATCAAAATTTAGAATTTATTTTTTTTTATTTAAAAATTCAAAGAATGTAAATGAAAATAATAT
>CM063502.1:29881839-29961839 GCA_032207245.1 Pardosa pseudoannulata | reverse complement strand
TGGAATTATGGTCTGGGGGTGCTTCTCCTGGTAAGAACTGGGTCCCTTCGTCCCCATTTATGGTAAGCTCAACGCCGATACCTACTGCACTATTTTGGATGACAATGTGCTTCCTACGTTGTGGCAGTTTTACGGGTTGGAAATCTGTTACTTTCAGGATGACAATGCCAGTTCTCATGTTTTGAAGTTAACTAAGACTTGGTATGGTTCCAGTGGAGTTCATCGAATGGACTAGCCTGGCCAGAGCCCAGACCTGAACCCTGTCGAGAACCTCTGGGACGAGTTGGATCGCCGAATTAAGGGGGGGCACTACCAGTTCAAAATCGGTGAAGGAACTTGTATGTCTACTCTAAGCCGAGTAGATGACAATACCACTAGCTGTAATACAAAGACTTAGGGAAAGTATGCCCTGGATGGTTCACGCTGTAACTCCCTCTCGTGGAGGCTGTACCAACTATTGATTTTGAATAAAGTTAGTTTTTTTTTTCTATCACAAGTGTCCAAATACTTATTGGTAGACAGTGTCTTGCTAACAATTTTTGTCGAAAATAATTGAATATTATAACATTTCATGGAATATATAAAACCCAAAGATACATACCTCTGGTCCTTCAGGTCCTATTCGTCCTGGAGGGCCGGGTGTTCCCTGTATACCCTAGATTGTTCGTAAAAAAAAGTCAGACCTATGAAGAAGTAACTATTTAAAAGAAAAAATATTCGATACTTGAAAACAATTCTAAAGTTAGAGACACATGTATCATTTTTCAAAGACCGAACGATAGTGAAAATGTCTAAACCAGTGATAGCGTAACTTACGAAGCTTCTGAAGCATCGTACCATTTTTAAACCGTTTTGTGAGCCACCAAAAGAAACCAATACATAAATAAGTTTATTCAAATCTTACTTTTATTCCTATAAATATATATTTTTAATAAAACTGCATATTAATAAAAGAAATTAATTTTTAAGATACATTCTTGATTCTTTATAGCTCACTTGAGCGTTGCACTGATATCTACCAAGATTTTCTCCTCTAATTTTTTGTAACTTGAGGTCGACAGTTTGGATATCTCTGGTTTAAACGTTAAAAAAAAGGTCTGCAAGAATACATTGAATTAATATTTTATTGTTACTCATTTTACTCATAAAATCCTCAGCTGTTCCACAAAATTTGATTTATCTTCCACTTACTCTAATGTTACTCTAAGAATTGAAAATGTACTTGAAGTGAATAATGAGAGACCTTTATTTGTCAGGAGACATCAGAATTCTATTTTAAATGTCTTTACTGTTCCACACTGTTCATGTATAACCTTATAAGTGACTCAGCTGTCTGTCTTAAGTGTTCAGTTGTCGCTATTGCCATCGCTCAAATTCGTATTTGGCGGCGTGAATGTAGTGTGACATTACATCCTTCATTTCCATATCAGTTTTTGTATAGCTGTCCTCAAATTTCAGTGACCCCATAGCAACAATCACCCCCTAGTACCAACGGATTTAGAGTTGACCCCTTGGAAAACTACAGATGGTCTCCCAAAGTTAGTTAACGCTAGTTTGTGCCTGAATGTTCCTTGACACGTACAGGGTATATTGGAACGTATTGCTAGATGTTTTTTAAGGAGATAGGGGACGATTGCATTTTTCATTTCCTTCTCCTAAGTAGCATCCCTTTATAAATTTTCCATTTAGTTTTCTTTGTTAGATTTCGGGGAGCTAAGGCATACACTCGGAGTTATTAATTTTTTTTTCTACTAAAATAAACCTATGAAATGGATCCTAGAGTTTAGATGATTTTTAAAAACAAGGAGATATTCCTCATATTATGTATAGTTTAATACGGCCTAGAACAGAATTTTTTTCTGGTCATTGCAGTCTTGAAATGGACTTATAAAACTTGAACCTGGAAAACCATTCGAAGTCTTAAGTTATTTATGATCACGGTTATATCTATGCTACATCCACTATATATTTGAGCTTGCATTATTTTAAAAGTTACAGTCAGGTGGTATTTTAAATAAGCATTTCTACTTAATTAAAATAGAAAATTACATTCAAATCCATTTACTAGCCTAATTTACTTACAAAATTATAAAAATAAAAATTATAAGGTATCTTTTTTGCAACACTTAAAAGTCCTTCAAAATAAATATTATCAGGTCGTTATTGAATAAGTAAGGTGCCTGAAAAGAAAAACAGCTCAAAGTAAACTAAATAAAAGGATAAAAACAACTGGTGTATAAACATTTCATCAACTAAATACAATCAGCTTAAACCAATAAATTCTCCGTTAAAAACATTAAAAAATACTTACTCGTTCTACTTAAATCTAACTTCGCCGAACTGATCAATACTCTCAGCATTTGTGAGATAAAAAATGCGTTTAGTTCCTTATTACATATTTCCATTAAAAATATGAAGGATTTTTGTATAATAACATTAAACAAAAAATAGTGTTGCAGACCGTAATCTTAAATTATTTTATCACAATAGAAGAATTTTATCTGTTGATTTCATTGTTTTAAAAGCAAAAATTACCTAATTTACCAAAACTTTCGTGTTGTACTGTAATCCAAATTAAAATTATTTCTTATATTTATTTAAAGGGTATTAGTTTACTTTTTATAATTCTATAGCTAAACCAATGATATAAAATAATTTAAGTATGCACTCCTAAACATATCTAGCTTAAAAAAAAAAAAAACTAGTTTGTTCAGTCTATATTTTTTTCCGCTGAGCACTCTTAACAATTCGAAAAAAAATCCTCCAAGTAAAATGAAAAAAGTTAATGTTATTATATAGAATATACACCGCTGCACTTAAAATGTGAAATAAGGTGCGATTTCTAAAAAGAAGTCTTGTGGGATAAAAAGAAAAATTGTTAGATTCGGCCAAAAAAAAAATGGAAAAGCTCAAAATGAAAATTCAATCGTAAATAGAAGAAATCACTTTCAGGAAACTACGTGATGAGCTCAAAGTTATTTTACTCTTTTCGAGTAAGTAGTCACGTTATAATTTGGTAGAAGTCGGTAGCAGTAGCAAATTAGTTAGTGATAAGAAATGATCCCCTATTTTAATTTAAAAATCCCTTTTAAATTTTCAGATTTTTTTCCTTTTATTTATGGAAAAAGTATTTCTTTTTAAGTTGAATGTTTAGGGGTCCTCTAAATGGCCAAATGCCCATATATAAAGTAAAGTAGAGCTAAAAGCATACTGGTAATCCTGCTGCTCCTGTTTCTCCTCTGGCTCCTGGAATTCCAGGCCATCCCTGTGGTCCCCTTTCTCCTGGTAAACCTGGAGCACCAGGTGGACCCTAAAATAATCAAGCTTTTACAAACCTGGATAAAATCTAATCACTTTTTTTCTCATGTTTTACACATCTTTCATTTTTATTTTACCTGTATTCCATCTGCACCAGGAGGACCCGCAGGGCATATTGGGCATATTGTTGTATTCCGTTTTCTCGCCTAGAAAAGGAAGAACACTTATAGAATAGTTCACATATCAAAATTTACAAGCATAATGAGGCACTAGAAACAGGTTAAGATATAGAGAACATATAGAGTGCTTAATAAAAATACCTTAAAAGTATAAAAGTATTTTTTTAGTTTGTAGTTATGGATCGTAGTACAACGCCTTATGAAATTCCTCGTACAAATAAATGCTACTTGTATGTTTGCCAGTAACTGTCAAATACCAACGTATATTGTGTATATTGTTTAAATATAGTTCAAATGAATGACTTGTTTATTTTTTAATGCTGCAAGAGATGCGAAATAATCGCTTTAGTGAGATATGTGTACCCAGAAATACATTTGAAATACATTTTTATACAAGTATTATGCTGTAAAATGAAAAAGTTAGTGATAGTCTTAGCTGTAAATTGCCAATTCTAAGTTGTTGGCAGAAGGGCACACTAAATCCTTAGGACTCTACATTTGTTTTAATTAATCTTCTGTTGTTTTACTCTTTCAATTCTCCGATAACTGTAACGAACCCAAGCGTTTTCTAACAATGTTTCCCTTCATCTGCAAAACTTCCTGTCCAATTTTCATATAGATCAGAGATGAGTAAATGAACTAATGAGTATATCGATAAATGTCTCTACCACTGTAGCAAATGAAGCTATTCCCTAAAATACTGGATACCATTTGACATGTTTATGTCCAGGTTGTCCTTAAAAAAAAGACACAATCAAGCATATATACATATATTCCCAGAGTGCTAGTGAACATAAGTAATATATAGCATGCCCTTTTTTCGTTGCTATGGTCACAGGTACGTACTTCTAGTTGCAACACTGTTTCAAATAAGATAAACATTAATTTTCCAGTGATTTTAAATTTAAAAAATCAATTTTTAGAAGATTACAAAATCAATATTTGTATACCTTTCCCCGCCCCCTATTATAACATTTAGTAGGAATTAAAACTAGTTCTAAGAACCGTAACACAAAAAAGCCCACTTCTCTATGACAAAAATGGATAAAATTAAAACTTGTAAAACTTTAAAGATCTTTTCTCTCGTTTTTGGAAAAGTGGTTAAAAATTTATTTAATGTTGAAATCAGTCTGCAACATCACTTTTGCTCCAAAAAGGAGATAAGATTAAAATATTGTTTAATTGGAAAATACAGTGCATATCGACTTTAATATTATTTCTCCCCCCGTTTTGCAGTCAGAGAACCCTCACATCTCCCCCCACGACACTGTTAAAGGGCTGTTTCAACTTGATTGAATGAAGAATTACACACTGCTGTGTATTTACTAAAGATAAGAAAACAAAATCACAAAATATTATTGAAAAAGTTAAAAAAAAAATAAGATATCTTTACTAAAATTAAATCTGATATGGGTAAAATAAATACCCGAAACACAACCGAAAGTTTAAAATTGTATCAGGTCGAAATTCTATATGACAACAGATTAGAAGGGCAAGTAGCACAGAGAACAACAGAAACAAGTTATTTTTTAATACTTTCACTGCTTTTTGCAATATTGCTCTCTGCTAACCATCTTCTCATATGAAATAAGTAATATTAGAATTGCTGCTAAAAGAGAAGGGCAATGGGTGGAGCTTAAATTGAACATTTTCTCAATTGTCAGCTCTGAAAATCTATATTTGCATTCTTCTAATTAATGAAAAAATATCTTCACAAATCCCTATGTTGTGCCAGTCCCAACTGGAAATGAAACCACCAATATATAAACAGGAGGAGA
The DNA here is from genome assembly GCA_032207245.1 of Pardosa pseudoannulata. Lineage (NCBI taxonomy): Eukaryota > Metazoa > Arthropoda > Arachnida > Araneae > Lycosidae > Pardosa > Pardosa pseudoannulata. The sequence continues at coordinate 29,956,624 of CM063502.1, read as the reverse complement.
AAATCATTAGTACTACACTTGAATTATAAATAATCATTTTCTTTATTTTAATTTATTATGTTTTATAAATCTCATTAAATTTGGATAGAAGCTTCAGGCCGGCTGTTGTTTGCCCATTACTGCTCTAAATCATATTAATTACTGACTAAACGAAAGTTATATTTTTTAAATCCACACTGTAAACGTTCTGTAAGTCCTTAACTACTTCAAAGAATTTTTATGAACATATTTAAAACTTTTTGTAGAATGTACAAAAGACGAATGAGAAAATTTTAAAAATTATTATTCAACTATTTACAGTAACTTATCTAACATTTAAGATAGAAAAAGAAGCCATCGAAATCAACTGTGTTTGATAATGATAGCAAATTTTTCAATTGAAAGTTATTTCTAATGTTTCATAGAAACGAAACATCAGAAACATGACATTTCGGAAGGTATTACCGTCAAATGTTTCTTTTATTATAGGGAACTAGTATTGATGCAAATCCATGTAACTTAAATAAGATTAAAGGAGAAACCAACATACAATTTTATCTAGATGCGTGTATATACCCAATTTAACGATAAAAAAGAGTAAAGCCCAACTCATTAAAGACCACGATATTCTAACCTTTCGGGGAAATTTAATACTTGACAATTTTTTGCAGTCTTAAAGAGGAAGTTCTTTTTTTCGTAGTGATAAATCGTTTCATCAACCAAATGGTTGTTACAAGTAGTGTGAAGTTCTGGATGGATTATTTTTAATGTATACGAGAAGGTAAAACCTTTGAGTTAGAATATAGCAATAAATTCTCAAAGGTAACTTAAGCAAGGTCCAAATACAAATATAAAGAAGACATCAGTAGCAACTAACTAACAAAATGTTTAACAAACATTCATAAATTCATGCATTAATATATCTCGGTGTATTCATTTTAAGTTCAGAGTTTATTTATCATTGTTTAAACGTAATCTAAATTTAGAAAAGTCCCAATTTTTCATTGACATCTAATATACAACGAAAAATATTTTTTATGAATTAATCTTATGATCCGTCAACAAAATATGACTTAAGTTAAAAATCAAATGTATAATCTTAAAATCAAATGTATAGACAGTGCGGAGTCAAGCAGTAGTTTTCTATGTAGATGGTAATTAAAAGCTGGTTTATATGATTCAAGTACCTAGATGTTGGAGGAAATCATGTTATAAAGTATATCAAAGTTCAGGATTTCATGTAAATATAAAATGGATGAAGTACATAAGGGTGTTTTTAACTTTAAAACTGTATATAGTTAATAAACGTAATTTAGATTTCCGTACGTTCGTCCAAATGAAAGAACATAAACATAGAAAGAAATTTCTCTTTCTCGTTCGCTGATTATACGGAGAGATGTTTCAGAAGCGAGCATGGCACCTGGGGAATCTAGCCCAGCGAGCTAACCATTTCTAGCCATACTGATTTTACTCAATAGTCTTCTTCTATTGTGTTTGTTACCAAAATGTTCATCTCTCTTTTCAAGCGATCTTTTCTGTTACTGATAGCAGAAAACATTATAATACAGAAAATATTATAGTAGATGAGTAAGTGGTTAGAGTTATGTACCGAGTTCTAACCTATTAGAAAACATGTTTCTATGCAGGTGGAGTGCGGTTTGAAATATCTTTCTGTGTATGTCAGCAGAAGTGGAAGGGATACGGAATTAGTATATATTTCATCTGTTTTTATGAGCATGAGATGCACAGAAGCTTTGGGGAGATTCGACGCTCGTGATGCTCCAAGTTGATGATATGGGTCTGAGGTCAAGGGTTACGTCTGCCGCATCACAAAATTTCCTGTTTTCTCTTTTGGCCTGCCGGACACTGTCTGGAAGTTGCAACTCTTCTGCAATTGTAGCCCTCAATTCGACTAGTGAGGTTAGCTCGCCCTCAATAATTCTAACTTCTTGGTCACGAGGTCAGCTAGAGCATCCAGCCTTATTTCAATTCCTTCATGGTTCTTTTGCTCTCTCGCGAAGCGTGATTGGTCGACGATCACTTAGGCGTGGGTCTTCCATGTGCTGCCCAGTATTTGTCTGCCAACCACCGCCAGAAAAGCCTGGAAGGCCTCACGGCCAAGTGGGCCCAGATTGATACATGAATTAATACCTCTGGGTTGGTTTGGCTTGGTTTGTAACATTAATGTCAAAATTATTCAACAGGAGAGCTTGTTAATCCGGGACTTACTGCTTGATACTGATTTTGAATGGTTATTCAACCTTCCAAGCGAACAACGTGGTTCTATACCCCTATTTCCTATACTGAAAGTCAAAGTCCTACCTGTTCAACCTCAGGTCTTCATCTATAACCACAATGGATTTATAATGTGTAATATAAGTATGCACTTTAGGAACCTAAACAACAACATTACAATGCATTCAAACACTGTAGACTCCAAAATGATTAAAATAAAAATGTTTCCTTGTAAATCATATAATATGGCTTCATAAATTTTAGCAAAATATAATTTGAAAACAACGTATTGTACCATGAACCCATTAAAAATTTTCTGCACGTCGATGAAGTTATTCGTATGGTTTATTTCATCAGTTGACCAATAGAAAGTAATTCTTTTCTATTACAATTATTTTAGTACATCTATGCTAATTGACTGTTACTATAAATTTCCTTTTATCAGTAGCTAAGTGTACTTGTCTCATATTTTTTTTCTTTTTCTTTTGCTTCGCAACAGAAATCTTTATGAATGATATTATGTATTGGGTCAAAAAGCATTTCCAGTTTCACTAAAAGGAACATTTGAGTAGATTCTTTTATGATAAGGAGATATTAGGATTGGTACGTTATCGATATCTACCTGCTTTCAAGCAGTCTTAAAATACAGGTTTGCTGACAATTTTTTTCCATTTTCAACTGAACATTTTCTTTTTCACATTTAATATGTTAAAAATACCAATCGTTTAAATGAAAATGTTTTTACTCTTAAAACATTTTATGATTTGTTGATAGAAATGCTTGTCCTTTCGAAAGTTTTAAGCGATCTATCAATTAAAGGAGCCATTTGAAAATAGCTTAACTTACACACCCTTAAAAAAAGTAGGTGTAGATTGTTGTATACGACCTTTCGTATATTTAAAACCTTCGAAATTAACCAAAGAATATGCATTTAATACTATAATTTCGCCCTTAGCTTTTATAGCATTGAAACTTGAGTTCCCATAGCTTTTCCTAATCAACATGCTAAATATTTTATTACCAATAAATTAACACCAGATCAAACATAAATCAACTTAACTACGCCCTTTGAGTACTTCTCCGTGATTCGAAATTTGAAATTAACGAACTGCTGATAGGTATAAATAATAAATCGAGAATAAGTAATAAATCATGTAGTATTTGTCTCCACAATACTTTATAAATTAATAAATACTAGATGCTTGACCATTTACAAACTAAAATCATTAACAATCTTTCATTCAATTAAGACGTTGATTTTAATCTTGAATTATATTTCTTTCTGTATCATTTTAATATAAATTAATTGAATGTTGAAATTCAATTAATGAAAATTAATTGAATCGAGAGATTCAATTAAATGGGAGTAATTGTACGTCAAGAATTCATTACGAACAACTCTTTTATTTTTTTAACTTATAATTATTTTTAAAAATTCTTACTTACTGGTAGTTCATTGCATGTTTCTCTTTCAGACCTTGTCGGATCACACCTCATAATCATCCACTGCAATTCAACCTGTCCGTGGAATAATAACTGTATTAAATTTCCTATAGACAAGACGTAAGCTAAATAATAAATTAGAAACCTTTGATATGTAAGAATTCAATGGAGCATTAAATATATTTTTTTTTTGCTAAATTACTCTCTTTTCTTTTAAATGCCAATGAAATTGCAGTTCAATAAATCATGTTAATAAAGTAATTTTGTTTCATTGATATGCATTCTTTCTTTACCTAGTTAACAACAACGAAATAATGAGCAGATTAATTAAACAATATAAATTTACATTGAAAATGATTTTAAGTTATTTTAGTAGATATTATGTAAAATTTTAATGCTTATGATAATAATAGAGGATTAAGATAAGTTATTAAATAATTTGTAGGTATAAGTTCGAATTGAAAACTATTTTTTGTTAAATATTTAAACGAAGATTGAAGATATAAATTGTTTAGCTTCAAATTCAGGGTTCCAATGTTATTCAATAAGGCTCTTCAAATTTAAAAATAATCTGCACTTGTTAGAAAACTTTTATTAAAACTGCATGAAATTTGAATGTTTAATTTATTTCTACTAGTTTATCAGTTGATGACAATAGATATTGCAAACTAAAAGATACTTCCGTCGTCGCATATCTGGTATTTAATTTCTAACACCATTACTGCATGCTTACAGCACGTGTGAAAACACACTAATACATTCTTATTTGTTAGTATATTTGGATATTTGTATTAATAGAACATATATCTAAAATACCTATTTCCTAGCACCATACAAGTATTAACTGTAAAGAATTTTTCCTTTTCCTGTAAATGAGGCTGTAAACTAAACTAAGAGACAATACTCTGGAAGCGAATTTTTTTTGTCTATTCCCTCGTTGAATTTTACTTTTACACCAATATATACATCTTTTAAAATTCCTAAACTTACCAAAACTGGCTTCGAATCTTCAAATTTTGCAATCATTATATCTCCATTGACGTCAATCGGTCTGCGGATTGCTAGAGGTTGAGTCGTCTCTGGCTCACAGTCTACATAGAGTGTTACTCTGTCCCGTAACACGCTTAAATCAATTTTATGCCAGTCTTTGTCATCTAACTATAATAAATGAAAAAATTATACAAAAAATATGTTATTTAATTTTATATTTAAACTTTAAGAAAAAATATTTTTCAAGGATACCATGTCAAGGAACTGTTCTGCTGGAAAACAAAATCTTATCCAGCAATCTGGGATGCATCCCTAGTAAATTTTTCCTGTACTAAATATTTCGATGTTATTCGCTCTTAACACATTGTATGCGGGACATATACTAGTACGTTTTCTGACGATTGATATTTGAGCTTGGCTTATGTACTAGTATGGTTTAGTGTAACAACATGGTTTATATGTGGGTACAGAAATAACGGTATATACAGGAAAACGAAGTCAAATGTTCTTGTCTAATACATATATTCTGGAAAAATTTAGACAAATAAAAACAAGTTTTTACATCAGTCGATGCGAAACCACAGAACGGGAAAAATTAAAACTATATACTACTATTTCTATTTGATTTTTCATATTTACAATACTATAGTATATTTTTCCACTAAAAAATATATGTTTTGTTTACAAAAATCTTATGGTTGTTTATATATTTCTATTTATATATTTGTGTATATATTTCAATATGAAATACGGAAAGTTCGTTAAAAAATTAAATAATTTTTGATCTATTGAGATTTAACTAAATAACTAAATTTACTCGCAAAACGCCCGCTCCCGGTACATTTCCGTTGCGAAATGCACCTGCACACAATGTGTTAAGATAATTATAAAGACTGTTTTTTACTAGTAACATCGCCTTTCACGAAAATATTAAGATAAAAATGTAGAGGCACAAAATACAAATTCCCTTTGTGACAACAATTTTGCAGATACCCCAATGAGGATATGCAGAAGCGATGTACAAATTCTGTACTTTATTTTTTAAAATATCAAAATAAAAACGATTTATGCATCTTAATAGGCAATATAGAAATTAAAATTTCTTAGCCATTTTATTATGGGAGCACCGTATAGGCGGTCGACATTACTCGCTGGGACAACACAAATAAGCAAAGTGAGTCTTCCTCATTTAAAATCAGAGACCAGGCAAAGACCCCCAAGGCTTAGTCTGCCACCTCCTGAGTTATTGTTTGGGAACAAGAAGGACATTGCGACTACTGGCCTATTTCATGCGCCCCAGCCAGCATTAACCCCTTGAGTACCAGCACGTAAATACTATACGAGTCGACCGTTGTGAAAACCGTTGCCATTTACGTCATCTAGTAATTAAATTTAGCATTTAAAAATTAAAATAAAACTTTCAGATCTCCTATTATGCATACGCGACGCTGGTCTCAATATCAACCATAGATCATCGAGCGGAGGCAGAGCTGGACTGAAAAGAGTGAAATTACTGTGTCGCGTGTACGAGACGTTGGTTGCGAAGTGGTTAATGACCACGGCCTACTTTTGTATACAAAAAAAAAAAAAAAAAAAAAAAAAAAAAAAAAAAAAAAAAAAAAAAACTATTTTTAATACTCTGACTTAATTTTCAAGTTTAGTACAGTTAAAAATTGAAACTGAACGAAAATTTAACTTTTCGTAACATTTTATTTTTATTCCAAATATCCCTAGAAATAAAGACTTCAGTCGCCTAGCTAGTACTCTATCTTATGCATTATACGATAGCAAATATTTGATAAAAAATCTCATGTTATAAAAGCTTTTCAAATTATGTTTCTTGTAACAGAGAGAAAAAAATAAAAAATGAGTAAAATGTGTTGCTTCTGTTTACAATTACGGTTTATAAAACTATGTTAATAGCTACATTAAAATACAACATGTGCATGCATAGTAACTTACACCAGAGACACTTAGTTTACTAAAGTTTTAAGTTAAAAAGTAATGAAAACAATCTAAACACAACGGAAGTGGAGGCTATTTATCCCGTGTCAATTTAGGCAATTGATCTCGAATTAAATTACTATATCTCTAAGTAGGATGGTCGTAGAAAAAAGATTCAAACTTTTTTTTCAAATCTAAAATATTGTAGCTTTTAAGACATAATAGAAAATACAATTATTGGCTGAAACCCCAATTCAAGGCGATTATCCCCTTTTAATATGCAGTTCTAAAATCCCCTCTCACATTCTACTGATTGAATGCGTAATTATATGAAGCAGTTAGTTCTCTTGAAATTATTTGAACCTAGCATAAGACTTTCATAAGAGGCATAGACTATAAATAACTGTGTAACATTTGTCCTAGAAGTATTTTTAATGTGTTTTTAAATATCTTGAGAGTTTAATTACATTAAATAATAAATTATAATTTTTTTTTATTTTTTTAAATTTTCAAAACTTTTAATATCTTTTAAATTTAAATTATAGAACTAATTTATCAGTTCCTAAAGAGCATTTTCTGATAGGTAGGATTCTATTGGTATTCGCTTCATTATACTAATGAATTTCTATTGCCTTATTTGATTTTTACACAAACTGCAAACAAAGGTATATATTGTTATGAAAATTTTCTTCTACAGTCAAAAAATATTTCAACAGACGATTACTAGCATAATTATACTAATCTGAAATAAATTTATTTCTTAGATTGTTTCATTAAGATTTTCCAATATTGTTTTTTACAAAATCAAATATCAATGAAAATGTTAAATTTAGCCTAAAAGATGCGCATCTGTCTCAAGAGTAAAATTTATAAGCACGGACACTGACAAATGATAATTCGTCTAGCTAGTTACTTAATTAACCTGGGAATATAAGTAGGAGTATTTTGTATGCAAATTCATGTTGACAAGGCCTTGAATACTAAAGTATATGTAATTTAAAAGAGTTTAGTTTGCCCACTTTCATTGTTCTCTTTATGAAAGCTAACCATGGGCTTTTCAATGCGATCTTAGGTATTTTAAAGAATGGGTCATTTAAAAGCAATTAAAATATCATTACGTTAAGAAAAACACTCACTTTCGACAAAAGAAAAGAAAAACTCAAATTTTTCTTTTGAGATTAAACAGATTTTCATAAATATGCCAAATTACAGAGCAGATTTTCTTCATTTTTACTAATTCTCGACAAATAATTATCGTTAAAAATAACAATATCAAATTTAATTTTATAAATTAAGATATTTAATATTTTATTACAATCATTACATCTTCATAGATTAATTGCGTTTGTGCATTTACCATAGAATTAGTGTACAGACCTACGATCCGTTCTCACAGTCCAGAGGTCAAATGTGTCTATCTGATTGTATGAAGCGTTGAATTCCGTGTAAATAACTTGAGTCTGGCATAAACCGTAAGAACTTTTCACAGATCTGCTACTCTCACTTATCAGAAACACAAACTTTTAAATCAAAGAATAGTCTTTAACAAGGCTGTGTCAATATTCTGTAATAACATTGTATTTTTATTGTCAAGAAGATTTTATGTTTCATTTTAGTATTAGTTTCGTTTGCTTCGAACCTATCGACTCCGGTACCAAAACTCGATTATCTTACTCGGCTATCACCTAGAACTTTATTAATGGAAACTTAATTCACTATACTGAATATTTCTCATTGTGTATCGACACTCCTGTGTTTCCACATTATTAAATCATACTCGATTCGCAGTTAAAGGAAATAGCATAAAGTTCTTTATGCTGTTAGTAGTATGTATAATGAAATCTTTACAATGTTATAGTATCTCAAAATAAACAAAGAAATTACCCCAAATTACTCATAACGTTTAATATTATACATTCGCATATGCTAAAAAAATGAGATAGTAAAATTAATAATAATAAAAAAGAATTAAACAAATGTTATTGCTAACATTTCTACCATAAACAAAAAAGTTTTTCTAATAAGTATGCTTAAAGTGTACAACCATAAAAATAATACTCGACTTGCATTTAGATTTAAATTCATTAAATACATTTCCCTGATGATGATCTATTGCAAGACGCATTTGAAAGTAAAGTAATGTTTTGTATAAATTTAAATAAAATTAAAATACCTTTCTTAAATTTTATTTCAGTACTAGGACTATAAAGTATAAAACTATTCAAGCAAATTCACCATTTATCACCATATATAATTCAACCTAATCTATTTAAATAAACTCACCGTAAAATTTTCTCGACTCCTGGAAAAATCTCAAGCTCATGTCTGAAGCGTGAAACATGCCGTATAAAGGGGCCATGGTCACTTAAATTTTACAGGAAGAGATCCAAGAACAAGGATTAAGGATGGCACTAATTTCACTAGAACAAAACGAGAACGCAATGTAAATATGCTCGTTGAATTTTTAGTATAGAATGTCCTCTTGGGGATGAAAGGTCATAGGAAGAGTTAATCATTCACGAGCACTTCCGTTCCTAATAAGTTTTAAAGTCTGCAATAAGATGGCAGGAGTAATTCCTGGAAGAGGACATTCTAAAATGAATATGGATGTTTGAATGAAGCCAACCTGATAATTTTACATAGTTTGAGTTACATAACTTGGTAACTGTGCATGTTTTTTTTATTCTAAGAAAACCGTAAAACAGATTTGTTTCATTTAAGAAAAATCAAGAACCATTTTATTTTAAAAATGAAAAAGTGCCAGCATAAAAACTGAGATTCTGTTTTTAAAATCTAACGGTCTTGAAGACACTTTTATCATAGATGTAATTTATATTTATAAAGTTTTTTTTTTTTTTTTTTTGGACGCAGGCAAATTATACAAGCGTTGTATACAGTTTTCATAAAAAAATACAATAAAAGTCACAATTCTACAACTATTCTCTTACATCAACATCAATAAAGCGTGCAACTTGAACTCTTCCATCTAAGTTCAAAGTCGACATCTCGAGTTCTTTCTTCCGAGGATTGATTACAACAGAGAATTGTGTCCGCCTTGCTAGATCGGTAATTCTTATGAGGCTCCAAGGATCTTTACGCCCATTTCGTTTCCTGAATGTCGAAACGAAGGAAAATTCCTCTGGAATACCAAGTGGAAAAATTGCTCTGGAAAATATTTATAATAATATGATATTAGGTTTGCATTAAATTAAATACTGTATCTACATTTATATATAGTGAATAATAATTAATATAAGAGAACCTGTCGTACCGTGGTCCTAGTTTTAGTTTTTATCGCTTTTTACTTCCATTTCAGAAAGAAAAAATATCTGATGCATTATTTTGATAAAATAGGTTGTTAGTGAGTGGATTTAATTAAATTTAAAGATTTTAACTGTTTTTTTTTAATTTTTTAGCAATTAGAACAACTATTTTTTATTTTTGAGCGTACAGTTGAAATTAATTAAGGACTAAATTAAAATGATATACCCTGGACCTTGGTTTTTTCCTTAACTTTTTAGGTCGAAAAGGCAAAGCTTGTCTTTAATGTCGCACTGAATTAGGATACTTAAGCACATGTTGTTTAGCTACAAGAATATTTAACTACTATCAAATTTTAGTGAAATGCAAACACAATTTAGGATATACAGAATTTTACGATCCTTGTTCTATGATGTAGTATGTTTATAGAATGAGATCTATAAAAATATTATGTGTAAAAATTCAAATGTTTTATCAAATAACTGATTTATCAAATAACTGATTTTTCTTTCTTTAAAAGAAAGAAAAAGTGTACATGAAAGATGTTGTATTTCGCTCTAAGCAGTGGAAAAACAAAGGCAGTCCGAAGATCAACGAGTAGACTGTCCGAACATTTGTTATTTATACTCTCCGAGAAATAAATAAGTTTCATGGATGAAGGATTAATACATTTTTAAACAGTACTGATTAAAATCTTTTAGTGGTTAAAACCGAAATGAGTTGATCTGTCAAACAATTATGGAAAAATCTAAATATTTTATGAGACGCAATTGCTTTAGATGAAATATTAACTATAGTGATATAGAAACCTTCCTTATTTTTATACACTCCCACACTCTAGAAACAAGTTTATAGATAAAACGTAATTCATCAAAAATGTTCAACAGGTAGCATTGAAAACATCTTTGGACCAAGTTACAAGTGATCCTAGGAATAACAGATTTTCCAATTATTCAAATTTCTCGCAAATGTGAAAAGTACGTCGAAGAACACAGCTATTCCATTTTTCTTTTACAGCAAATAAAAAAATTTCAACAAAAATGATGAATTTATTTTTAAAAATTTAAAAGCAAAAAGACATTTTTAAAGGTATAGCGAAAATATTTCTAACATTTATCCGGTGTGTCACAACTACATTTCGGAATTCGCATTTGAACATGTCGACTTCAACTTTAATGAATTCATTAAAAGAATATAAATTATTTCATAACCAATTGTTTTTTATTGTTTCCATTAAGTAAATATTGTTCTTTCTGTTTTTGTTGTAATAAAAATGACTTTAAGATTCAAGAAACTGTAGAAAAATAAATGTGGTTTATATTAATAAGTCTTTCTAGTTTGTGACAGTCCATAAAACAAGTTTTATTTTACTACTCATAAGCTCACAGCTCACAATTTATTACAGTATACTAAACTTGTTTTGTTATTTTATTTATCCCGAGCTACTATAAGGATATCAAAATGTTTTACTTTCAGGTATCTGACTGCTTTTAAAATATGATCAAAAACCTTTTGTAAAAGATGTTTTATGTTGAAATGAAATGTGATAGTTCTTCTTTCAATCCATTTGAAATTTTGGTTTGGTCTGTAGTGATGATGTCAATTCTTTGCTATAAAAAAGGTAATTAGAAAGAGACCTACTTTAAAATTTTGATTGTTGAGGTAAATCAGTTGTTGATTCTTCTTCTTTTTTAAACTTTTGCTTTATATCTGGTAAAGAGAGCTGTACACACTGACCAATAATTTAGAAACCTAAAAGGAATAATTTATTGTACCTCCTTCCTTCTGTACGGATAACAACCCACATTTGTGAGGGTATAGATTCTACAAGATCCTGGAATGCATTTACATTCACAAAATAACATGTATTGCTAAACATTAAGATTCTGTCAATTGAAGTGATGTAGAAAGCGCCTTTCCAACATGATTCAAACATTTTCGATTGGGTTAAGATTTGGGTTTTCCGGTGCTAAAGATTGTACTGAAAGTCTATTGATGTTATGCTAGCCCTTTTCGAATGATTTTGGTATGGTGCACAGTTACACTACCTTCTAGGAAATAACCATCATCTGCGGAGAAAAATTGAATCATCGCAGAAAGCACTTATCTTTCATCTGCCAATATATCCAGGCATTACATGGTCACACGTTTACCTTCAACGAATATCAGGATTCCCCTTCCATACCAGAAATTTCCATCGGTGTAAAACGAGGTACAGGTGTTCATATGGCCACTTAATGTTGTACCAGTTCCCTTTTGCCCAGTTTTGTTCTTCCAAATACCACTGCAATAGAATTCTGGCATTCCGGGCAGAAATGAAGGCTTTCCTACAGACAATCGACAGCGTAATCCCATTCTCTGCAATTCCTGTACGCATAGTTTACACCAGGATCGGATTGATCAAACATTAGTTGAAGGTTTCTATCAGTTAGAGTACAGTTGAGTCCACTTTCTACTATACAATCATTCGCAAACGACGGATTAAACCGACCATGGTCTTGGTAGATTTTTAGGAAGGGGATTGTGGGTTCTGCTTCCAATTATTGAATACCTTAGGAATGGCTACTTTTGAGAACCCAGTGAGTTCCGCACTTTTCCCAATCGTTGCTAAACGGTCCCCAATGATAAGCGTTTTCTCATATTACGAAGGATATGTCATTTTTCCTTTCTACAGCGTTTATTATGAAATGTAACCATTTACCTTAGTTATACTAGCATTCTGATGATGTTTCATCCATATCATAAACATATCTTGCTTCTGCACGCTTCTAGCGACCAGTTGTAGAAACTCTTACAAATTTCTAATTTGTTGGCCAATGTGTATAGATACATATATACAAGCATGTCTGGCTCGAGGCCACTAGGTACAATCTAGGGGTACCATCAAAATGCTTTTGTGAAAGCTTCTAATTATGATTAAAAAGTATGCTCATAAGCTGAAGGAAAAAACGAACAGTCATGCTATTTTTAGAGCATAAACTGATTACTGTATAAACTTAATTTGTATTTATGATTTAAAATGACATTCTACTTCTAAAGTATGAAAAAATTTTAAAAATGCACCCAAACAGAAAAGATAAGTGTTTTGAAATTTAAAAAAAAAGATGTATTTTAACGTATTGTGTCAACTAATAGTTTTCCCATTTTTTACCAATCTTGGTATTTTCATATTTTCACTTAGCACAGAACAGCCTAAAAATAGATAAAGTTCAAATGAAATGCTTTGAAATTTAGAAATAATATTGTACAAACGTAAATTTAATTAATAGACTATAATAGTTTAAAATTAATTATTCTCTATTTACCATATTGTCTCATTTTCAGTGAAGTATATTTCGAAATATACTTATTGCTATATTATCATTATTATTAAAAAGGTCACCGAAGCATTTAAATTCTACGATTTAGTTCTTGTACAGTGCATATTTCAATACATTACTATCAACAATTTCTACCTTTCTTAGTTTAAGGAATTCTAAGTAAGTCGAATAATTCATGCATGTAGTTCGAAACATTCTTTTAAATTTTCTTCGTACATTATTTATCCTTAACTGAAAATAAAATTCTTTTTATGGCATTTTCCTAAAATTTGTAAAAATTTAGCAGCTAATTTGGTTTTGGTAAGTTAATCCCTAGAATTTTACAAAATTTAATAATCTAGTCTTTATAAAATATACGTGCTACCGCAAGTTTAATCATTAGTTTTAATACACAGAAGACTATACTATAAGACTTAATAAACAATATTTAAAATAAAACTCAATTTTTGTATCGCTCATGAAAGTATAATAATAAATGTAAACATTTCAAATACTATTTGTTGAAGTTTAACTGCTATTGTAGTCCAATTTCTACTCTCTAGTCTCATACAATCTCGTTATATTTTTCAAATTTCGCAATGTTTTCATTAAATAAAGAATTTAAAGTCTACCTTAAAAGTTTGCTATATGAAAGGTTTGTTATTAAAAAACTATGAGACATTTATAAGGAGAGGGATATATTAAGGTCAGAATAAGTTATTCTCATTTCTATCTCTCATTATACTTTATATGGAAAAAGAATTAAGTTTCAGTAAAATCTCTTTATTTCTCAAATCTTGAAAACTACATTATTATATAGGAACAAAAATTATTATTAAACTTATTTGAAAAGTATAATGAGTAAAATTCCTATCCATTTTTATTACGATTTACTATATATATTACTTGACTAAAATTGGATCAAACTCCTATAAATTTGCTGTGTGTGGATAATATACATTAAATGGTTATTGAAAAATAATCTGCGGCTTTTAACAGTTTGAAAATCTTAATTAAAATTCGCCAAACTAATGTAGCTGTAGTGTTTAACCAGTCAGCACATGCCCAGTAATACTTTGACCAGGTTATTCTCATTATATTTATAATTTATAGGAATTTCTGAGTACTTACAGTTTTATGTGACGCGTGTGTGGGAAATGTACGATAAGGCACTTGAAAAAAAATAAGCAATTGCCTTTTTTGGTTTGCTTCAAAATCTGATAACGTTTTAAAGTTATTTTACAATGGTATAATGATAGAGAATAACGCGAAATATGAAATCATGAGAGATCTTTTGATAATATTCCCATGGATAACAAAGCAGATTTTCTTATGGACCAAATTTTTTAAATAACGCTGGAAATAATAAAGTACTAAATAGTAGTAAAATCTTTTATTCAATCTCTCAGTGAAATAAAATGGGTAGGGCGCAGATCTTTGGTACTGTAGTTTGTGGATATGAATCCCACTGCTGGAATAGATGTGGGGACATTCGGAATTGTCTTTAAACAATAGGTCCTGGTTAATTTGGCCACTGTATTGCAAAAAAGTAAACCGGAGTAGTCCAAACAAACAAACCTCTTAGAGAAAGGTAAAAGTTTGGAATTTAAAATTTATATTCAACGGAAATTTCAGTCTCATTCTCTCAAAATTATCAAATATAATTACTACCAAAAGTATCCACCTTACAGTTATTTCAATATTTTGTGCAAGGTAAAATTGTTTTTTTATATACACGAAAAAATTATCGTGGAAATGCCTGTATAAAAATTTATAGTAAAAAAGTGCTTAGTAAGGTAAGTTAATATTTTTTTATGTATTTAACATTAGATTTATTATGAAGGTTAAACATGTTTTACATTAAAAATCATTCATATTAGAAGTTTACTATAACTTTTTGTAGATAATATATGTTGTACTATGAAACAGTTTTTTTTATAAAATAACACGTGAACAAATTAATTAAAAGAAGAATCAATTTGACCCAAAGCATGGGCTATAACGTCTTATTCTTAGGTTTGTGTGCTGAAGAGTTGAAAAAACTTCAATTGCATATGAAGTCTCTTATTGAACAAGACTTCTCCAGCTACATGACTTCAATGCTGTCTTTTCATAATGACTCATCTAGTAGTTCAAACAAAAAATAGTAAAGCTCTTTAACATGCTTCCCAGTCATAGAAACACAAGAGACCTGGTTACAAATACAAAATGAGTGATGTGTTGAAAACTCTACCATTTCCCCTTAGAAATGTTATTTATGATTACAGTTATCAATGCTATGGGTGGCGAGTTGGAATCAGAAAGCTCGACACATGAGAAACTTTAGTTTTTTTTCTTTTCCTGTCGACCAGTTCATGACAAGTAGCAACGTGGGCGGTACACTGTCTTTCAAACTTACCTCAGATCAACGACCTCTGACCTTTTACCAACTTTTTGATGCAGGACTAAGTTACTAGATAGTTGGGTGTTGCAAAGATCTTTCTTATTTATGATCTTAAGTCTTCAACGAGATGCTATTTGTGTCAAATTAGCAGCTCATGTAACAGGTAAAAGACAGGCTAATCGCTTAAAACAAACGACTGTATCTATCAGAGAATACCAGTAGCTAAGTGCATTTGATGATGATTTACAGAGTAAACCTAAGATGTTTTAATCATTGTCATTCTATTAATTTGAGAAGGTGAAATTTTAGAGAGAGAAAGGAACTAATGTCCATTTTTTTGTTTTCATAGAAATGGAACTTATATGAGTCTTACGTAATTTTTTGGACACTTTTATGTCAAAAGCTTGTTTATTTAATTATTTCATCTAAATAGAAATAAAACTAAAATACATAGAATTATATTTAGAAGAATATAAGTTTAATTCAGAAAAAAAGGACAAACTAATAATTCTAAATATATTTAACTTGTTATTTATTTAAAAGTTCATTTAAATAAACTGCCCATTCACTTTTACATGTTACACAACACATTACTATTAATTATATTATATCTTTCATATAGTTGAAGAAATTTTAAAATGCTCTTAGAAAGTCTAAAGCTTATAGATTCAAACTGAAAATGTACTTTAAATGAAAATCTGAAAATTCAGCTCCGAAAATAAACTATTCTTTATCCAATTTTATTAGAAATAGCAAATAAATTAAATCTAAGAAACTCATCTGTATTTATTATATCACATGATAGCCGTTGTTGATTATAGTAAACAATAACACATATTGTAAAATATTAAAACCCATAAAACATTATTTATATTTTTCAATTTAAAGGTTAACAATTCTAGTAATGTGTTTTTAATGTAAGATTATTTTAAACAAATGTATTTATTAATACAAATAAATTCGGTAAAACATCTAGAAATAAGTTTCCAAATATAATGCTTCGTTTGAAATTAATTTTTAAATATTTACCTAGTTGGTAGTGTGAGATTAGACCGTCTTGATAATTTGTAAGCTTTCTGCATACGATTGGATCCCCGAACTACTTTGACTCCAGGAAAAGTAGTTTCTCTGTCATCTAGCCGAAATTTGCGTATAAGGTCGAACCCTTAAAATAAAAGAAATGAATGGCTAATGAATTCAACGTAAACACACAAATTAAAAGTAAAATTTTAAAATACGTGTTATTCACATCTATGTCTACATCCACACACATATACGTATATCTTCGTACAAGTATAAGTAATCATGTCAGAAATTGCATAATTTAAGATATCTAGTAAAAGTTTGTTAAGAGAAAAATGACAGATCGTTTGTGGTATTAATTTCTCTAATCTAATTTCTTTTGAAAGCCTTAATTGTTATGTAAATTCCTTAAAACCCATTTATAATACATAAAAACCAAAAGAATACAATTAGGCTTAATTAATTTTGCTTATATTAGGACGATTGTTATATACATATCGTAGAAAATTCTCTTTCTGGTGCATGTAGGGACGAACAGTGTTAATTCTTGATATTTGCATTGAAGTAGATGGCAACTGAGCGAAAAGAAATCGCGCTCTGGAATATGAAACTTATGTTAATTTGAGTTGATCAGTGAAAAGACCAAATAACCATAGGTGGCTTCTCTGCGTCTAAAACGACCTCTTTATTTGGAAAAATACAACTATCATTTTGTTCTTTGCAGATCGGGATCTTCTGACAGCTACGGATCTTCTTCATTACGGGTTGCTGTCTTCATCAAAGACCCAAAATTTGTTTTGAATCTTGGCCAACACATCAAAATAGTACAGTTAACTTGTCATAATGTTGTTCACATGCCGTTATTGTCTCTTAACATATATTACTGGCATCACTTAGCCCCAAATTGCACGTCGTTGCATCTCCTTTTCGTTTAGGTTATGTAACACCGAGAGACAATAAAATTTCTTCACTTTAAATGATCGAGCAGTGTCAAATAAATTGCTGGTGCATTTAGTCCTAAAGTATTTTCTCTCTGGTAGGTAACTTTCCTGTCTTCGTCAAGCACAGCAGTAATTTTTTTATTCCCAATGGACACTCGTGGCCTTCTGAAATTTCTACCAATTGGAGTTTCTCCATTGTAAACATCCTATGTAACACTTGATTATAATCAGTGCAGATAAAAATCACCTAATGTAAGAATTATACCTTCTAAGCACCTACTTACATTTAGGCCACGCTCGAAAAGTACCCATATCTGTATTCGTGATGATCATGCCATATCAAGAGCTTCAAACTGTCTCTGCTAGTGAAAACTGAGCCCACAAAATTGGTGCATCGGCTACTGTGCAAGTATGAACATTTAGCAGTACACTGCAACAAGCAGCTTCCTGCGATTCATTATTGCACTACTTGGCAAAACTTTCCTAGCACACTTTGTAGCAATAGAATAATTTGAAAAATGAAGAAGGATCTTAAAAACTGAAAATTTTATATTAAAAATAATATAAAATGAAAAAAAATGCTTTCATGCAATCATGGCAAACTAACGCAATCTATAAATATAAAATAAAATAATAGGCTAGTAAAATAAGATTTGACTATCCTACTATGGAAGGAAGATAGGAAACTATCTAATGATAATTCAGTGTTAAGAAATACTGAGGAGGTCAAAACGATTGCAATGCAATATGTAAATAATTCCTTAATATAAATCACTAGACCCAATTAATCTCAAGTATGATATAAAATATATATCAGTTTTAAGCTAAGAAAATCAACAGGATTTAAATCTAAATCATAAGGGGAAATCTTCCTAGCACAATAACCATTGAGAAGCCAAATGAATCTCCTTTTTAGTGGTTATTTAATTTTACAGTTTGTACTGAGAAAATCTAAAAATCTTCAAACTGTAGAATTTGTTCATAGATAAATTTACGAAATGTCCATAAATATGTAAACATAGTATTATGATTATGTATTTATAAGTTTTATAGCTCCTATAATGGGCGAAATCCATTGTGATTTAAAATGTCATTTATGTAGGCAGATAAAGCGTAATCTGGTATACTTTAAAAATTCCTTATGACACCAGTTGATAACATGTGTTCTCTGGATGATAAATTTACTTATAAACTGTCAATGTTATGAGGTTATCAATAAAATAAAAGGTACTTACCAGGTAGATCGTCTTCGCCTATCCTTATATCTGGACATATTCTGCTGATTTCGTTTTCGGAAAATTCTGTTAAAGACAAAATTTATTTTGAATAATTATTTCTTGATATACGTTATTTAATAGTTGCTTTTTATTCAAAGTTATTATTAAAAGCTATTTTTTAAATAAAACTGCAAAAAACATTTTGTATACTCCCGAACAAAACATTAATTCAAATTCGAGTACAGCAAAACATCGCTAATTTGAAAATCTACAATCCGGAAGCATCTGTAATCCAGTAAAAACGGAATTTACTATCTATTTACTTTTTATTTTGTTGGTTTGTGGCTCTGAAGCTAATGGCATTAAATTTAAATTTTCTTTATATTTAATTATGCCTATTGCTAACAGTAGTAAGAGTATCAAACGTCCTCCCAAACCTCTATCTTTAAAAAAAAAATGAAAAAAATTTGCAGAGGAACTATGGTAAAATCTATTTGCTTAGATTTCAGAGTTGAATTATCCACGGTGTACGGCATAAAAAAGCAAACTAAAAGTACTGAATTTTAAGCTGTTCAAAAGTCGATGAAAGATTTTGTCAATCCCGATGTTAGTGAAAGTTTGATTCAATGGTTTAGTCCACACAGAAGTTATGTACTTAAGATTTTGGGGGCTATGATAAAGGAGCAGATAAATTTACTATATTCGGAATTTAAACACGAAAATAATTGCCAATACAGTTCAGATTAACTTAAAAAAACTCACATGGAATATCAGTTCATACAGTAGCTGAAAAATTGTTATAAGATTTTATTGTTCTTTTACCAATTATTGTTTTTTTTCTATTGTTCTTGAGTATCAATTTTTTGGAGTACCTATAATCCGGAAAATCAGTAATCTGGAAATCCACATTTCCAGCTGATACCGTATTATCGATGCTTGACTGTAGCAAAGTTAGGTAAACACAACAAAGTTAGGTAATTAAGATTTTGGGGGTTATGATAAAGAAGCAGATAAATTTACTACATTCTAAATTAAAACTAGAAAATAATTGAGAATAGAGTTCAGATTAACTTTAAAAAAACCACATGGAATATCAGTTCAAGCAGTACCTGACAAAAATTTATCAGTAAATCAGGAATCTGATGATTTAATTGAGAAATTTGAAAAATTGGTAAAAGGTTTGACTGTCCTACAGTTTCAATTTTTTCGATTATGTTCAATCCAAAATATCGGTAATACGGTAATGCACATTTCCCCCCTGATACCGTATTATCGATGCTTGACTGTAGTAGTAGCCACAACAATCTTTTAAAAGGGTTTTACTGTTAAACGGTCTGAAGTCATTCTTTATAGGATATTCAAGAAATCTCACAAATATTATTTTACTATTACTTCAAAATTATAAATTGGAACTGCGTATATGTTAAAATGTTTTCCAAAGAATATTATGAGGAAAGGTCAATTATCTTATGAATAGCATTTGATTCAGAGATAAGAAATAACTTTTTATTATAGTGTAGTTGTGAGAGTGTTATCTATTTAAGAGAATGCAGTGAAAAACAGAAAACTGTTTCCCGAGACAAGAAGAAGTGATTTTTCCTTGGGTCAAGGAATGGTTAGAATGTATATGCCCTTGTACTTATTGCTACTGGAGCCGAGAAAGAGATTTTTGAATTATTTATAAATGGTATTAATTCAGTTATTTCCAAACTTCATTCGTTGAAGTATTTTCTACAGTAAAGAATAATACAACGAAAAGTAAGAAGAAATATCTAAAAGAAGTTAATACAAAAATGTTCAAATCCTAAACTACTCGGAATTTCAATAATTTTGAAACATGAAAAAAAAGAACAAATTTTGGATAGGATGCTTCTCGAAAACAAATTGGTTATAAGCTGGAAAATTTTGAATTTTTTTAACTTTATTTCATAATCCATAACAATAACAAATTCTTGAATGAAGCACTAGCCACTACATTTATGGTCAGTTAGAATAGGAATTTTTTTTTAATTTAGACAGCCCATGTGTTGTAAAAGGGATCTGTGAATTTAACTTAATAATGGTGCTTGATTAAAGGGATTGTAAAAACAATTGCAGTAAATAATAAACGAACTTCGTAATGAAAGATTGAGATATAAAAAACACATCGAAGTGTATATCTTACAAAATGTTTTGCTATTGCTCCGATAAAATTATTTAAATTTCTATTAACAAAATTGACAATAAATTGCATTTATAAAGTAATAAAAGCAATAAATACTAAGAGGACGAATTTAACCACTATTGTTAAACTTTTAAGATAAATTTGCAATTATAGTTTAAACACAACATAATTTGAATAAAACGATCGTGCCTAATTTGAAATCGTCGTTAATTTGAAGATTTTTCGTAGTCCCTTGAGCTTCTTATTAAATCAATGTTAGAAAATCATGAAAATTTCGAAGTCTAATTGAAAACGTTTTTTTATCCTAATTGTTTCTGCCTTTTATCGGTTAGAAGGTATAGCTGGAATACAGCCACTCCTTCGGCACGTTACAAACATAGGAAACAAACATAGCATTTTTTTCCAAACGGCATGGTTTACCAATAAAAACCGTACCAGAGAATTCATAGAAGAAAATATCCTATGTTGCATGGCCCTGACATTCAAAGAAAACGTCAGTTTGAACGTAAACGAGGAATTTTGTGAAGAACTATTAGATCCGGACGTTTTACCAGAAGTGACAAAAGACGAGTGCAGCGGGATACGATATTGAGGAAGGACCCCTTCATCTTCTTAGAGACATTCATAACTGAAGAGCAAACCAATTTAAGTGAATTTGTTTTATCTTAAATAAACCTTCAGAGACTCAGTTCTTAAAAAGGATCACACATTGCACATGTTTATATATAATTATTTTATGGATTCAATGTAACATGTACTATAACTTACGTAATATATAAACTTGTCTAGTCAATCAATTTATTCCAAGAGATTTATTCTTTTGGTTAGGGAGGAATTAGTTTGGAAGTGTTACAATCAGCACTTTGATCCGCAAAGGCTGGTTACGAGGGTATTGCTGTTTATAGCTGATTCTAACGGTTACAAGTAAGAATGTTAAAAATAAACATAATCTTACAGTCTCTAGTTCTAGAAAGAAAAAAAGAAGTCGGCAATACGATATTTATAACTTACAAATAGAAATGATACTCAAAATGATATAGTAAATTGTAATTTGGGTCTCTCCTTAGAAATGAAAAAAGAAATCTTCATCAATTGATAATATCATATATATATATATATATATATATATATATATATATATATATATATATACACTTTTTATCCAATGTGCTAAAGTTAAAAAATAAATGTTTTAAATACGTAAGTAAGGCTTTTAATGACATGGAAAAGCATTTGTTTTATATTTACTGCCCTATTTCAAAAGGTACTACTAGCGGTTTACTTAGCTCATGTGTTGCAAAAATATTGACAATATCTCTTGAAGCCAAAACCAAATGGTACTAGAATTATATATTTAAGATTCCGTTACATAGTTTGTAAATATAATTTTCAAAACATGAATTTCATAGTTTAACACTTTGGTTTACTCGATTTATAGCCTCCACTCAGCTGCAATCTGTCTTATGTAAAAAAAGTTATACCCCACTATCTATAAATCCATCATCCAAACTTTTCTTCTCCAGTTCAATGCCCTATTATAAAAGTAATTCATCTAATAGTTTATCACTAAATGCATTTATTCTTTAACACATAATAACATAAGACATATAAAGATGGCGCTAGCCATCTTTCTTTACGTCTCACCTGTCAGCGAAAAGATGTTTGTCCGTCAAAAGCAGTCCCCAAACAGAGAAAAAGAAGTTTAACATGCAATATCTTATAGTAAGTACCTAGATTAAGTCTTGTACAATACAACAAACTGTATATGACACGAATAGTTTTTCCATGTGGCCCTTTCAATTATTATTTTTTTAAGAACTGCCTTGCTTTAGTTTTAAAACGTTATACAAATATACACATATATGTGTATATATGTGTGAGTGAGTGTGTGTGTGTGTGAATATATATATATATATATATATATATATATATATATATATATATATATATATATATATATATATATATATATATATATATATATATATATATATATATATATATATATATATATATATATATATATATATATATATATATATAAGCATAGATGTTTTCGTTCATTGCATACATATGTGAACGACTATTCACCTTATAGTATGTTAACAAAATTATAAAATGGTTTTAACCTAATTTAAAAGCTTGTATAAATTTGCAAATGCTTTTTCGACAAGATAAAAGAAGAGTACCAGAGATTTTATTTAAATTATTGTAGTACAGTTATCTTTTTTTAAAAACGATTGATAATTAAACTGGCACCTACAGTTTAAAGCCATTACTGAAGGACTATGCACACCCATATCGACAGCAATATTCGAATTCTTTAACCCTATACCCGAAAGCAACGCACTCCCTATTAAGTCATCGTCTGATTCCAAAATCAAAACATGTTGAATGTATTTTAAGTAGCCCATTTTAATGCTTTAACTTTAGAATGCTCTTCCCAAATTTTTCTGCTCAGAAATATTATATAAAGCATTGATTGTACGGTGACATGATGTTTATAATACACAACCCAACAATTTTGTTGAAGAAACAGCTAAATCGGCTTTATCTCCGAATGCACCTGAATAAAATGTATACATTTAAAATTATATAATTTTTCCTATTCTTACTATTTATCTATTACTTTTCTGCCGTCAAAGAGAAAAATCCTAAACATTTTTTTAGTTGCATGAAAAAATCAACAGTAGGTCTTTTAAAACCATCAAAGTTGTACGACCTTTTGCGTAATTCTGAATCATGAGCTCATTCTTTAACGTAAAAATGTATTTTAGACTCTGAAGTACTACCGAAAGGGCATCATCTGTAAATTACGGTGGAATACCGTAATTCTGAGGTCATCGTAACAACGGTAGCTGACATTTCGGTTCAACGGAGGTCACAGTGATATGAAATTCGCGTCACATGTCGATTCAAAGGAAAAGACCTCATTAAGATCGCACAATTTCTTTTTTACTTGAAACATTTGAACTGATTTTAAACCTATAGCAGATATTTGTAAATAAATAACGACATGATTTAATTATAAAATTAGACATCATTTTTGTGGATCTTCTCTTGATTGACACTGAAAATGAATTACATTTCCTCCTTTAGGGAGAAATCGTAATAGTTAATATTGGATAATAGTGAATGTTTAATATTGGATCAATTTTAAAAGGTATCTGGGTTGTTTTTTCATTTCTGCACCATGTAGCTTTAACCCTTAATTTGACAAGATGTTTTTTCAAATATTTTTTAATTTCTGTTATTTCCCCATGTCTGTATAGACATTAGGATATCTGTAAATTAAATAAAAAAAATTTCATTTTCTATTTTTGAGATAATTGTCTGCTATGGCGAACACTAACAATTATGTTATATAGTAGTTATAAATATACATGTCCGGTGTAGCGGTCAGACTTAGCCAAATTAAGAATTAAGATATATCAGATTATATTTTTATTGTTTACTTTAAATATAAATGACTATTAAATGCCTTTATAAATTTATTTCTCATATATTCGCTGAGATACTAAACTAACTAAATATTAATTTCTTCTTTTTAATGTTTCAAGTAAACTAAAATTGAAAAATAAAGCATTCATAAATAAGTAAGAAAGTCTCAGTCCCAGAATTATATTTAAAACCAGAAAATATTAATGGAAAAAATTCAGTGAGCTATTTTTTAATAAAACAAATACGAGATGTGTGTATGTTTCTTTTAAATTTCAAGTTTTTATGATTAATTAACGTATATCCGTTACAACTTGAGACCAGACATTCCTAAGAGTTCATCAAATTATAGTTCCAATAGCCCACCGCAGACGATGAGGATTTAAGAGATGACTGCCTCTTAAAGTTGAATTGAAGATGTTGCGGAATGGGGTTTGATGGTTGTGTGGCAGACAGGAAGCAAGCCATCGATGAAGACAAATGACATTAGATGAAGGACGGAGCAGTTAAAGGCCAATTGCTGCGGTAACTCCAAAAGAGATTCCTTAATATCATGACTAAATCTGGGATCTCAAGTGTGCCAGTCATTCAGGTATAAGTAAATTGAGTAATTGGACAAAATAGCAGGCTGTTGAAAGGGTTTTATGGAGAAGGATTCCTTGCAGAAAATAGAATTTTCCTTTGCATATTAAGACGGAAAAGATCAAATTTTACAATGCCGGATCTCTACCATTGGAAAATTGAGGGTATTTTAACGTTAAACTAGTGCTCTTAACCTAATCAAAAAGCAAGGAGATACAATATTGTTTAAGCAATTCATCTTCGGAAAATACTTGGGAATATTTTTTTTCTTAAGAAGATAGTCTATGTATATCTAGATCAATCGAATATTTTTCTCGATATGAATTATGTTATTAAGATATATAAACTTCAAAGTCTTTGTTTTGATTTTTTTTATTATGCAAGTATTTTATTGTTAGTTAGTAAGTACGACATTAAATTTTCTTTAGACTGTGTTTTATTTTATGTTAAAAAGAGTGTTATACTTTCAGATTTTAAATTATTTCTAAATAAGAAATATTAAAACAGGTCAAGTATAATTTAGTTTTAAATCAAAACATTATTTAAGATTTTTTTACTTTTCTCAATCTGTGCATTAAGTACCTAACTTTAAAAAAATAATTTCTTATATAACATATATAAGAAATTTGTATATGTATAATCACAATATACAAATTCGAAAAATCCCATAATTGCATTAAAATAGTTTAGTTTGAGTTTGGTTTTGGAGTACTACGGTCTACTTTTTCCAAGACGAAGGCTAATTAGACCAGGACCTACTGCTTAAAGCCGATTCCGAACAGCTACGAACATCCATGCCATAGTGGGATTCGAACCCACGAACTCTGGTTCCGAAGGCGAGCTAAAATAGTTTAATCTTAATTATAAAAAGTAGTTTTATTTTAACTTTTAAATAAAGTTTTGTTAGCATTACTAAAACAAAATCAGTTCATTAAAGTTGTTTATATTATTCATATTATTTTTAGAAATAAAATTTCTTGGACTGTACATCTTTTAGAGTAAAAATTAAATTTCAAAATACTGAATAAACAATATACCCATTACTAAAACAAAATCGGCTCATTAAAGTTGTTTATATTATTCATATTATTGTTAGAAATAAAATATCTTGAAGTGTACATCTTTTAGAGTAAAATTTAAATTTCAAAATTACTGAATAAACCATATACCCAAAGGTTTTTTATTAATAACTTATCTTTTTCTTACTTACAAGCTTACAAATCATTAAAATGTTTATTTAGAATATCAGCTGCAAAACAAGACGGATTTGGTATTTTAATGATGCTATTATTTCACTTTAGGCTGTAGTGGATGTTTTTTTTTTACTTTTCTCAATTTATGCATTAAGTACCCAACTTTAAAAAAAATTATTTTATATCACAATATGCAAATTTCAAAAATCCCATAACTGCATTAAAATAATTTAAATCTTAATTTTAAAAAGTAGTTTTATTTTTCCTATTAGAGTTTTGTTAGCATTACTAAAACAGAATTGGCTCATTAAAGTTGTTTATATTTTTCATATTATTGTTCATATTATCGATTGTACATCTTTCAGAGTAAAAATAAAATTTCGAAAGTACTGAATAAACCATATACTCAAAGGTTTTTGATTAATGACTTATCTTTTTCTTACTTACAAGCCTACAATTCATAAGAATGTTTATTTTGTAATATCAACTGCAAAACAAGACGCATTTGGTATTTTAAGGATGTTATTATTTCACTTTCGGCTGTAGTGGATACAAAATGTCTAGAAACAAGTTAAAAATCGAAGCTTTATAAAATCCTCGATGAAAATAGTAGATTACGTAAACTTTTTCAGAAGAATAGCATCCGAGTCATGGGGTGGAGATAAAGAAGTCGTAATAGGGTAAAAAGAATGAAAACAAGTTAGAAGGTCTTTGGCATAATAATCCTGTAGATTGCCATGGCAGGAATGTATCTAACAAACGAAATTTGACGACTAAATGAATAAGGGGTAAGCTCCAATAAAAATCATAAAAAATAAAAATAAAATAATTACTTTATGTGTCTCTATAAAACTGAAATAAAAGTTTTTTTCCTTTGATTATATGGTATCCAAAACTTAATAAATTTAACATAAAATAACAAATTTTAATGATTATTTTATTGCATTTGTTTGATTTTGAATTTTGATACAACTTTTTCTTTGGATTTAAAACAATATAATGCATTACGATAATGGTAAACTATAGTGCTTTATCAGAAGTATAAGTTTTTCAAACTCGAGTTTATAAGTTAATTAATTTAAGTTACAAAAGAAAAATATTAATACAATTTGTCTACTAAGAACATGTAATATTCAATATATAACTCATCATTTTAAAATCATGTACTATTACATTAATTTAAACTTAAAATAATATGTATATTCATGAAAATATACATAGTATATGGTGCGCATTCTGGTAAGTCTAAAAAATTAATATTCTTAAAATTTTCTAATAAATCTAAAATGTTCTTAAGCTGACATAATGAAGGAATAAAAATAGTTTAACTTTGAAAAATATTTTTTTTTCTAAATAAAATTTTAAGTTATAGAAGATTGAAAATATGGTTAATTTTGTCGATTTTTGCTGTACTGTATACATGCTAGACTAATTTTGAATTTAAACTTATGTTAAGCTAATTTTACATTTAAAGCCAACCGGAAAACTTTGAATAATAATTATAAGATATCAAGGTGTAATATATACACACACACATACAGAAATGATAATAAAGATTACAGATCTTTTGAAACAGCTTTGAAACGGCGATCTCCTTTGATTTTCCTATTTCTATTTTACATCTTAAACGTTATTCTCTTTTACTTTCTAATGTTATATTCTTTGATACAGAATTACCTTTGAAAAAAAGTAGAGTTTTGAATTTCTGCTGTGTTTTGTAAACTGTGGCTTTATCAAGTGTTAATGTGTAAATATCAAGTGTAAGTGACAGCCATTAACATTTCATTTATCTGGGATTTTCAGCTTTTCCTTTCTTTTTTAATGTTTCACTTAATATTAATCCAGGAAATTAGTTTTGAGTTTCACATATTTCAAGAGATAAAAATGTTTATTCCCCCTCCCTAAAAAGGTAAGATTTAAATTGGCATATTTATGCCCTTCAAGAACATTAAAAAGTGGAAAAATAAATTACATTGACGTATTATTTAAATACAACTTTTCGTTCCGTTGTTAATGCCATTATATCAAAGATAATGAAAAAAATCAGTATTATATTCTTTTGAAATTTATATAGATGTATACATTTATATATTGGTGTAACTAGCAATGTTATCTGATATTATAAGTACTTTCCAGTGAAATTATTTTTGTTCTATAATGGTATCTTGAAGTTGTGGTCATATTAAAAGAAATTTCTCACTCACTGTCTGGGAATTCAAGCAAGAGGCAGCTACATTTTGTAAGTAGAATATTTTTTCTTGATTTTGTGTCCAAAATATTTGTAAAGTTCTTCGTCTAAATGAAAAAAGTGAATGCAGTTCATGAATCGAGGGCAGGAAATACAGCATGTATATTTTTGCGAATGACGAAGGCTCCCAATTTCTTGTGTGGGAGGATAAGTGCCGTATTTTATTCATGTTATTTCACTAGCCTTGAATTCTTTTAACTAAAGTGCTGTTCTGGATGACATCGTTTTCTTACTGACTTCACTGAATTAAGGTTTCAGGCTAATTTAAAACGACACGCCTTCGCATTACGCTATGTTCATTGCCATTACTCCCAGATCTATTAAGGACGCTATGCCCTAGCCCTATTATCACCAAAATGGTATTTGTCAGAAACATTTCTAGTTTTATAGTTCTTTATTTCCATGAGCTCTTAATTATGGGAAGACACAGTGCTCACAGTGATTTAGTAAAATAAATCACCGTATCACAAAAACTTTGAGAACATTAGAGTCATACTATTTCATTAGAATACCATTCTCAAATATTAATCTGAAAAGTTTCATATTCATGAATAAATAGTTACATTTTACTATTATTTAAAGCAAAGATTTAAAGTACATTCATGTCGTTTGCTGTGTATCCTCACAGTATAGACGTATATTAAATATATGCGTTTATGAGCATCCGTAAGACAGCTGAGATTCATTCTTTTACGGGAAATGTTAGAGATATAAAGCTAAACTTTCTGCAAAAGCATAGTAATAAAGCACGTATATCGCTATAAAATCAACGTCTAGTACCATAGTTGTATTGATTTAAAATATCTCATTTCAAATGTTGGTTTCAATAAAGTAAATATAACTATGTTTCAATTAAAGAACATTTTTGTTTGTTTGTCACTCTAATGTCTTAATCTTTCTTTTTAAGTATGTTCATTACTATCATATTTTATGACTTTTTTATGTTTTTCATTTGGAAATAAGATATTAGATTAAATATGATATGAAAGCTTTCATGCCTGTGTAAAATAAAACATCTAACAACATTAAAAAGTATAGCTTATGAATTGAAAACAAAACTGAATTATATTCCAGAAACATCATATTAAAATTTTTAAACGTTATCTGTAATATAAATATATGTCATGCCTAAATTTAAGACATGTAACGTAACTTACGAACAAAAACTAGCTGTTATTTTGTTGGTCGGGGTAATTTAATACAGTGGCAAAAATTCATCAGACTTACAACTCATAATCAAAATAAGTAAAGCATCTAAAGAAACGTTATAGTCCATCAAATACGAAGTCTTGAACAGCAGTACCCACACGGTTTGCACCAAATCTGTTACCATAGAGAGTGACTTACACCAATTTTCGAGAAATGATTTTACCTCAGCATTTTGGGGTACTAAAAATGCCAGAGAGTAAGAAACTAAGTGGCACTAATAAATTATAAGTCCTAATTAGTCACCAAGATCTGATATAAATTGAAGTATAAAAACAATATGAAATATGAAAATTAATTATTTTATTTCTAAAAAAAGGAAGATCATTGTGCCCTCTGATTTATAGCTCTGTTTTCACTACGATGTAGAATTAAAATTATATGCAAAATTATATGGAGCATTCATATAAATATAGTAATAAGTTTTCAAACATTGATTTAAGTAATGAATCTACTAGGAATACGTATTCGTAGAGGGGTGGGGGAATGCACGCAGGCTGCAAATTGCCTAGAATCGGCTCTCTCTCTCTGTATATATATATATATATATATATATATATATATATATATATATATATATATATATATATATATATATATATGTATGTATGTATGTATGTGTGTGTGTGTGTGTAAATTAGATAGTACACTAAAAATACACTCTACCGAAAATAGTATGAAAGAAACATTGTATTTTTTTTTAACTTTTGTATTTCGAAAATTTTTGTATTTTAACTTTTGATTGGATGGTGACCCGTGGTGAAGGTCGAGAAATTTATAATCGAAAATATATCTAATTTATTATACTAATATTATTCAATTGACCCAACTCGGTATATTCATATCTAGAATGTCTTAGAATCAGCATGAAAACCTTTTAAGTGTTGTAACTAACAATCCTAAACCGAAATAGGTATCCATTACCTAATAATAAGTTAAATTTTTAATGGTAGTTTTACACTATAATAATAAGATAAAAACTTTAGATACCTAGATTAAATGTTTACTCTTTAAATAGGTAGTACGTCGTAAATAGATCGGTAAGTCACATCCCCCCTTAACTGCCTTAACACCCCCTATTTGCCTTTGAACCTGCTACCGCCCCTATGGAAGGCACCAGAACCTATTGAAGGGCGGTACCACTTCCTTTGTGAGGCTATGCTCTACACGGTATGAGCGACAAAAAGAAGGTATCAAAGCACTAAAATGAATAAAATACAGGGAAATACTGATTATATTCTGAAACTACCGTCTAAAATCCATGGTTGTTTATTCAGATATTTTATCGCGTAATTTTTTACGTCGAAGGAAGAGATTTCAAGACTCAGACAATAAAAACGAATTCGAAAGCAGCTAATGAATATGGAACACATGTATCAAGCCTTTGATCTACGTCTCATCGATAAATCATTCGGTTGTTACACCTGAATTAAGCCTACTAACATCCGAGAAAAAAAAGAGCAAAAAACAACAGCATTAACAAAACAGAATGTTAAATGGGCTTTAAATGTGAAAAGGTAGAGTGAATAGAAAAAAAAAAAGAATATGTGAGACTAAATAATTGGTATAAAATTGTGTTACTATAAGTCCTTTGTAACACAAAAACTCGTATGAAGAGATATTTGGACAAACTTTATTCTCGCCTGTTTCAATGAATTTGAAACCAATATAACTTGCAAGGAATGAGAAAATGCTTTCCTTTTGCCATAACCAAATGAATGTGAATCAGTTATGCTGTTTCTTTGTAAAATTGTGTAATCAAAATAAAAGAAATAAAAAAATTAAATGTAAATTAAAAATAATAACAGAAATTTGAGTACAGCGTATTTAAAAACTCAAAGTAGTAATATAAATTTAAATATTTCCTAAGCTATTGTTTCTTTGAAACCATCCTAATTAAAATGATTCAATAAATAATATAACATTTTTAAAGGGATAGTGGACTTTATAAAGCATTTTTATAAAATAGTCACTTAGAGTTTCTAAACTTTGTTCATATATAAATTGAAATATAAATGAATAAATCATCATAAATTGTTTAATAAAATCAGATAATATTTTTGAAAATTCATTTTGTATGAAAAATTTTTTTAAACTTAAAAAGTCCTTTACTACTCAAATTTTCATAGATCCCCAACAAATATTTAATAAGACATCTAAAATACATAAACGTAAATCCAGGCATCCATTTTAAATATCGACTTCATTTAGATTATTAAGTTCAATTTTAAATTAGAAAGGTCCGGCGATTCATAAAAATTCAAAGAACATATCCTATAAATCAGAATCTCCTATAAATTAACCATTTAATCTCTCGATTAAATACCCAAAAATATTTTTAAATTATTTTAAAGTAATAGTATAACAAAACTAAAAGAAAAATTTTAAAAATAAAAAGCAAGGGTTATTTTAAAAATTTAAAAAAAATTTAATAAAACTGAATTTGTAAAAATATTTTTTTACAAATTTTCTAAATGGTATTGATTTAGTTCTACTTCATTGTATAAGTACAAAGTATTATAAATGTGTGTTAACAAGTATTTGAGTAAATTTATACTATCCACTCTCAACTTAATCTTTGAAAAATACAAAGTTTTAATGTTTAAGCTAACTGCATAAAATTAAGAAGATTAAAAACCCTTACCAGATCGCATGCCTTAGTTTTATTGTTGACATCTAGAGGTTTTTCTAAATATACCAGACTCTAGTGTTCCACCCTCGAAAAAAAATATTTCCTACTGAGCGACAAAATTTTTTAAATCATCTTACACTTATTAAATGATAATTTTGATTGTCTTTCATGAAATAATTATGAACTCTACTCAAACATTTTGGTTTCCTCATCTTCAATTCGAAAATAAAAATTTTAATCATGAATTGAGATATAAATTTAACAATCCAAGACGGTATAACTTATAACTTATGAGTATTAACTTATGACTATTTTTTAATATTTGTATTGCATTTGCTTCATTAATCAATCAGGTTGAATTACTTTTTTAAAATTACATCACTTTCAGTATCCTACTAATTATATATTTTGGTAAAATTATTACACATTTCAGTACAGAGAAGCCATTTTATTCACTGTCAGTAAGTCAATAGGAAAGCTATATAAGATCTTTGTGATAAAAATCAAAAGCCCAAGATTGACTTCTATAAATGATTTTCCCTGCGTAACTTTCTCACGTAGACTAAAAGATTGTATCTGTAATAACTGAAAATTACTAGAATTACAGTCGCCTATCGAAGCATTTGTACAGGTGTGGTTTATCTTAAAACGGAAATTGGTTAGGTCATATTTCTGTAATTCTTTTATTTCCTAGCCGATACTGATTTGGATACGTTAAGTGTATGTATTAAGTTACTTTTTCTTATGGGAAAACTAAATTGTATGGAGCGGTTGTTCAGTAACTAAAAGTACACTTTTGACAGCTTTTGGCTCTTTATGGATGATAAATTGGTCAGTGATGCCCTTAGCAGCAAATTTTAGCAAGCAGGGCTATTAAGCTGTACTCTTCAGCAGAAAACGATACACGAAATAAGTACGGTTTTATTTCTTATTCATAAGGATGAAACACAGAGCTGTTAACTAGATTAATTAGAAATTAGATGAATATATAGCTGTATATACATAGTTGTAAATATAGCTGTATAGATGAATAGCAAGATAAATTAGATGCATACGTTTTCCATCTTATCCACTATGCATAGAAATTCAAAGTTTCATGGTCATTTAAAAAGCTCTGGACTTTAAAAATTATTTAACGAGAATACAATTTTTCCATCTAAAAGAGGAAAAAATTTAAATTATTATTAGATTTTTCAGCAGAAAGCCAAATATTTATGTTAATTTTTTGTGACTGAGAATTTTATAAAACTTTCTAGTATATAATATATCTTCTGAGAATATTAAAGATATTTTGAGTCTTAATACTGATAAACATGCATATAAAAACTCATATATAATACACACACACATATAAAAATATATAAATGTATAAATCTTTATTCATGCATAACAAACTGATTTGGTAGTAATGGATAGCTAAAAGTTAACATTTTGTTTTCGAAATAACTACATATAGAAAAATTAAACGCGCTGAATGAAAAATTTTCACTTTAGTGATCTCTTTTGTTTGTTCAATATTCCTATGTTTTTGTTATTATTTAATATAAACTGAAAAATAGTTTTAAAATATTTATTTCCCAGTTTTCTAACAAAGAGTTACTTAAACTTTATTTGAATAAAGCATTTTTTGCGTCACATACACATTAACTTAGCTTTCCAACGAAAACAAAATTAATGGTTTATGAACAAGCGGAGCATTTGAAAAATTAAGTGGAGGCTTATTCATTTAAACAATAATTTATTTAACTCCTCATATAATTTGCTTGTAAGTAGAAAATCCTGTGACATAGAAAAAATTAACTCTATTTAATAAAAATCTCAAGCAATAAAGGTTTATTTAGTGAAATTAGAACATTCATCCTTCACAAAAGAAATTTATGTACTCGATATTGGTTTAGTCGATATAACTTTATGTGAAATTAAAAGGGCTGATGAAGGCAAAAATTTAATATTGACAAGTCACTTATTTTAAATTTGACATTCTTTGAAAAAAATATGGAATACTCTTTCCCTTTATTTTTCTTTCTATGGCCTTAGGATTGATGAATAGCATTTCAAATTGAGCAACTTATTTACATGAAATCAAACTTTTAGAGAAAGAAAACTTTTGAAATGCAAATGAAGAAATATATGCAGCCTACAGAAATACCTTTATAAGATAGTATTTTATAAATATTTATAAAGATGGAAATCTTCTAAATTTAAGTCTTTTAGTATGATCATTTCACCGAAGAAATTTTATTGATAAATACTAATCTATCCGTACATTAATTACGGTTTATTTATTTATCTAAATTCTGTGTTCACTTAAATTCAAAGCCATTGAAATATTAAAAACTCTCGAGTTACCTTTTTAAAGAACATCTCCGCTTATAAAAGGAGCACTAAATCGGGATCTGAAATCATTTTTAAAGCATTGTTTACTTTAAAAGCGTAAAAGAGTTCAGAACTTTTTAAGGGGGAATTTCTCCCCTTTTCAGTTATTTGAAATGCCGTAGTACAGTTGCTATCTATATCTTTGTGGCGTGAGTGCATTCCATATTACAAAAAATGGAGATGGATGTAATTGGTACGAATTTGCATCCATCGCCATTTACATATTGGTACGAATTTTGCAATTGGATGCAAAAGGTAAATGAATAATTAGAAAAATGCTAAGCCCTTTAAATAACATTTATTTTATAACATATATTTTATTATAACATGTTATATATGCATTTTAAAAGTTGAATTAGAGTGAAAAAAAAACGATGCAGTGACAGCATGTGACGAAACTAGTACTAGTTTACAACGGTAGCACTTGATAAATACGTTTACCACAGTACAGCTACAATGGAGGCATGATTATAATATGCTAGAGGCAGAGAGAAATTAAGTAGATTCGTCTATAGTAATATTTTAAAACTTAAAGTATTTTTTAATCTTATATTTACTTTTTCTATTGATTCAGCACTTTGACGCAAACACATGTAAATATCTTCGCTAGCATAAAGTTCAGAACATCTAGTGTAGCATTTAGTTATTCACTTCTCTATACGTTTTATTAAACTCTTAAAGACGGGTTAACTTAAGCATATGTTTTTGAGGACTGATACAGGAAAGGGAATCGTTGATAGTTTTTTTTTTACTATCCTTAAACTATTATCATTTGTTATAATCGCTATATATGTATGTATGATGTTTATTCCAATTTATTCATTCGAAAAGATAAAGAAAATTAGTACTGATAAAATAAATGATTTTCTATGAAATACATTGCTACAAAAAGTATGTAAACATTCTCTTCTTTAAGCAAAAAGCTGTCAGTTCCAATCGCCTTCCCGCATTAACATCTTATTCGAATCTTTTATTAAAGGCGTAACTGAATCTAAGAAAAATGGTAGCTTCATTTAGATAAAAAATAAGATATTTTTGATGAAGGGTATTTATCACCTCACTTTGTAGTCATCAGTCCTTTGTAATCAAGGACTTCTATCTGTTGCCTGTAGCTGATCTCATTCAGTTAAAAGCCATAATTTTTCGAAAGACTTGTGAAAAAGTTTTTGGAAGTTTTCAATCTTAAATTTAGCACTGACTTTATTAAGTATTTTTTATAAATATCTTCAAGCAAGTAATTTGAAGTTATAGAATTTTTATGTGCTAAACAAATTTCACAAGAAATCCTCTACTTACGTGCTAAGATTTGCAGAAATAATAATGAACTTATAAAACACCCTTTTGTTATCTGTAGCAGACTTCTCCTAAACCTGCAAGATATTGAAAAAAGAAAAGTTAATAAAATTCATAGAGTACTTTAAAGATATTTTAAACTCACTTAGAAGAAATGACTTAGAACATTCATATTACATTTTTAGCATTCATTGTTTTCATTTTACCTCAGGTGAAATGACCCCTAAGAGAAATGTCCATGAATTAAATGACGTGTATGCCATCATAAGACCTTTCTTTGCAAGATCCTGTTGTAGTGCGTTCCATCATACCTTAAAGATTTAATGTTAAGATGAATTGCTAAAGGAACCAATCCAAATGTAATATGTCAAAATAAAGGGGGCGGGATGTCAATTATAGTGGTTAAACATTACAAGGTGCGGCCCCTCGCATGGTATTATGAATAAAAGTACTTTTTGCTGTAAACTTCATTTGCATTAGCGTGAGTACTTATCCGATTGTTAAATTACAATTTTCGTAAAAAAAAAATGCAAAAAATACTTTGAAAAACTCAAAGGACTAAAGATCATTTTTGCTCTCTTCAATGTTTTCACTGTGATATTTTCTGAAATTGAAATTCCATATTTGAAGTTCAGAATTCATATTTTACATTAATCGTGAATTAGGCTGCCTTAAGAAAAAAGAAAAAAAGTAAAGAAAATATTTAGATCTCCTTTACTTTTTCTATTTTTAAGTTAAATACCATTATTTTCATAATTTTATGCATCCTATAATTTGTCTTGGTATGCTACGCTGATTAATTTAATCATTATAATCAAAATTATATAAATGTGTACATTTTTCCATAAGTTTTAGTGTTTGGATAAATTTTACTGAATATATTTGCATATCTTTCCATGCAAGAATAATTGGTTCATGCTATCGCGGCTCTTCAGCATTTGAGTTTTAAACATTAGAATTATTTTTGCTAAAGATTAAGGGCCTAAAACCCAATGATATCTTTTCATACCATAATTATTTCAAGAAAATTCATTCTTTAAAATTCTTATAATTATATATTGTAATTATTAATTATAATTAAAATATTCTTTAAATTCCAAATGTAATATATCAAAATAAAGGGGTCGGGATGTCAATTATAGTGGTTAAACATTACGAGGTGCGGCCAATTGCATGGTATTATGAATAAAACTACTTTTTGCTGTAAACTTGATTTGCATTAACGTGAGTACTTATCCGATTGTTAAATTACAATTTTCGTAAAAAAAATGTAAAAAATACTAAGAAACCTCAAAGGATGAGAGAACATTTTTGCTCTTTTCACTGTGATATTTTTTGAAATTGAAATACCATATTTGAAGATCAGAATTCATATGTTATATTAATCGTACATTAGGCTGCATTAAGAAATGATTGTGAAGTAAATATTTAGATGTCCTTTACTTTTTCTATTTTTACGTTAAATACAATTATTTTCATAATTTCATGTATCCGATAATTTGTCTTGGCATGCCACGCTGATTAATTTAATCATTTTAATCAAAATTACATAAATGTCTATATTTTCCCATAAGTTTTAGTGTTTGGATAATTATTACTGAATATATTTGCATATCTTTCCATGCAAGAATAATTGGTTCGGTTTATCACGGCTCTTCAGCATTTGAGTTTTAAACATTTGAATTATTTTTGCTAAAGATTAGGGGCCTAATGATAATCCAATGATAATTTTTATACTATAATTATTTCAAGAAAATTTAATCTTTAAAAATTCTGTAAATCCAAAACACTTTTCATAGGAAAAATGTGGTCTTTAAGTCTTATACAATTTCATATAAATAAATGTTATAAAAATAAAATAAAAATTTATTGCAGTTACACATTTTTTTTAAATTTCTAGCAAAAAAACTTACATAAATACTTCAATATAATCAAATTTTCAATATAATAAGACATTTCAAAGCGTTTTTCAGGAAGAATAAAAAACTTTATAATAGGCTATAGATATAGTATTCGTTTGTATTTATAATAGTACCCATTATATCATTAATATAGATTACTTTAAAAATCCATGCTTTAAATTTTATTGTAAAAGCTTTTGAAAAATATTAAAAGTTAGTATAACTGATTTAAATATAGTTTAAGAAATAGTTTAGAAGCGAAATCTAATAAGCGAAACTTTATCATTTGCTTATAGGACTAACATTAATGATGTTCTCAAAAAGTAACCAATGATCAAGATTCCAAATAAAAAATATAAAACTGAAAAACTGTTATTAGTATTATTATTACTGGATGCATACATTTTCAGTCACATGTCTTTAATAATGAAGATTTTACGAGTAATTGGTTTGACAGATTTTAAACTAATAAATCAAGAAGTGTAAATAATTATCTACATGTTGTTCTGATAGAGAGGCATATTCAAATGAGAGACTTGCAAAAATAATCAAATGAAGATGATCGATAGGCACTAATAGAAGAGATAGTCTGAAGAATTTAATTCTAAATACAAAATGCAATTTGACATGGAAATCCAAGATCTGAAGAAACCTCCAAACTTTTATTTATGCAGCTGATTCGTTTCTCTTTGTAAGATCTGCCGACTCTTTGAATGGCTCATTATATGGATATTTTGAATGTGATTAATAATAAATTTGATTTATTACTGCCTTCAGAAGCGTTATTATGACAGGGAATTTATGAATTTGTTATGTTTAATCTTGTACCAAGAAAAAAACAACTTTCGTCTTCTGCATTTGATCACGGCACCAAAAAAGTAGAAAATGGATATTTCTTGAATTAGGTATTTAGCAATCATGCTTATTAACATTTTTTAATTCTCCCAAGAGACATTCTTTCTCTTCCTAACTGGTATGTTCGTATTTTTTTTTTCATTCGTTATACTTTTTTTGCCACCAGTTGTTGAGCAATATTTCATTGCATTCTATAAATAATATTTGATTTGATCCTTTGGTCTATAGTTTCACTATTTCATAGAACATTTTTAGCTTATTAAGAATAAAAAATGGACAACTTTACATGACAAGAACAAAGCATCGAATAAAGACGGAAACACACTTTTCTTACAATTTTCTCCGTACCGCGAGGCATCACGCGGATTTTTCCCCATGAGACTAGTAGCTTAGTCAGCATTATTAAGTAATTTAAACATTGGAAGAGAGAACCATTTTTTCTAGGCCAGCTGGAACATGTGACGAGTGGACAGAAAATTTGCATGTATTCTAGCATTAGTTTTGGGGAACTGACAAAAAGAATTTAAGTCGGCAAACATTTATTTAAATAAGACATTATACTGCTGGGAAATTAGGTATAAAAGAGTGAGAAGGGGTAAAAGGAAAATTTTAGATATATATTTTAGGTGTAATAATTTTGATGCATTACATATATGTATATATATATATTGCCGCATAAAGAAAATTAGCCAACGAGCTCAGTGGCCGAATGGTCAAAGCACGCGATCCAGACCCGAAAATTGTGGGTTCGATGCTTGCTATGGCGGTTGATCCAAAGTACGGATTTTTAATTTAAAAATGTTATTTATTGTTTCCTTATGTTCTTGAACATTCTAGATCTTTCTTTAATATGTAAATTAGTTATTTCTCGAATATTCTGTTCGGGTATAAAAGCTGATACCCACTAGTTGTAGGGAACTTCTCGATCTTGTAAAGTTGCGAGTTGCTACTTAGCTTCAATAAATTCTTCTGTTAAGTTAAACGGTGTGTTCATTCGAATCTTCGTGACAATATATATATATATATATATATATATATATATATATTAGAGATATACACTTTTGACTTTAGCCATTTTGTCTAATACCTAAAACACTTCTTGACGAATTACCGTGAAACTTCAATGATGTAAAGACCACATTAGATATTATATATTACAGTAAAACTTTTGTCTTAAAAGCAAATAAGGGAAGAGAAACATAGCTTAAAATAAGCAGTCATGTTTTTAAACATGCTATAAAGACTAATAACTGAAAAACGTTGAAAATCTAGCACATAATTATGAAGTTGATGTGTTTCGATTTTGTGAAGGGGGTATATATATTCTCACAGATATATGACATATAAAAGTTTCTTGAAAAAATCTAAACGTTTCACAAGTGTGGTTTTTATCACGTACTACTTTTTAATCCATACCGCTTCCATGCAACTTGCAATAAAGACAATATCTCGCAATCGAAATATTAAAATATTAACAAGTTTATGATATATCAGCATTTTTACTAAATAATTTTAGCTACATATACACTAAAGGTATAGTATTTACACAATTAGATAACCTAATACATATAGCAAACTATATAAGAGTCTTAGTTCAATATCTTTAAAAACGTCAAACTATATCAAGATTTAATTGAACACATTTTTGTAACCACAAGAACTGTTTAACTGATAATAGTTCTTCTATATCACGTATACTAATGCATATTTTTATTTTTAGCAGCAATGCATTTTTCCTTTTTAAATTGCTTTGGCTGCACAGAAGTTAGATACACACACACACATATAACATATTATATATATATGTGTGTGCCTGAGATGCACACTTATTTCATCCATTAGATATAAGTATTAAAGACACAAACTATCAGTGGCGAGAACAAAATTCTTCATTTCATTCTAACATGATCATCATCTCATAATTAAATATCAATATTAAAATATGGCTTCTCGACGTTTTGATATATACAGGGAGGGTGTGAAATTATTGCAGCGTAAATCGACAGCCAAATGAGCAGAAAAAAACGTGCTTCTCCAACCAAGCTTAAATAAACTGCCACCGCTTTCATAATTTCACAAAGATCAAGACCAAAGTTAATTAAAGGTATTCTGGAATGCTGTCGCGTTATCTCTAGTCCTAAAAATAACTTAATCGATCACAATGAAAAAATGAAATTAGAATTTAAGAATCGTTCGCGCTAAACTTTTCCATTACACACGTTATGTTAAAGTGTACTTAAATCATTCTTTCAAATTAACTCTAGAAAAGAAGAAGTCATTTATATATTGGAAATATAAAATGTTTAAAAGTCACTGACATTTTTTTTACCAGATTAAATGTTTTTTATTTCTTGTATTATACCAAAATAGAATACTAAGTTATGTTTACCATATCGTTTTTTAAATTTTATTTAGTTTATTATTGAACATTCTGTAAAAAGTAGTGAGAATTACAAAAGAAAATTACAAAATGCAAATATAAATATGTACATGTTCTTATTTGTTTTATATTGGCATCCAAATTAATTACCTAAAAATTGCTAATAAAAATTCTTATGATTAAGTTACACCATTATGTGATGAATTTCTTTTATTTTCTTCTTTTTTTAAAATGCTTTATTTTGCAATTAAAATATAAAAGCTCATTTTTCATAAGCCAATTTTTCTATACTGGGGGCTTTTTTTCCTCAGTGTATACTTCCAAAAAAAGAACCCTGATTATTACCAAAAGTCAAATAAATGTTGTTTAAAAGTTAAAAATCATTTCCAGCTCTTTATAATCCCGGGTTATCAAAAAATATTCTCCCTATTTCGTTTGTGGGAGGTGCTATAACTACCCATAACCTCCCCCCCCGAACTTTAATGCAATGTATGTGTTTAAGAATGTTCTTTACACGGCCAAACAGTGAGGTAGCTAAAAGTTTTTTCGGAGAAGGCCCAGCATCTTAATACAAAGTACAGTAAATTTTTAGCCTTATAAAAAAGAAATCTTTACGCACACCCATACAAAGTTCATACATAAATACGTAGTTTTGCATACATACATAGTCATAAAACGAATCAGCAAAGCTGTAAGTAATTTCATTGTATTTATAAAAATATATTTGCAATCATACTGTGCCTTTTAATTTAAGCTCGAAGTTTTTATAAGGCTTAAATTTTACTAGTAAATACTCGAGTATATTTAATTTACGCTCCAGTATTTACCAGACGAATTGAAAATAAAGTAATTTAAAGAATAACTAGAAAAATATAAGAAATGAGAAAAAAAATTTGGCATAGGTTTTTATTTTACTTTTACAAAATTACATACTTTAAACCCTCAACGTTCGAAATAGCCCATAGTTTTAAGTTCTTAGGGTTTACATGCCAGCGCAACTATACTGCAAACATGTCGTGGATGTCAACTCACTCAGACCCTAAGATGAAGCAAAATACTTCACATCTTAAAATTTCAACTTAAAAAACGGAGAGCTGATGGACGCATCTTACACGAGCAACAGACAAACGTGCATCTGCTGATTTGTGAAAATGCCTTTCTGAAAAGTGGATAATTACGTGCTTCAATTCCCATGAGGGTGACCTAAAGCATTGATTCTTTTGTCGCTTGTTAAGCAATTCATTAAGCAAATATGCACTCAATGGCATAAAGATAGCAATGGTCCTCGGTTTTTCCTGGGATAATTTTCAGCTGGTTCATGAACGTGTAAGAAAGTGCTACAAATAGAAGTTATTAATTCAGCTTTTAGTTTAAAAAAGTATGGAAGAAATGCAATCTTAATGAATCAGATCCGTGATTTTAATTTGAGTGGTTGGAAAAGCTCAGATTATAATAATAGACCAACGGGTCTGGAGAAAAAAGCTAATTAACGACTTATCTTTGCACCCTGTATAGTTTATTTGATGCTATTGTATATTGACGCATAATTTTTATGCGTTATCTGTGAGTATCATTCTCCTGTTTTACATTAT
Source organism: Pardosa pseudoannulata (assembly GCA_032207245.1). Classification (NCBI taxonomy): domain Eukaryota; kingdom Metazoa; phylum Arthropoda; class Arachnida; order Araneae; family Lycosidae; genus Pardosa; species Pardosa pseudoannulata. The sequence goes on along the minus strand of CM063502.1, from coordinate 29,914,049 downwards.
AGTTTGTTTAAAAATAAATGAATATAAAAGAGCATAAAGTATATTAATATTTTCACACACATATATTTTTCATTACACAGCTCAAAACCTTTAAAAGTTTTTCGATTGTGTGTTTGTTACAGACTTACAAGAAAATGCCAATGACCACTAATATAGACATATTCAAGAGTTAAAATTTAATTATTGCATTTAGTTTTAATTATTGTAGGTGCAATAATTAAAACTATGCTATTTTGAAATGTCTTGTATAAAAATTTGCTATTTTAATATTTTAAAGATATACTTTTTAAAAATTTTGTATAAAAGTTTATATAGTACTACTTTAAATATATGTATATGTTTTTTTTTATATTCTAGAAAAAAATCACTAATATATTACATATGAACCGTTCAGTGCACACATTGACTAACTCCATTTTTTGGATATTGATAAACTGGAATATCAATGCACAAAATATGGCACACAGTTCTCATTTAAACCAATTCCCAATTTTAGTTATCAGCATGAATTAAGGATAAATTTTTTTGGTCAGTGAGTCGGTGAATAGGTTAATCTTGGGACCTTTTAAGAGCTTTTATAATATATTTGTAATTTTTAAAAAAATGGAGTTAGTCAAAGTGTGCACTGAGCGGCTCATAAATAGAATGCCAAAATAGATTCATAATTTTGATTTATGAATCAGGAAAAATATCTTCAATCTATGCAATATTCCATACACCGTAAAGTGTAGTTTACAATAGTACGTTATTTTAGTAGCTTACAGAGTTCTAAAATTTTGAGATTCTTAACTTGTTCAAAATTCAAACAGAATCATTTTACAAACAGAATATGACTACGATTAAAGTTTTAATCAACAATCCAAATCGTAACAATCCTTAAAACGTAATGTATTTGATTATTCACACACATCATTCATCACATTGAACAAAAAAGAAGTGATCTCCACATACTATAAAACCTTTTCTATAAATTAAGCAAACAAATGTAAAACTGACGAAATTAAATCTGACCTAAATTGGAATTTAACTCTGATGTTAAAATAACACCAGACTTAAATCCTGTACTTATAAAACATTAAATGTTTCAGATATTCAAGTGTGATTTAAAGACTGCAAAAAGAAAGATCTTCTTTCTTTTAAAGAAAAAAAATCTTAAAAAAAAAAGAATTCTCTAAAGGAATATTTTTTGGTCCTCTTGGAAGCAAATTGTATTACATTGCCTCAAAGAAGTAAAAGAGTCGTGCCATTTTCTATGTCCTATCAAACTCTCTTACAAATTTTATGGATAATAGTAACCTAATTTCCCTGTTGATCACATAATTTTAGGCGAATTATATGCAATATGGATGCAATAGATACAAATAAAATCAAAACTTTTAAAATTATTTTTATATAATTATATATTTCAGAAGTAATAAAAAAAGGAGTTTGCAATTGGTTATTCTTCTTCATAGCAGTGGTTTTTCGCAAGTAAAACAAATTTACATTGAAGAACCTGCTGAAGTCACTAAGTTTTGTAATTTGAGAAATCAGTATATGAATTATAAAACTTCAATATATTGTATATAACTACTGTAGTTGTTCAATAATACCTACTGATAGCCTAAATTGCAGTATTTCGCTTTTAATCCAAAATATAATTTAGTGCACCAGTTCTAAAAAAGACTTTAAAAATTACTGTAACACTTAGCTATTAGAAACATTTGGTGATATCCAGGATATTCATATAGACTATTAAAGTTCATTATAGACATAGGTTCATTCAATGCAATATGAAAATATTCGAGGTCATGCTATTAAAAGATGCGATGCGATCAGAAAAGAATACCTCATTTATCTGAACTTAAAATTTTTGAATTAATTAGCCCGTTCTATAGAAATGCCGTCTAAGAAAAGGATTCATCCTTGAAAGATCGGGAGAGGATAAACAGAAACAGCCCTTCAGAAAGATGTTGCTATTAATAACAGTCCACTCCAAAGAGACACTCAGTCTGCTGTCGATTCTCGTAACACGTGTTTTCCCTTTTCACTCATTATTCAGGAGAACATAAAAATAAAGTCGGCATGAATCAGTTCTAGATGCGTATTAATGAGCATTTAATTTACTTATCAACCCTTTTTTTCAATTGGAACGTTTCGAAGTGGACTCGGGGTAGAATTAGATAGAATGTAACAAGACGACATATTCTCGGACTAACAGATAACAAATAAAGTAACGTATCTAATTTTGAAATAATGTACAGGTATGTCCATTTATTGATATATTCATATGTTTCATGTGTGCTTATTTTTCTCATCACGGCAGAATATATAATATATATATATATATATATATATATATATATATATTATATATTATATATATATATATATATATATATATATATATATATATATATATATATATATATATTATATATTATATATTATATATATATATATTCCACTGTTGAAACCAGTAATTTTTTTATTATTTGTTGAAACTCAGGTTCCTAATTTAGATATTGCATAAAACATTCAAATTCTAAATTTGAGGTTGCACAAATAAACTAATATTCAAAGATTTACTTAGTGTAAATTTTACTTTCTAAAAACCCATTGACTGTTCAAAAGTAGACTTTGAAAAAATATTACTTTCAGATGATTAAAATAATCTTAGGATTTTAAAATTTACAAATATTTCTTAATTTTATTATTAGTAAAGCACTGTGTTCATAAAAAATACAAAATTGGAGGTATAAAAGGAAGATATTTTCCTCTTTCTATTCACTTGTATTTAAATTAATTGTTCAGCTATTACAGATGCTAAAGAAAATAATTCCCGAAATTTTTGTTATTACCCACTTTTAATAAAATGTTGAGAAATTTAGAGAAAATAGTTATACGTATTTTTAGAATATACTTTAGGTAAATTTAAAAATTTGATATTTAATAAAAAAACTAGAGTTGTTATATGATGCTTCGTAAATAGTATTTATCGGTATATATTTATTGATAGTGATTCATTTTTTCTTACCTCAAAGATATCATTTCATGATAAAGATAATTACAAATCTCCGCGTTTACTGCCAGCAATCTATTAAACGCCTCAGTTTGCTTGGCAGAAGCAAGTCAATTAATTACTTTTAAGTGGAAAGGATTTTTAAGGTAAAAGGAAAAAAAAGTTTTACTTTCTAAGCAAGCGTTTAAGACTCTATAAAGCTAAATTGCTGCCCAAAATCAATTAGCTGGATATTCTTCATTGGTTCACAATGAAATAAATATCTGCATAGCGTGAAACACCGTACACCCCGAACTTAATTAACTCTTACATTCCTTTCGGCTCTACCCACGGTGAATAATGTATCCTGTCAACGGAGATCAGATTTTTTTTTCCCCGTCCGTGAGGTGTCTCATGTGATTGAGCTGATTTTTATTGGTTCGCTCCAGCGCTCGAAAAGATAGGTTTACGAGCAACATTGCCATGAGCAACACTCTTTTCTCTTGTTTAGTTCATAGTTCGCCAAAGCAAGTATCGTATTTAATCACCTTTCAGACCATGGACCCTCCATTCAATACAGAGAGTGTTTAGAAAACAACAATGTTCAATTTTCATCAGAAGGAAAAATACGTATAAATCAAAATGTTTTTCCTAGTTGCTCAGATAATTTTAATCTTTTCTGTCTCGGATAATCCTGAAATGTAGGTCACTTTGAATTTCCATTCTCCTCGTGTATATCACAAAGATTTTACAGCCACGTATGAAAAGGTTACCCCAATAGGAATTTAGGGGGGGGGCTGGATACTATAATAAATGTTATATACCAGAGATTCCCAAACTTTTTCAGAGGCGGAATTAGAATTAGAATTTTCTTAATTTTCTCGGTTTTCAAATTTGAGCATTTATGCTATTTATCCTATATTATTCAAGCACTGAAAATGAAACAACACTTTAGTGTTAAAGAAAGATTGCATTTTTCTTTTCAATTAAAACTAATGAAATAAAATTTTTTAAAAAGTTTAGTGAAAAGTTAGCATGTGAGTCAGATGAGTGGGCTTGTAGATCCCCCGCATTTTTTCTAATTCCGGAAGAAGGATTAACTCAGGTACTCTAGATTCTTGCTCCACATAGAATTTTGATTTGTTCTTTAATACAGTAACAGCTGAAAATCTAGCTTTTTATAGATAAAATTGCGAAGAAATGAAGATCCTTAGATTTTTTTTTATTTCATAGTTCTCAGCTTTGATTGAATCTAAAACTCCATGAAATCTGAGCAAGCATATTTTATTTTAAGACTGGTTTCAAGATAGTTCAATTAAACTCAAAGAACTATTATTTAAAGAAACCGATTTAAAAATAATGAAAAACATTAATAAAAATGTGGCAGAGAATTTAACACAAGTCTTGTCTCCCTGTGAAGGGAGACCAAGATTACCTCGCGGCACCCATACTCTTCCTTCACGGTGCCCCAGGGCACTACCACGCACAGTTTGGGATGCCCTGTTATACAAAAAATCCTAAAAAGTTCTCGTAATGGGTTAGACAAATACAAGACTCACAAAAGAAAACACGAGAATACGAAGTGGAAAACTTCTAATAACAAATTTTGAACGAATAAGTATAATATTGTCGTTCATAATATTTGCAATTTACATTACATTTTAGAAAAAATTTTGTTGTTTGTTTTAAATCTGTATAATTTTATATATAAATTTTATTTTAATTGTAAAATATTTTTTTTAAATAATAAAGTCACGAAACAAAAAAGTGTTTAAAAATTTGGTTTAAATAAGGTTTAAATTATGAATCATTATTTTCAAAAAAATTTTTGTGAAAAATTTTATTTGTAAAATTAATTTAAAAAATTATAAATTTGTTTTAAAGTATTCAGAAATTTATTTTTTTACAGAAGACTTTCAAATTTTGCCGATAAAAATTTATTATTAATTATTATTCATGCATGAAATTATTTTTATTTATTATTATGTCCAGTTATCGAAGAATTTATGAATTTATTTATTCTTTATTCATAATTTTTTAAGTTTTTATTTTTTAAAAATTGGATATAAATTTATTATAATTTGCATGAAAAATTTTTTTTTAAAAATTTTCATTTGAATTAAATTCTAATTTAATTCATTTAAATTTTTCATTTGAGAAATTTTGTAAAAATTAGTTGAAATAATTCAAAACAATTTCATAAATATACTTATTTCAAAATGATTAATAATATTTTTACCAATTTATTAGTAAAATTTGTAAACATTTAATTGATATTTTACCAATTTTATATATAACCAATTTTATAATATAATATTATTATTTTACCAATTTTATATATACTTACCAATTTTATATTTTTAAAATTTGTATGGTCCCCGGTATACACTCATGGCTTTATCATACTTGAATGTGGGAAGAAAACCCTGTTCTAAAGATTACAGAATTTTCAAAACTGTTTTTAAGAATTTTTCTTAAAAATAAAATATATATATATATATCTCACTTCCAAATTATTCGGTAATTAACGGGCGTTTATACAGAGTAAATTTTTAATAAACTGTTGGACAAGGAGGAGAGATACAAGAGCTAAGGGTGATACAAGAGCTAATTTTAAAAATAAAACTCCAAAACAAACTTGTCTCATCACGAACCGTTTTCGAGTTATGGGGGGGAAAAAGAAAATGTGACAAATATTTTTCTAATTTCACAAAACTTGTATTTGTGAGGATTATTTAACATCGATACAAAAAATAAAAGCATCTATGGAACAAATATTTTCCGTCAAGATGACTTACTTTTAATAAGAATATTTAGAAATAATGGTTGGTTATGAGGCATATCCATAAAGTAAGAATATCAGATTATTAATCTAAAAACAAATATGGAAAATTTAGAAATTCATATACCTATACTAAACAGTAATTTTTCACTGAGTTACCTTCCTTTCAAATCCACATTGTGATCTGAGGCATGGACTAAGTTAAAATTTTGTCAAAGTTAGTTTTCCGTTGTATCTTTGGTCCATTGTTTGCCAGCTCTTTATGTCCTACCATCAGTCAAATCTTTTTCTATTCCTTTCATACAAGTAAAAAGACAAAAAACTTCGCATGTGAAATCAGGGCTATAAGCGGGATGGTTGATGATCTCGTAACTGAATGAGTCCAGGAAAGGTGTTTGGGACACAGCCCTCATTCAATATCTGGAAATTGTTTCAATAATGATTTTACGGAAAATAGATCTAAAGCTTTGTATAACAGAGCATTTAAAACAAGAATCGGAATGATACTTTTCAACTCTCAGCTGTTATAGTACGGAATCAACACATTAAATCTAACATGACTGCTACAAGAGTTTTCAAGACTGAGACAATAAACATTCTACTTCACCTTGTTCTTGAATGTAGTGTTACAAGTTTGTTAAAACACTCTCTTTTAGTCTTAGAGGTTTATTATCCTTACTTTCTTCATCTGGCTCGTATTTTAAGGATTAATGATATTTATTACAATAGATGAAAGGTCATAATTTTTCCAGAATTCCGAATATTACCGCCAATTTCCTGCATAAACAATGTGCAGTTTCACTCTCATACAATGCCATCAATCGAAGTTTCTCACCTTACAATGCTGTGTTATTTTTTACTTCTCTCTGTGCTACTCATACAAACACACACTTGAGCATATACAATATCTGGAGACTAGATATCTCGTGATGAGTTAAAAAAAAAATGAACAGTTGAAGTTTAAAAATTCATTTATTCTCTTCATTGGCTAAGCTCAACAGCTCATTAAGATGACCTTCTCAAATTAGCGTTGGGGTCGCTTGTGAAGTACTTTCATAAATAACTATTTGTGACTATAGGTTCTGCTTAGTATTATAACCAAAAGCAACTGCCAAGCATGTTCACTCGGGTGACCCTAATCAAAGTTAATTTACAACAGTTTCTACAGTGCCGTTACAACAGTGCCGTAATGTCAAAGAATACGTGGTAGGGAAGAGGAAAAAATTAACTAAAAAGCTTTATGTTATTTTATGCATGCACACATACATATACATACATTTACCATATAATTATAATTCTGTTAGTTAGATGTGGTTAAAATACTATTACACACACATACAGTTAAAGAAAAACTACACTCCGATCTAACTGATTATTTATTTGTTTTCACCGCCCAGATTTTAATTTTGTAACATACTACAACATTCTACTATTTTCCACTATTTCATACCAGATTCCGGCCGAATCGATAGGTTATTACATTTCGGTACTGGAGTCCGTGTGTTCGAATTCCGCTTTTGACATGGATTTTCTTAGCCATTTAGAAAAGTATTTTAACAGAAAGTCCCAATATAATTAGACCTTGTGTAGCAAAATATTACTCGTTGGTCCAAACCAAGCCAACTGATCTTTCACGATTATTGCACATGCGATGAATCCTCAGGAAAATACTAAGTGTTTTTGTTTGTACTTTTTAAACATCCATACTTAAGCCTATGTGTATAAAAACCAGTAAATTAGCACCAAAGTGCTAGATATAAATTAGACTTTATTATTCATAAATGATTGTTTATTTATTTCTTTGGTAATTTTTCATTTTTTGGTAGTTACTGTTTCCTAATAGATGTAGAAATTAAGTTTTTGAACAGTCTAATCTTTATTACAGTACTTGCACTTCGAGACACATCAAAAGTCCTTCGAAACACATTTTTTATGTATCAACTCTTTTTTGCAGTGTTTGCTTTTGTCGGTGTTGCTGGCTGAAGAGAAGGATAATGTGTTTCAAAGTGTAGTAATAAATAATCCTATTCTGCCCAGACAATGACTTTTCCATGTCAGAAACTTTTCAAGTGGGTCATTTATGAAAGTCGTTAGGGAAGTTCAAGAAAGATCTAAATGAGGCAACAGTGGCGGAAAACGGAGGAAAAACTTATCATCTGAGTCGATATTAATTTTTACAGTTTCACATGTTATCTCGAGAATGTGTATATTGCATATAAAAAGCAGGAAGTAAAAGAAGTCCTTACAGTCTTTGTAAAGTATTCCTCTTACTCATATGTCTACTTCATTTTTGCACTAAAACTGTTGACTACAAAATAAATGCAAAAAGAAATATTTAAACTATGTGTTTTATGAAAAGGCTTATAAAGTTTTTTCCTTAAAATTCCAGTTTTAATCTGAGTAATTTTAAAATGCATTATATTTTTTTTCTATAAAAGAAAATATAAAATTTAATACGCTTATCATTTTTGCATTATTTTTTAATGTCATGAAATATTTAAGACTCTAAATGTTTTCTTCGCAGTAAATAACATATATTTTATGTGTTAAATCGTTATTGCTGAGATATTTTTTCCGTTTAATACAAATAATCAAAAAAAAATATATTCTGTTTTTCAAATCAAAATGATAGCCGCCTACCATTCCTAAAGTAGATTAAGCTACATTTTAACAGTTATGTCATTTACACGTGCATAAAATTATTTTCCAAAAGAATTTTCTTCTCATCTGAGTCATATTTAAAAATGACTTAATATGAGAATCACAGAAACAGATGTTTTAAAATATTAATAACTATTTTCAATCCAATACATTGCTTTACTTCCTAAGTTAATTTTTAATAATACCAGTTTTATTTTTATTTTTCTTAGATAAGTATTCTTTTTTAAAGTTGTTCCACATAAGGTATAATTTTAAAGTAGAAAGATAAAAATTTCAGGCGTTGTCATTGTTTCAGACATTTTGATTTTGGATCATCTGTGTAACATACTACAGATGTTACTTTATATCTTATTATAAAGTCAAAAGAAGAAAAGGAGAAAACTCCTCTAGCTGCTACATTTAATAGTCATAAGTTGCACAGTTATCTAGTGGATTATCATGAATTTTCATATACAGTACTCAACACTTTTAAAAAATCGAAACAGCAATATGTTTTTGAAAAATCTACAAATTCCTATGCGTGCCTCAAACAATCGCCTTCTCTGTTAATACAATTTTGTGATCCAAGGGATGCATTTGCCTTGAGTAATTATCTAATGTAAAAGATAATTTCTGAAACAGTGCATTTCCGTTCGAGAGAAGAAACTAGTTTACACTCGGTAATTAGCCGTTGGCAAAATTCAGAATCAACACATTTATTTCAACATGGTTGCTATATCAAAGTTTCAACTGAGAAAAACGAGCACACATTCTACACTTAAGATCAAAAGACACTAAAAATCATTCCTTTGTACAATATTTTGGTAAATAGGTTTTTGAAGTGGTTGATTAACCACTTTCCAACATTTAGTGTCTGTGTAACTATAGAGATAAATTTGGGATTTTTTAATTTATTTCTTTATCAGATTGAAATTATTAATAAAAAATACTCCATTTACTTTTCCATATCACTTCTCATCGGCTCCTTTAATATAATAGCAAAATAGTCATAGCTAATAGTTGATTTTATATTGTATGGAAAAAATAAGAAAATTAAGAGTTGTACTTTGCAAAGTGCATGATATATAATCACGTTTAAGGTGAAATAAAATGCAAATGTTACATGACCTACACTAATTGAAAAACTGAAGACCAATGCTAAACATCATATTTACTGTCACTTTACAAACAAATAGTACCATAAAGTTACATGAAATTCATTTTCATTGGACAAAAATATTATACTAAAAGTGTTTCCTAATAGATGTATAAAAGTAACACGATCAATAATTTCGAATATTGAAAGGTAATAAAATTTTGTCTTGGCAATAAATCTTCAATTAATAATATAAAAAATAAAAGTTTTTCCCATTTCTAAACGTCCTTTATTTTCTGTAAAAAGGACGAGTGATATTTTCCCCTATGGAGAATCTCTAAATGATGAAATGGTTCACATAATCTGATTTTCAAAAGAAATGTGAATTGTCCTTCCTAAGGCACTTAACACTTTTCTCACATTATTTCTACAGTTCTATTGAGACCTCCATTTCGGGGCAGGAGTTGTAAAAAGGACGAGTGATATTTTCTCCTATGGAGAATATCTAAATGACGAAATGGTTCACATAATCCAATTTTGAAAGTAAAAGTATATTTATAGATTTTAAAGCGGTGCTATAAATAGTTTTGAATTTTGAAAGATGAATAGAATTTGTCTTGGAAATAAATACATAATTAGTAAAATAAAAAATGAAAGAGTTTGATTTTTCTCATTCCTAAACGTCCTTTCTTTTTCTATAAAAAGGACGAGTGATATCATTTTCTCCATGGAGAATCTCTAAATGACGAAATGGCTCACATAATCTGATTTTCAAAAGAACTGTGAAATTGTCCTTCCTAAGGCACTTAACACTTTTCTCACATTACTTCCACAGTTCTATTGAGACCTCCATTTCGGGGGCGGAGTTGTTTGTATTTGTATGATGGGTGATGAATGATTCTATTACAATATAATGACCGTGTTAACTACGTGTAATAGCTTAATTCGTTAGACTTGCAGACGTCATCGTTGTCTTGGCTTATTATTAGTAATTAAAAAAAGATGAGTTTGATTTTTCTCATTCCTAAACCGCTTTTCGGTTTCAAAGAGAGCTTTTGACTGAGAACCGAAAAATTTCCTAGAATTCTTTGATGTAGATTGCGTTGGCCCAAAATCTCCAAATTCGCACGTTTTTTGGACAATGCCTCGTTTACTATCTTAATTTGCATCCAAATTATTAATGTCTTTGAGAAACAGCACTTACGAATGAGCTCAATTTTGGGTCGTTTTTCCAAAATGTGACGTTTAAGTGATAAAAAGAAGCTTTTAATTGAGATCAAGGGAATTTTGAAGAGCAGAAAATTTTATTTATATTGATGTTCTTACAAGTTAGTGGTGTTATTATAACTACAACTCTTAGTATAAACATAAGAAAGGTATTTTTAAATTTTAGGTGTAGTATCAGAAATTTACCGAGTTTTTATGAACTACGAAACACGTTTCAGATTTCAAATGCGTAACAGATAAAATTTATGAAGTAAGCAAGGAATTGCGTATTGAATATCAAATATTACTCTTATGAATATAAAGGTTTTATCTTAATTCGCTTTTCAACTTTCTGTTAATACACTAAATCGTCAACATTTAAATGATTTTACTGACAGTACTGCTCCAAAAATATATTATCATAACGAAGATGTGTGTGTATATATCTTAAAATGAAGCTACTGTTAAAGCATAAGTAAAACATTCTCTTTTATATAATATAATACTTTTGTGCAGTCTTAATTACATTAATTTTATAAAAATTCATTCTTTATTCTGCAAGTATCAGAGTTGATAGTGTACTATCGATTTTCAGGCATTACATGTTGATAATTTCTTAAAAAATTGCTATATACATCTGACTATTTTTTATACTTATATCAGTTATAAGTTTTATCAAAAGAATAAAAGTTCACATCCAAACATATGACATGGAATTAGCTATGGGGAAAATTCATTATATATGTTATGGTATAAATAGCATCTCTCTTTTTAGTTTAAGAATTCTGTATCTAAATTAAGGAAAATGAAGAATGGTTAGTAAAAAGAAGTAACAACTATATGTAGTAAATATAATTTTTATTCAAATTGCAAAATAAGAAGATATCATGCAATATTTCTCTTACCTTGAAAACTTACTGCATGTAAAATTGTCTGAAAGGTAGTTTTCTCAGCTAAAAGCCTATATTTACAAGATTTTTAACAGAAATTGGTAAACTTTTATCTTGTATTATGAAAATGTAAAAGAAATATAACTGAGAAATCTTTATGGCAATCGATACCGAAATAATACAATATTTTCTGAGTTCGTAAAGTAATAAAACGTGTTTCTCAATTCCACTTAGTCATACATTTCTCTTATTATGGAGAATAAAACTGACTTTATAAAGCCGAAAAAATAACAGAATTAAGTATCGAGAAAAGTTTAATAAATATCAGATGGAAATGTTATTAATCAATTACACTTATGAGTTCTATCAGTATGAGAACGAAATCAAAACTCTATTAAGATATCGTTGGGGAATCATCTCACTGTACTTATGTTTGACATAAAAGTGCAAATAAACCTAAAGCGATTTGAGGGATTTCTTATTGATAAAGAGTAAAATTTATTTTAAAACTTTCAAGTTCATGATTAAAATATAGTTTGTTAAATTTTATGACCATCTATCAAGCATGCTATATATGCTGAAAAAAAAACTTTATTTAGCGTTTATTTCAAACGAGAAAAAATGTTTATCTAAGAACAATTTTTAAAACTTTTCATATTCCTGCTTGAAATATCTGTAAACAGAGTCTCTTTAAAAAAATATAACATTAAAAAAAATTTTTTTAAAGTCATTTGGAAAATACTCTTTAATAATATAATTTTATTATTCTATTTAAATTATAAACTTCCAACATCAATTAAATTTTTTGATCAGTACTTATGTTTCCTAATTAAAAAATCATACTTGTAAAATTCGTTGTAAACATAAATTAGATATTAATTAAGAAATGTTTCCTGTTTTAGTCGTGACAAATGAAAAATAAATAAGGGCTCAATTTTATTCTTAGAATGTTATGAATTATAAGGTGTTTTTAATTAACAAAAATTTATTCTTTCTTTTAGTTTTATGATTCCTTGTTATCAAAATCCTGACTTCTTCATTAGTATGGTTGAAGAAACAAGGTACATTTGAGGATTTTACGTGAGAAAGCGATTAGGACTTTGCCACTCAATATTTTGAATTTCCTTGATGTTCCGTATCTGCCACACATATTCGTAATTGCCGTCCCTCTCATTAGGGGATAAAACGTGATTGAAAACCCCAAGAGTTAATCTGGAACGTGCTTGTTCAAGTAATTAAGATGGTAATCGCTTACTAGGTAACACGCTTTTCGCCAGCTTCAATTAGCTACCGTATGCAGGTAGAAGTCATGCTGCATTATACTCTGCGGAAAGATTAGATGTTTCACCATATGCCAAGGTCAGTAATTAAAAGACTTTTGAGTACACCCTGCACGATTATCTATGCCTCACACATTGGTACATTTTTCCTAATTGCCAACATTTTGCAGTAATGTACACAATAACGAACTACTTGATTCTTACTAGATTCTTGATACATGTGAATAAACTCAAAGCCCGTGTAAATGAATTCACAGTTAAAAAACTCAAATAGACAAATAATGGGGGAAAATTAATAATTTTGAATTTTTTTTTTAAGTTTATTATCGAGTGATAAAATATACTTCTAAGGCCGAACCCACACTTTTTGAGAAGCCCTTGTTTTGTCTGCGTCTATTTCATGAAATCTGTACAAACATCAGTGGGTATAGGGGCGTAATGCCACTACAGCAGGGGCACTTTTTAGTATCTGTGGACCCAGACAACGGTACAACGAAACTCGGCTAATGAAACAGGTGCCTACTGCTTAAAGCCGATTCCTTAAAGCTAACACCCAGAGAGATTTGTACCCATAAACTTCAGTGCCAAACATCACCTGTTTCATCGGCCACCGTTGTTAATTAGCATGATTTGCAATTCTTATAAAACATTTTATTAAAATTATTATCATATAACTTGTGTATCAGCTTACATTTCAAATAATACATAAACATTAGACTCACCTAATTTGTCTTAAAAATTCTTTCTCTTAAATAATGGGTGATTATAATTAAAGTTTAAGTATCAAAATCGCTGTAAAAAAGAACCACTACACAACGGCATCAAAATGGAATGGAATACTATCGAAGAAGGGAGAAACTATATGAAAAAAAAGTTGATTTTTTTATACATACAGTCATCGCTGTAAACGAAAGAATATGCAAAATAGAATAACTGTCATGCGCACGGCACATGGTATTTGTCATAAAAACGCGATGTACGCGTCTTTTCCTCATTTTGTGTTTGAGAAGCTCGGCATGACTGTCTCAATGAAGAAACATGCTCCGATTGTAGAACACTTTGACAAGAACGGTGACTGCATGCCAGTAGATTCGCATAAGTGTTGTATACTCAGGGGTATGTAAAAAGGAGTTCAACCGTTGTCTGTCAAGGCTCTGGAGAAAATTACTGTGAAACTTGAAAAGACGGGTGTTTTTGAGGTGCATTCTGGTGCAAGGTGGAAAAGGATTTGACAACACTTGAAGATATAACCACAGCATTTCATTAAGAATCGAGCGGTAGTGTGCAAACACCGTGCATAAAAAGACACGTTTTACGAGACATTTATTATTGCAATCCATCAAAATTATACATGCTTAGGAGTTGCTTAATGCTGACTTCTCAGTATGACAAACTTTTGCTCTAGAATTGTTTGCTTGCATGGAAGTGATCAATGTAAATCTTTGGAACATTTTTTGGACAGACCCTTTTCATCTTCAAGGACATGCCAATCAACAGAATTGTAGAATATAGGTGACGGAAATTATCTCGCTACTCAAACAGTTCCATTTCATTCTCCAAAGTCATCTGCGTGATGCAGTTTGCACCATCATTTATCTTAGGGCTATATTTCATCGAGTGGATGGGTCCTGCGGGTACAGCTTCCTGTACCGTCACTGGTAAACGCTATGAGAGTCTTTTGCGCAAACGTATCATTCCAACACTACAACAGTTTGGATATGTGGGTAGAATCATTTTTATATAAGATTGAGCTCATCCACTCATTGCACAGGCAGTAAAGCATCTGCTGCAGAAGAAATGCCTAAATTATTAGCCGTCGTTTCCGTGCAGTTTGGAAATCCAGATCACCTGATCTTAATCCTTGAGACATCTGACTGTAAGGTTATCTGATAGATGTAGTGCTCTGATTACAGATTTATCTAAATCGAAGGCAAATATTGCGAAATTCATTCTAAACATGACACCTAAGACCCTCTGATCTATTGTGGGACATGCAGTTTCTCGATTTCAACTTATTGCACAAAGCCATGGACAGCATACTGAACATGTCTTGAACCCGTCTTGTGAAAGTTAAAAATAGATTTCAATGTTGTTTTACGAAGTTTACGGCCTAGGGACACTTATAAACCGTTTTGTTCCATCGAATTTGAAGCTAGGTAATTTTTTAAAATTGTTTTGAAATTTTAACTATAATTACCCTGTACTTAAACAAAGATAACAAAAACATCATTTACACAGTATTTACATATAATATTACAAAAACCCATTCTATCTAGTGGTAGGTTCCAGAAAAGTACAACTGATCCATCTCACCCGCTGGTCCATGGGTTCCTGAATTACCTTACATAATACTGCTTTGTTTAATTTTACATTTTTATCTCAATGTAGTGATAAACTTTTCAAAAATCCACATAAATATGGTCAAGTTTATGATAAGGGTATTTCCTGTTTGATATTTGACTCCTCATAATGTTTATTAATAATCAACCTCCACTGTCAAAAATTCCAAAATGCTTCGATACACAAGTTTTGCCATACAAAATTTTGGTTTATTTCGTAGACAAAGGCTCAAATCTCATCAGGTCTCATCAGTACTTTTAACACCCGTGTCAGTTACCAAGGTAACAAAATTCCAACATCTAAGTGAACTGATTTCAGTCAAATCAAAGAAAGCTTAATCATTTAAATATAAGCTTTAATATAAATAATAAGGCCATTCAAATTTAAAGTAAAAGATGTTTAATGACTTGTATTTATATAGCATACATTTTATTGCTTAATTAAGACCATATCTAATGTTCGAAAGAAAATGTTTCCTGGTGACCATCTTTCTGTTAATAACAAGTGCCATTCAGATTCCAGTCGATATCTAAATTGTCTGGTCGATGCCGAAGCTTAGATATCGACATGAAGTAGAACCTATGTATTACAGTTCATTTCAGCTCAAAAGATTGTAAATCGCTTTGATAAATCGGAAAAAGAAATTCTTTTCTGAGTGAAAGTTCGAGAACTAAACCTCAACTATGATTTCAATCAGCACGTGTTAAAGACGCAGTTGTAGTGTTAATCAGAACTTCTTTTTAGTCCCTATGCACTAGGTAAAATATTTTGATTAAGTAAAATATTAACTTTTATATATATATATATATATATATATATATATATATATATATATATATATATATATATATATATATATATATATAAGATGTTTAGAACATAAAATAAAAAATAAAACCATTTGGAATTAATATTTAACAACGCTTTTTTTGTAATTGATTGCTCTATATCTTAAGAGATTTTTCATTTTTTTGTGTATTAGCTTAAACTAATAATAATTAAAAATAACATCTTTAGATCTTGTTCTTTAGTGTTTATCTGTTCGTTGTAAAATTGTCTAAAATAAATTGTAGTTAAATAATGGAATCAAAAAAAGAAATCCCAAACAACACAGAGCGTCCACTTGACATTCGAATGGCATCCACAATGTTTTAACGACGCCCAAATCCCATCCAAAATATCGGGCGGATGTACAGTGGAACATGAATGTTGTTAGGGAATATATTTAATGGAAAAGTTTAAACCACATGGTTATTTATATCAAAATGCACTTATCAAACCAAGGTTATACCTACTATTAAACTATGTTATGTTGATTGAAGAGTAGACTCGAAATTTATGAATGAAACTTGATAAGACATTTCACAGCGATTCACATGTAACGTTTGCAACAATTACTTAGGCAGACAGCCATTTAAAATTACCATTCTTCAGCGTTAGATTCTACAGTCCTGCCAACCTGACTGTGATTGAATCGAAACTTTAACAAGATCGCCATCTGCAATTCATGTTGTCAGTTCATATAATAGATTGCCTCCCAAGTATTTGAAGAACTGTTTACCATGCTGAAGGAGATCTCTCCGCTTAAATGGTCAACTTTTAGAGGGAGGGGCTAAAGCGAAAAATATGTCAGCATGAGTAGTTATATCATTGTAACAAATGATTTTTTCGTTTTTTGGTGAGAGAAGGCTCTCACTAAAGCAAACAAATCATCATTCAAGTCTCAGATATTAAATATATATCATTTTCTTGTATTTAATAGACGAGATAAATGTTACGCTGTCAGACTGATTGGAAATGATTGCGTTTACAGACAGGTCTGTGGAATGATATTAATTGTATTAAAAGATGAAGGAGGAAAAGCTCACAATTCCCTTCATCGTGCTTTTAAAAGAGTTGTTTGACAAGCACAGCTTCTAGAAACATAAACAATATAAAATTTCGAGAGTATCTCGAAAGTTTTAGCACCATTTATGATATAGTTATAGTTATTACTTTTTGAAAAGAGCTATAATTTTAAATGATATTTTCTTTTATAAATGAACTGTCTATAAAGTAGACTAGAACTTCATAAATTAGTTCGACTATAAGTGATTTATTTCACAATTTAAAATCCTTATCTATACTATTTTCTCTATAACCATAGACACACGCTGGATATTACATGCAAAATCTGAATTCATTAGCTTCATAATTTTCAATGCATTGATAGCACTTGAAATATTTTCCTAAGATATTTATAAAAAATATGTAAGTTAAATTTTGCTCTTTTTTGACAGAACAATATTTGAATAATTTTTTTATATATGCTGGGCTTATGCTAATAATCAGTCTTCTGTACACTGAAGTGTACTTAAACCAGATAAAAAGAATTTTTTTCATATTTACAAATATTAAATATAATATTTTTTACTCTTGCACCAAGTAGAAATATTATTAAAGGGTAACGATATATTTGAGATGCTGTTTATAGAAATGAATCAGCTAAATGCCTCATCTTGTGTTAAAAGTTGGCTGCAATACAGAAGAAAAAGTTAGATTCAATAATCTGAAATTCAGATAGTTTTTAAAGGTCTGTTCCCTCATCCGATCTATATTGAATTATTTAAAAGACAAAGTATTTGTTTATATGAAAAGTGATATATGTAAAATATGAAATTTCATACATTTTTACTTTACAATATTAGACTTTGTACTTTACGAAAAAAACCTGTCTTGGAAATTTCATGCACATTATGACTTTTTCCTACTGGGTTAATATGAATATTCATTAAAGTATACAGTGTTCTATAATAAAGAAAAATATTAATTAACCAACAGAGATCTTCAGAAAACTTTAAATTTTTATTTTACCCATATATATACTATATATATATGGGTATTTTAAGAACTCAATTTTTCTTAAACTTCAAATATTACATTGTTTTCTAAATTTTACGCTGGAATAATTATAACAATTTTCAGCTGCTACTATCAAGAAATAAAAAGCATGTCAGAATATAATAAATATCTCGAGTATGAAACACAGCGATTAAATCAACAGGAAAATGCTGTTTTGTTTTCAAAATATAAAAAGTAACACAATTCTTTTACTATTGAAACTGTGTGAACACACAGTAACCTTTTCTCATAAAGGGCTACCAGTTTTTCTGCAACTTGCCATCCCCTATAAATCATTGTGATTTATATCTTGTGTGGAAGACGTGCGCTGTAAAAGCAATCAATTCTGATCTCAAATACAAAAGGAATCGAGGGATAATATAATTTCTTTTTTTTTGTTTGTACTTTTTATTTTCAAGTGCTTCAGAGAAAAGTTTGTATCCGTCCTTGATGTTTAAGTGCCCTAAAATCATTTATCGCAACCTACCATACAACTGGGAATAGAAAACATCGGACAATGGGGACGTGCTAAAATGGAGAAATTTCTGTCTTTAGTTACAAGTTTTATACAAGCTACATTTTATTTCAATCTATACTTTGTACAAAGTGAAATCTGATAAATAGGTAACATACAAATAACAATGCTGTTAGTTTTTTTTTCATTGAATTTGGTCATTAAATTTATAAATTTGTAAATATCTGCACACATAATACACAATGTTGTGAAAACCATATTTAGCTTTTTTCCAGAAACTGTTTTAAAACCTTGAGTACTGATTTTCTGAAAATCTATTCATTGCAACAGAAAACAATGAAAACTATTGGGTTTAGTATATATAATCCATATTATGATAGAAATATTTCTTTAGTAGCTTAAAATTGGTGTAGTTGAATTTGTTCAACGAACCTAGTTGCTGAAAGTGACTATCTGTGTAAAAAATGGCATTAACAGGCATAATAAAAACTGCATACCTTAAAAAAAAGTATATATATATATATATATATATATATATATATATATATATATATATATATATATATATATATATATATATATATATATATATATATATATATAAGATGTTAAGAACATAAAATAAAAAATAAAACCATTTGGAATTAATATTTAACAACCCTTTTTTCTAATTGATTGCTCTATATCTTAAGAGATTTTTCATCTTTTTGTGTATTAGCTTAAACTAATAACAATTAAAAATAACATCTTTAGATCTTGTTCTTTAGTGTACATACTATATAAAATAAATAAGTAATAACATAGAAGTAATAGCTTTTTGGCTTTGATTTTTCAAATATTAATTCAAGAACAGGGAGAGCTTTTATTTGCATACATATATATAGTATATATATGGGTATACATGTGTATGTATTTATAACGGAACTTTAAGAAAATTCATAGTACTGATTGTGTAAACAAGGGGTTATAAAATGAAATATACTTTGCCTAAATATCTACACGTAATAACACATTCCATTTCAACCATATGCTTTTAACTGAAGTTAAATATTAAATACTCCTGTGTTGATACTAATAACCCGAAAGGAGTAAACATTCATGATGTAATTACGATTACCTCGTCAAATCATGTTATAGAGTGAAATAGAGAAAGGATGGAGGCCAATTGGAGAGATATTCCTTGTTCTACAGTTCATTTCTAATGTGTGTTAAGCTTAGATATGTTTCCTAATTCGTTCAGTAGAAGGAGAAATTATCCATTTTCCTTGTGATGTTAAGTGATTTAGATGTAAAATTTTACAAGATAGAATGATAATAATACAATTGTTAATGATTCTAGTTACTTAAATTAAATAGTATGTTCCTAACTAATGTTATTTTTATTATTTTATGAGTAAATTGTTAGAATTATATAAAAAAAACAGGAAGTAAATCTTAATCTTTAATCTTGTAACTTTAATCTTAAATTTTTATCAACTATACAGCTGAAAGACAATTTTAACAGACGTAATTTTTACAACTGCCTACCCTTTCTCGGGTAGGTAAAGTGTCTAGCTCTCAGGGGTTAATGCTCAGGGGTCAATAAATAGCAAAGTAAGACTTTGGGTTTGGTTTGGTTTGGAGCACTACGGTCTACTGTTTTGCACACGAGGGCTAAAAAGTAAGACTTTTACTGTAGGTTAAATCTGAAGAATAGGATTTTTTGTCGTTCTGTAATTTTACGAGAATGAATGGAATTGATATTAATGGAAAATTTGATATTTTAAATTTTAATTTTAAGTAAATAAAAGCACATTTAAAAGAATTATCTACCATTCTAGTACTTTTTCTAGGACATAATCTATTTAAGTACTATAAAATCGTTCTTTCTGAACAGTGTTTGGTAAAAGACATGACCAGATTTTAACATGATAAATACTAGTTATCCATCCGTTACGGGTGAGATTTTTAACTTATTTTCTTACTAAACGATGATAAATGCCTGCGTTATTTAGTTATGAGTATTTTAAAAGACACTGCCTAAATGTATTGCTTTAAACTGTTGTTTAAAAAAAAAGAATCATTATGACAACTTTAGAGCAGAACAAAGCGTGGGCATCAACTTACTCACCAAGGCGACAGAGCTAGTAAATAGAGACAATGACGAAGAAAAATTGTATTTGAGAATTGTCAACACTGAAAATAAGAGAATCGATTTAAGAAGTGTAGAGAGTAAATTAACTAAAAACGTGGGAAGCAAAAGCTAGTCTGATGGGCACCACATCTCCCATCTACAACAAGTCACCTTTCTAGATGTTTGTAGCACAATGGGACGACAATTGATATTGATGACGTTTTTTCATGCTATCATTTCAATTTCTTTTTAAATCCGTGTATTTAGTTAGACCGCATTTGATAACGGGCTAAATTGAGAGAATTTATGTCTCGTCATACATGTTCTTGAAACCTCGGGATTAGAGACAATATTTAAAGCCTTGCAGCGACTTCACTTTTGAATATTATGTAACTTTCACTAAAAGAAATGTTTTTCATAGCTACAGTAAACAAGTAAAATATTTCACACATTTTTATATAGTACTTATACACTTATAAATGATTACTTTCATTCTTTACACAAAAGATATATTAATATTTTTTTCTGAAAACATATTAATATTGTAAGTTCACTTAAAAATGTTAATAAATTTGTCTCTTTAATGTTCCCTTAAAATTTATTGTATAAACTTCTTTCCCAATATAAAATATCTCTCTTCTAGTACTTATGAATTAATCTGTGTAGTGTTTTAGTTTTAATTCTCGTCCTTTAAAAGGGCTTAATATAGGATAAAAATCAAAGAATAAATAGAATAAAAATGTTTTGGATCAATTTAAGAAGGTAATTTTAAAAAAATTCATTATCCGTATTTAACAGAAAATTAGTTATTAAAATTCAGTGAATGATATCCTTTAAAAGTGCTTAATATGGGATAAAAATCAAAGAAAATATAGACTAAAACTGTTTTTGTATCAATTTAATCAGGTAATTTTTTAAGAAATCATTAACAGAAAATTTATCATTAAAATTGAGTGAAAAATATATTAAGAAACATTTTATGCTTTAAAGGAATGATATGAGCTTCCTTGTTTCTGTTCAAATATTGATAATCAAATCGACTTTTAACTTATATAATTACTTTGATAAAGTGCTTACTTTATTTAACTATAAGATTAAAAGTCTGTACTGCATTATTCATAGAATGTCCATTTTATTAATCGAAATTACTGCCTTCCATCAAGAAAACGTAATGAAACACCTCTAAAAGAATAAATGAGTGAATATAAAAGGACCAAGTAAGGAAAAATAGCCAGGAGGGATAGGGGATATGATTGAGACATAATGGAGCTGGAAAGACTTTATTAAAAGCTTTTCCCGTGTCAATGGTCTGTTAAAGCCATAACATATTTATTCATCAAAAGATCTTAAAGAATGTGTTTTAAATACCACACATGTGGGAAAAGTTTAATCTCTGACCACTCTTGCAGATACATGATTAACCCTTTAACTGTGGATTATATATGTTAGAAAAATGCACTGAAATTGGCATTTTTTCTCTGCGTAATCCATTAATGCGTAGCATTCCTTTAAAGGAACAGCTAAAAAAAGTTTGCAGAATTTTTTATCTTTTTTCCGGAACGAGGTTTTCTTTTCAGCTAAGGTAGATGTCAATCCTTGATAAAAAATCTACCAAATTTTCGAGTATATTCCCTTTTTTAATCCATTCCATTATAATTCTTCTGTGTTATTCAATTTATATATCCATCTTCCATTTATAATTTTACTATTTGGTTCAACATTTCATGATTTTCACACCTCACAAATTTACTTACATTGACTGAAATCATGAAAGATAACTTTAACTATTCTAAAGCTTCTTTATATAGAATTATGTTAGCATGGGATACCAAATACATGACTTATCACGAAATTTTTTTACATACCAAAATGGCATCCTATGATGTGTAAAATCACAGTTGATTAATAAGGAAGACATGCTGTAATATTTAAGTTTTATATATGTTTTACTTTGTGCAGTCTATATTAACTTTGATTTAAGCTATTTATGAGTATATATTCGTGGGAAAGGACTCGGATATTAATGGGTTAATTTTGCGTATTAGGAAAAGTGTTAGTGTTTAAATACAAAATTTTACTAAAATAAATACTATATTTGATTATTTTGGCATACATGTGACAAATACCAATAAAATGGTTTCTAAATCAAGTATCTAACTAAAGTAACTCAAACTTTTCTTAGTATTTCATTTTATATCTGTGTTTTCACTCTGAAAATCAAAATGTCTTTTTTATTAATTCTTCTTCAAATCAGATTGCATGACCTTCGTAATTGCTTCTAGTGGAACGTATAACAAGTATATTCACCAATTGTACAGATGTGTCAATAACCAAGCAATATGCTTTGTCTTGCGTGTCTTTTGTTAATGACTTCACTACTTGACCATACTTATAGAAACTTCCTCAAACCATATAATGGAAAAACTGAGATTATATTTGAAATGACAATTTAGAACTTGACCTTGTTGTAACGCAAACATTAGATTTTTTTGTCTTAACTGATATCAGGTAGGGCAAAACAAATATTGTATGTTTAAGACTTTTCCCCGGACTGATTTTAGGTAACACAGTAAAGAGTTTAAAGACCGGGGGAGGGATTAACCACACAACACGGTCATAATACACCTTGATACTGCATAAGATCCCTGTTAATCACTTGCTTATATAAACATAAAAATTTATATTTAAATATTGTATTTCATTCAATGTTTACATTTACATAGTTCGGGAAAAAATATAATTTTAGTATATTTAGGAGCTCGGGCAAAAGATAAAATTTCCGTATTTGATATTTTATTAGTGTCGTCTGTGATATACAGAGCAGTTCAAAAAATATGGCTAAAGTTTTATCAGGTGATAGATAACAACAATGAAAACAATTTTTTAAGACTGCATAATCTGAAATAAAATGCAAATTCGGAAAAACAAATTAATCGAAAGTTACAAAGACAAAACGAAAAAAATGTCTACTTTAGAAAAACAATTTTAATGGGCATTTTACTGTAACTGGTCAAAAGAGTGACCGCCAACGGTAAAGCAAAAATTAGGAGCGGGTGTGGAGACATGGGCGAACGCTCAGGAATATTCTAGGCATAACGCGAACCTTCCTAGCAGCAACCCAAGTCTCACGATTAGAAAATATGCAATTGAAGTCAATGGGAGTCTCATGAGAACCTTCAGTTGACTCCATATAAAGAAATGAAAACATTACAGAGAGGGTGTTCGTGATGACCAAGCTACAGGAACACCTAATTTTTAATTTTTCTGTAGTATTTTTACACTCATTTTCTATTTCTATTCTTACATCGAATAAAGTTGTACAATGAAACTGATGATAAGGAAAACAGTGTTCGCCAGAAAACATAAACATGAAACAAGAGCTCCAAATCAGCAGTAACACAAATCATTATGAAAAGCAATCGAAAAAGGATTCATACACTTGAGAATTACGATTGAATGGCAGCTTATAACTACTGTATCAACACAAATATCCGTTTGTATAACACAAAGATTAAAAAAATAACTATAAGCAATTTTCCAATTGTTCTATGAACTGACGAATAAATTTTTAAAAGACTTGCACAGCTAATTATTGACCCTATTACAATAATTAAGAGAAGCACTGATAATCTATGCATAACTTCAATATTACTATTTGGCATCGGAAAAGAAAAAAAAGCTGGGTGGGGTTCTTTTTCATACTTTTAACTTTTACTAGTAATAATTATTTCAAATATTAATTCTTATCATGAAAAATATTATACTTAAGTATTATTTATTTGTTTAAGAAATATAAGGAAAATATATGGAAAAGTTACAATATTTTCCCGTTGTGGTAAACATCAAAATTACTACTATATAGAATAATTTAATGTTTTATAAATTTCCTTCTGTTTGTAACTTATTCTGTGTAAAATAGACTAATATTTAAACTGTAACTCAATTTTTTAGTTGAAAATTTAGGTGTTGAAAATTAAAATTAAAATAACAAAAACTTTAATTTTTCCTAACATTTCCTTTGTATACCCTATTATCTATGGAAATAATACGGCAAACTTCTATCTTATTAAGCTGTTCTATATCCGTAATAAAAATTTTATGTTACATTAAATAACTGCTTTTGACATATGTTTTTCGAAACAGTCAGAGGTAAATAAGAAATGATAACTGCATTTAAAAACAGTGTTCCTGGTCCCAAACACTGTTTGTAAAACTATGCAAAAATGTACAAATTCCTGTGCTTAATTTAAATTAAATTTATACTAGAAAAGGTAAGTTTACTAAAATGTTATGTATAAAAAAATGAAATCAGTCAAAAAATATTGTAAGTGGGGATTACTTAAACACCCCTTTGCTGTGTGATTTTGGAGAATATATCTGTAATTAAACAACTTTCTCTGGTTAAGATGGTAGTAATAACAAAATTCAAACTGTTTTCAAAACCTAAAACATTAAATAATTTTTAAATGAAAAATGTAGAAGCTGCATATTTTGGCTGAAAAAACAATTTTTAATGTGGTCAAGCCCCATCATACTCAACTCAATCGAGTTTCTAGCATGGAATAGACTTTGAAAAGGGTATGGAAATAATAGTCCATGATCAAAAATCAGTGGTTCACAACCTTCAATTCTACTATGACCCTGGAAACAGGATTGTTTCATCGCCTCCCTAGGTGTTATTTTTACAGCTATAATAATAAGCATGTTTTAAGTAATACCAACTTTATTATAAAAACACAATTAATAAAATACTAAAAAAGCCGTTTATCTATAACATGTAAGTGCATTCATATTTATTTTTATACTACATAATTAAAAAAATATTTAATGATTAAAAAGAAAGTATACGATTTAATGAATGAGTGATTTATGAATAGGAAAATGATGTAAAACAGGATAACAGAGGGTATTCTATGCTATTCTATGATAGTAAAACTAATACATATTGATGATGGGGTATAAAACCATATTTTGATATTGAGTAGGAAAATATATTTAGGTGCCTCCCTAGGAGTACTCTTCTCTCAGGTTGGAAACCTCAATTTTAAATCAGAAATTAGGTGAAAAATTTCCTAGGCTGCTATACTGTGGAAACGAAAGCTAAGGTGAGCCATCCTTTTTTTCACATGATAGTTATTATACAGGGTGTCCTAGAAAGACCGTATAAACTCTACACAAAATTGTTGTCTGGAATACATAAAAAATGCCCAAAGGACTGTACCTCTAAGACCCACAGGTTTTGAGAAAAATACGAGAGAAAATAATGACGTCATATCCGGTTTACGAAAAAACCTTTCGAAACATGAACATCATCACTAGCATAATTTTAAATAGGAGGATGTTCGAAATGTCCCCTGCACATATATAGGCAGGCATGAGCGCGTCGTGAAATGGTTGACTGTAAACGTTCTAATGTGGTAGTGTCCATAAAAGTAAACGCACTGTAGAGACTAGCAACTAAGACCATTTCTGAAGTAATTGGGTCTCGATAAACCAATTTCTTTAGGTGACCCATAGGGAGAAATGTAAAGGGGTCAGATCTGGAGATCGTGGCGGCCATAAAACAGGACCCCGACGTTCAATCTTGCGGCCGGAGTATTCGATATGAAGCCAGTGACGCACAAGACAGCTCAAGTGCACCGGAGCTCCATCATGTTAGAATAACAGACCACGTATTGCTGCTAAGGGCATATCATCTAAGACATCGCTTAATACATCCCGGAAAAATATCTAGTACGAATGTCCCATGAGTCGTTCAGGCAGCAGATGTGGTCCAATTAATACATTTCCTAGCATGCCGGCCCACACATTTACAGATCAGCCATCCTTATGGGTCTGCTGGCGAATTTCATACCACGTATGTCTATTTGGACTATTGAAGACCTCCATCACATGTGAATCTTGCTTCATCCGTCTACAAGATACTTGCACTGAAAGCATTATCAGCTTCATGTTGTTGCAATAACCATTTACAATAGTCTGAGCTTAGATGGAAATCATCAAGATGGAGACCTTGAATGGTTCTGTAACGATATGGGTATAGCCCCAATAGCCCGTAATAGCCTGTACATAGTACTGCGACTCACATTCATTACCGTTACTAGTGCACGTGTATTCAACTCGGAAGACTCTTCCAACCGCCGAAATATTGCATCTTCCTGTGCTGACGTAAACGCAAAGAGCGTTCTTCCATCAACGTCGTAGAGTTTCTCAGGCACACGCTTGTAGTATTTCGCAGTCTGTCTTCCAACCTGTGGATCAAGTTGACATTGGGAGAACGAAGGGTTGGATAGCGACGAGAATAATCCCTAGCAGCTCGTAACGCGTTACTATTATATTCACCGATGATTATGTACATATCGAAATATTCCCGAGAAGAATACAATAACACTTGAAGATTACCGGTAGCTACTACATTCAGCCTTTTAAATTACAATTCAAACAACGCGATCAACAACTGAACAATTCAATATGCATGCTGGACATTTCGAACATCTTCCTATGCAAATATTAAATGTTAATACTAAATGTCTTATACTATAAATACTAAAATAAATGTGCATAAGTCTACTAAAGTTGTCAAATGGTTAGCAAAAATGTTGATAAAGTTACTTAATGTCTAGTTACTATTTTTTAGTAAAGATGTTCTTGTTTCGAATAAAGGTTTTTTCATAAACCACATATGTTGTCATACATTTTCTCTCAACACTATGGGTCACTATGGGTCAAACAATATGGGTCGTAGAAGTACAGTTC
Source organism: Pardosa pseudoannulata (assembly GCA_032207245.1). Lineage (NCBI taxonomy): Eukaryota > Metazoa > Arthropoda > Arachnida > Araneae > Lycosidae > Pardosa > Pardosa pseudoannulata. The sequence continues at coordinate 29,886,611 of CM063502.1, read as the reverse complement.
TTTGGGCATTTTTTATGTATTTCAAACAACCAATCTGGCTGTGCTGAATTTATCCGGTCTTGCTGTAGAATATGCTGCAAAATATCATTATAAATTAAGATCATATATCTTCCTAAGGAATTTCAAAGTAATGAACATTACTCAAGCGAAAATGAATGCTTCTTTTTCATCTCCATAAAATATCAAATCAAAACAAATATGTTTCATCTACTTCACTAGAGAGCAATTACAGATCCATCTCAACTAATATCATGTTTCAATACTCTCAGGAAGTTGGTGTCAAAAATACGTAACTAAAGTCTGCTTCCGAGAAAATTTTTTATGCTTGTCTCAATTGTTTTTGACTTGAAAAATGACCTAATTCTATCTGTAAATTATAGAACTTTGTCCTTATTAATTATAAGTGTGTACATTTGCGATCAATTTTTATATATACATGGTGCTTATGTTAAAATAACTAAATGTTTAAAAAAAGATCAACCTCCTTCCCGTCCTCATAACATGAATAAGACACTGGCAAAATAATCTTTTACTGAAAGAAAATTTTTTTACTAAAATTTATTAGAATTTAGGTTATGTATTTGATATTTTCTTCATAGTGAAATAACTATGCAGTTCATATTAAATATATAACTTAAATTGTAACAAATTTTAAACTTAATTTATAAGTTTGTTTTTCAAGCTATGGGGATCAGAATGAGGCTTTTTTAATACTTGGTACACAAATTCTAAAAAAAATTTTAAGTTATATATTCAGACATTTTTATCTACTCACACATAAGAGGGGGTGATGACTAAAAACTAACCGAAAAGTATCAAGTTTCATATCATTTTTAACATATAGATTTTTATGGTACAATAAACAATTCTTTTATTCTCGTTTTCTCTGTTTGTAATGTTTTTATACAAGAACATATAAATTTGATTGAATATTTTTTCTTGCATCAGTTATGACACATTTTATCAATGTAATGAAAAAAGATGAAGTTACAATGTGTTCCTTCACTTTTTTCGGCAATTATGCAAATAACGAAATCTCATATAAATATAATTTTATTTTAACCTAAAACTCACCAACTCAATTACAATTCGAATTTAAAATAATCTTGGGGTATTCTATCCCTTAAATTACAACCTTTGGCAAAACTCCATTGTTCTCCTTTCTCATCCTGATAAATTGATGAATGTGGATAGACTAAAATTAATTCCTACTTAGCTTAACAATTTTTATATAACTACTTTACGTAACTTAGTTTCGCTTGGTCCCACTCATCCTATAACTAATTATTAATACACTGATTGGTTTTCACCATTATATAAAGACATGCACGTATTTTTCACCCCAAAGATAAGACGAGAATTCCAAATAAACTCAACATTCTTAATTCCAAATATTGTTCTACCTTCTTTCAACACCACGACTGCATATAGATACCCTCTTTCAATTGTGGTGGGTTTAAAACGCCTATTACACAAACATATATATATATATATATATATATATATATATATATATATATATATATATATATATATGTGCGTGTGTGTGTAGAAGTACATATGTATATATGTTGAGAGAGACAGATGGATATATGTAGATGTAGATACTATATGTGAGCTTGTGAAAAAACACTCTGGCCAGTTTCATCAATTTTTATGGGAATGATACTTCCGGGAGTTATTAAAGAAAGTAGTGGAGTAGACAGTGGCGTAGTTAGCAAGTAATCAACAGTATAAGGGAAGAATATGAATATTCCGAAAGCTAAATAGACTCGTTTAGACTAGCTTAGAAAACGATACCTGTGAAAAACAAAATTCTCTGGGTTTTTGAAAACTGCGAATTCGAAGTTGTTTAAATATGGAGAACAGCTTACAGCCGTTGTACAGAAACAGAAAAGAAAAATGTGTGCCAAAAACAATCAATCATGAAAATAATAAGCAACATCTCAAAGATATTCTTTGAAAGGTTTTCTTTGAGTTAACAATGGGAGAAATCTTAAGTGAAAACTTGTTTCAACTTCAGAGGACAAATGTTCATACGATAGGTAAATCTGACATCAAGCACTCGAAGAAATCTTGGAAAGCCTGGATTTTTTTTATAATGTTGTCACTAAAGATTTTACTGGGCATCTGAAGATTGGAAAAAGGTGATGGCTAGATAAATGGATGCTGCATTTTGTTCGGTTCTGGCAAAAGTTCAATAGCTTGACTGTAAACCCGTTAAGTTAACTACTTCATCTTGTTCGCAGAGTAATAAGAATCTTAGAGTGGAGTGGAAAGTATGATGGTAAAGGGTACGTTTTGTTGTTTTGTGACTTGGCCCTTGGCAATGAAATAAAGGAAGGCAACGTGAAATACTTGGATATTTTTACATAGAATGTTTTCCTGCGAAACATTTTTTATATCTTAAATTTTCATCCTTAGTATAAATTAGGTTTTATGTTGAAGATAAAACTTTGAAAGAATTTAACCTTTCACTAAACTTTGGTATTGATTCATTTTTTATATTGGTTTACAATTAATGTATGACCTCTCTCTTTCAAATTCATCTCTTTTGAGTCTGTAAGCCTAGAAACCTTAAAAACCACTTTATATTTTCCAATTTTAGTTATTTTTAAAAACTACAAACTGTGTTTCCTTTTACTTCATCTGCGTCATCTGCGTTCTTGTACTGTTAAAACGACCTTCAAGTAGCTTTGATCCATAAATTTATATTCTTGTGATAGAAAAAAAAATTTCATAGATGTTACATCCAATAATATATTACTTTAGTTAAAATTCTCTACATGTGATCACGAACAAAAACATTTTATGTAACGTTTATCAAATGACTAACTTTTGTGTTTTGTACATTTATTTCATAGGAGTGTCTTAGATATCTAACTGCAAGGAGGTTTTGTTTTAACAACAATTATAAGTCTGATTTATTTATCTCTTTATAGAACCAACCTTAAACAAATATCCTTGATACATAAATTTGAGGAACTAGATAATGACCTAGAAGAAGAATGATAAATAAGATATTAACTATGACAAAAGTTACTTAAGACTAATATGAAACGCCCATTTGTAACTCCTGATTTGACAAGATGAATGCTGAATCTTCAAATGGGTATATTCTAAATATTAACTAGGAATAAGTATGTTCAAACACCATATAAGAAAGTTATTCAGTTCTTCAATTCGAATAATCTTTGCGTAATTAATCATAGAATCTATTTAATTCTTGGAATATTTAGCTTTCAAGTTCCAATTTCTCTGTCTGCAAAACGAACAATGAGACTAATGCCATTAATTTTTTTATGTTCTACCACAAGATAATTTCACAAGTTATGCAGAAGGAGTGGTCAGATTTACAGCAATCTTTTTATTGTATTTTGTATGCAATTACAAATTAAGTGAGCATTATTTTTTTCCGGCTTTGAAGGAGCATAACTTCAAAGCTTTAAATTCAAAATAAAAAGCTCAAATGACTTAGTGAAAGATATTTATATCCTAGAATAAATCAAATTCAAATTTATTTGTATTTACTAAATAATATTTATTATCAAAACATTTTTATAGAATAGCTTTAAGTAATTTGACACATGTTTCTCTATTAAGCATCTTACCAAATTTCTTTCCTTTTTGAAAAGAGAGTTAATTTATTATTAATTATTTAAGTCTATAATGGTTTTCATTTCATTTTAAAATAGGTTATCTGAATAAACGTTGTGTTTCCGATAAGCAATAATAAAATTAAAAATAAGAAATGTTCTTTAAAGCTTTTTGATTTAAGACTATCTTTACATTTTATAGTCTTTTATATTCTTAAAAAATGAAATTTTACTTCACCGAAAATAAACTTGTATGAAAAATCCAATTTTATGCAAACATCTTTTTCACTAGGATTATCTTTTATAATTGTTAAAAAATGTTTAGCGTATTTTTTCTAGCAGACAATTATATATTTATCTAACTATTATAAAGAACTTTTACTTAGATTCAAATGATCAAAGTTTTATAATTGCTAATCTTTCAGTCTTATCTATGTCATTAAAGATGGGTGGTAAAACTTTGCAGTTACAAGAAATACAAAAGCGGATAAAATCAGAAAGAATTAAGATTTTGATATTGTACAAATTTAATAAATTTGTTCTTAACACTACGATTAAATTTCCATGCTAAAAGTACTTTAACTTTCTTATATTTTCACTTGTTTTCTTATTTAATCTTATGGTTTAAAAGAATTTATTAAAATATAAATTTTATAGCAATTCTTTAATTGTTACACGTTTTTGTTGTGGATAAACAATTTTCTTCTTACGCTAAAAATCAGCTATGCAATTAAAATGTGTATAAAATACGATCAAAATGCTATTGAAGTTTCCATAAGCATATTACAAAAGTTAGCATTCAATTAAAAGTAATCAGCAGTTTAATTATTGCGTGTAACTGATCAAAACAGAACATGCACTGCTTGAATGTTTAGTAACATTCTACACATATAATAAAAAGGTGTCAATTTACTACATAAACATTATGGGAAGATCTGTATTTCAAAAAGATTAAGATGAAGGTATAAGTAATTAAAGTAAATAACTTATTACTGCCTATGTGTAAAAAAATCAATATTTTTTTATTTAAAATTTAGTACTGAAAAAGAGAACATTTAGGCAAATAAAGTAACATATTGGTGAACCACATTTCAGCTACTATACGAAAGTTGGTTAATTAGATGGTTTTCAATTCAGTGCAATTTTTGTATTTGTAAGACACATTTATTTTATAAA
>CM063502.1:29526839-29876839 GCA_032207245.1 Pardosa pseudoannulata | reverse complement strand
GCATTATTGTATTAATGTTATATCTAATTTTTTAATATGTAATGTGTAGTTATAGAATTTTATTCTAATTCTGCCTAACACTTATGTTACTATTATATTCCTGTGTTATTATGACTCTTGTTATTATATTATATTATATCACATTATTAATAATCTGTGATTTCCTCTGTAAATATATAAATTGTACTCATCAGTATATGACACTCAAAATTTTTTTATATATTTTTTAATATATTGGAAGTTTTTCCCTACACCTAAAGGTTGCGAGGCTAAACAATCGCTTAAACAACGATTATAAAAAAACAGTTGATTTTAGAGAAAAAGGGGTAAGCTAACTTGATTTGGGAACAATTGGAAAAAAACCTTAAGAAAATCTTATTATATTCAGTATTTTTTTAGTAATGCGTAGACAGATACAATAAAATCTATCATTTTATTTATAAAGATAGGCTACTCCCTGTGCGTCTAGTTTTCGGTCTAGATAAACCGAACCAGTGATGCCACATATCTCTTTAGAAACATTTTTGCGAGCTATTTTTCATTTCGTTTAAATTATAACTTGTATTAAATTAAGATCAACCTATTTGATGTTTATGATTAGATGCAAACATGAGTTTTCATTTACCGATTGATAAAATGATTGAAGTTTAGAAATTTTTAAAACTTCCATGATATGTTTCATGAATGTTCAAAGACGTTTAACTGAAAAGCAATTATTGATAGCTTTTAAATGACACGTAGATCAGGATCTTCCATACCTGTGAGTGAAAATTTTTGCGTGATGCACAGAGTAACACGATTAAATCGAGCGCGTTTAATAACGTCGCTAATCTTAGTATCGATTTTCGTCGCCTAAAAAGTTGCCAAACTAAAAAATTATTTAAATAATAGGTATAAAACATCTTATTCAAATTGTAAGAGAAATAAAATGCTTAAGGTGATCTGAGAGTTTTTAATGATAAGTTACTCGCATATAATACGTTTAGTAGATTCTACATGATGTGCGGACAACCAGAAAATCAACTACGTACTACAAACTTCAGCTATGTAGATTACAGAGTGAGTATCGTATACATTAGAATTAATTTCACAAAATCTTGCGAACCTAAAAAATAGATTAGGCTATAGTAATAAATATTTATTCCCATATCGAGAAAAAAGTAGAAAAAAGGAGATAATGCAAATAATTTTCAGTTTTTAACATAAGAACAACAATAAATCGTAAAAACTAATAATTTGGATTGTCTCCATAGCGGAGTCCTCGAGTTTGAAGATAAATTTTAAATTGTTACGCTCCGGAGCCCTCGAGTGCAAAGGGTTAATTAGCAAGAAATTAATTACTAATGAATTTTTAATATTTATTCAAAATTATCTAAAATCTTAGTCTTTCCAAAAATAAAAAAAATTTCCCTTTACATATGCTATTTAAACCAAACAAAAAGGTTTTTTTTCAAACGGCGAGGTTTTTTCCAACCCTGGTTTGCAATGAACTTGCTGCAAGTTTGATATGACAAGTTTGCGGCAAACTTGCACGACAAGTGTACTGTAACTTGCATGACAAGTTTGCTGCAAGTTGGAGGTATGGTGACTTCGAAGTTTGCGTAGACTTGCTGCAGTCTTGTTTCAAACTTGCAGACTTGTCATGCTGAACTTGCTGCAAGTTTGCTGCAAACTAAATTTCCTATCTGAGTAAGTTCTTCTGAGAACAATCAAGAAGAAATTACAAAAATCCACATCTCGATATATTCAGTAGTTTAATGAGCACTCTCCCAAATCTAATTATAAATTGATATATATGTAGATGCAAAATTATATATATATATATATATATATATATATATATATATATATTCAAACAGACTTTTTTCTCCTAAATATATCCATGTATAACCGACAACAAAATAAAGTACAGCAATAAAAATTATCTTTAAATTATGAAGTTAAATTAAAATATTTTAAAGTAATTTTAAAGATCAAAAGAAAACATATTTTTTCATATTTATAAAATAAAGCAATGCTTTAAAGTTAAAAACAAACTGCAAGAAAATATAGATAAAAAGTATTTATATTTGACACTTATAATATCTTCTCATGGTGAAAAATTTTCTACAAAATTTTATTTATAATGTAATGGAAAAGCATTTTAAAATATTAATGAAGGCACTTTATTTTCAGATACATTATACAAATCGAAGAGCATAGTTCGCACTTAATTTATAAAATAAATATCAATATAAATAACGTTTGCAATTAAATGAAAAAATAAATTATTTTATTAGACCTAAAAATTATTAACTTTAAAGCACCGTCAACTTGAAAATCGTTAAATTATTAATTGTAATAAAATAAAATAATTTGATGTTCAAAAAATATATACGCTAAGTTGATCATAAAAAACATTATGAAGAAAATATTTTCAAAAATTTGCATCTCAAAAATTTTATTGCTTTAGTAAGACAGTAACAAATCTATAATTTAAATGTCATAGTTTGTGCAAAGTACTTTTATGTCACCTAAATGAACTCTAACCTGAAAATATCGCCAAAACATAAATTATGTAAAAAATAATTTGAATTTCTAGAAAAAATATAGCCTAAGACAATCTCGGCACTGCTACTAAGAAATTTTAAAAACTACATCTTGATTCATTTAGCAGTTTTAGCATGCTGTGCGGCCAGACACGAAAACTTCTATGATTTTAATGTATAGAAATAGATTAAATGAACTTTACCCTTTCTTTCAATCCATTTGTCTTAACTTATTGCAAAAACTTTATACAATCGAAATTTAAAAAAAAAATATTCTTCTACAACGAACACATAATTCAACTTATTTTTCACAAAACAATAAAAAATGCTTTAACATGTTTAAATTTTGTATTACTCTTTTGTACATGAATCTGCTTCTCTTAAAATGTACACACTGCCGTTATAAGAAAAAATATTTTGCATATAATTTCCATTCTGAACGTAATTAATATTCGCACAGCGTCACTTGGCAAGATAAACAAGTCAGTCTGATTCTTCTCTGCACTTTCTCCATGCTGATAATTGTATATTTTAAATAGTAATCCGAAGGCGTAATATTTATTTTTAGGTTTGTCATTCCACTTACAATGTATAATGTTTCAAATAATGACACAGCCTTGAAGTGTATTTATTTAATCCGAACAACATGTATTTGAAACTACTGATATACTTCTGATAAAAATCTTTTGAGAACTAGAAATGATTCACGGGGAAAAAATAACATATTGAATGTCAATTTACTACCATGCAACAGAAAGGGGAGTCTTTAGCAAGAACGATCATGAAACAATTTCCCACAACAGAATTATAACTAGGCTCATCTTTCATTGAGTGACCCTCTTACTAATCTTTCTTGCTGTATTTCATCCCGATACGATCTTCTGCATCGTATCTCAACTATAACAATTGAATTAATGGAGGTGTATCCTCGAATTTTAACAAATATATTTAAGTTAAACAAAAATAACAAATGTAAAACTTCATAAAACATTGGTTTAATTGTAACTCTACATTTTTACCACTATAACAACAGGTAAAAAGTTATTAGGATAATAAAGATTATTTTTATATAAAAGCTTACTAAAATCCAGAAGGAAATTTGATAATTCTTTAATCATTGTTTTATATCATATATATTACAATATATATTTTCTAAATTCTTACAGGAACTAATCTGTCCAAATCTTACAGTAAAAGTAAATACTCATGCTTTTTCAAGGGGGGGGGAGTATGCTACATGATACCTTTCCTGTAAATTATTAATTTAAATATAGATATACATTTAAGAGCAGCTAAACTAATCACATTATTCTTTTAAAGTTCAAGTGTTTAAACTATTTTGTTCATTTTTAACTTGTGACTTAATTTTTCATAGATTCCTACTAAATTTTATCTTACATTGGTCTATCGTTAATGCGTCCTCAATCAATATGTTTAAATAAATAATTGTATCTGTTTTAAAATTAAACTTCATTTAGATAACTAGAACTCAATTGGAATTTATGATATTCTAACTTTTCCTCGAAAATTCAATTTACAGACATAAAAATATTTTAGCATTTAGAATAATCAAAAGAAAAGATTTTTTAAATAAAAAAATGTTTACTTGAAGGATATTTCCGGGTAATTTTTATTTAATACTTCGGGGAAAAGAAATTTTGAGAAACAGACAAAAGTAACAACTCAGGAATGTGAGATAAAGAAATCAATAATACAGTAATTTCCATATATCGTATAGCTAACCGACTACATAAAAAAGAAGTAGACAAATAAAAACAAATAAGAAAGGAATATATAAGTCAATCTTAATAGCTTTTTTCTGTCAGAAGGCATTAAAATGCTAACAGCCCCAAAAATTATGCATCATGAAGTTTGTTTATTAGAGTATTATGTCTCTAATTCTGTAAACGCAATGAGCAGAAGATTTAAGCGATAGATTAGCTTTATTTAAATGGCGTGAACTCAAGTTGGGAGCATTCTGAAATTAAACATTTAGTAATTGGACACTTACATCCATTCTTTATGTGTATACTCAGGCAGAGCAAGATTAAATTATTATGAAAATATATTAATTCATTTTCACAGAACTTAAACTGATTTCTCTTATTTAAACAGGCCAAGAGGTATTTTTCTAAGTAAATTGCTATCAAAAATATGAATTTTTAGTAATAGTTTAGTCACTTTTCAGATACTAAATATTTTTATGTCTACTTAAATAAAATAAATATTACTGAGATATTCTAAACCATATTAATTTAAAAAGGAGATTTGTATTAAAAAATTATGCTTATAATCTTAACTAATATTCTAAAAAATTTTACCATTATCATAGAGTAATTTTTCCCTTTGAAAAATAAATTACGGTCTAAATGTGTTTCATTATGTTTTTAATGAGAATTTATTATTAAATAAAGTTATTTCTTTCTCTAAACATTAAATCCTTTTTTAATGTACAATGAAATACGTTATAATATAATCGTCTTTAAAAAAAGAAAGCCAATATCAAAAAAGATTAGGGCTGGAAGTGCCAAACTTTTCATGTCAGTCTTTCTTAAAAGAATAAAAAAAGCACAATACTATTTGAGTGGAACTTCTCCAAATTGCCTGTAGCGAAAGATGAGTTAATGATCGTTTCCTTTTCTTTTTTTGATTTCCCTGCTATCACTCGTATACCCGTGAAATTCCGATGTTTAAAGAAACCGATCGGGAGAACAGGAGCAACGTGAGAAAGTAGGTGTAGAAAGAAAATTAACAATGGGGATTTTAATCCGATGTTGTATTACATTCCGATTATCTGCAGTAAGAAAATATATGCAAGTAAAATGATACTTATACCATTCACTGTTAATCCAATGTTAAAAACATGGGCTTTGTTTTTATACTGCAGTAATTTACTCAGTAAAAATATCTTTTTTAAACTTATTAGGTAGGGGTTTCAAAATAATTGGTTATGAAAATATTGCTACTCTTAACGTTTTAACGCTAAAACTATAATGCATAAAATGTTTTTGATATCCATTAAATATTTTACAGTATTCGAAGTCCTGAAGGCATAATGTTAACTGTCATGTTAGAAGTTTTTCATTTTTTTATTTATAAGAAACCTCTTACGTAAATCTCCTCATGCATATCCATTTCTTAGGCACCCATTCCTTATTTATTTTATTCAAACAACTGCATTTAATATTCACATGGATAACCTACGCGAAAAGTAAAGATAGAATTATGTATAAAGTTCTTGATTAATTGCATGCACCTGTCTCTCTTTTGAAGTAGCTTCTGTTGCTTTCACTGCCCATTTTTCACTAAAATAACTGTCTTGTTTTCTCTATGTACTTAGTTTGTGAATTAAACGCAGTATTAAGTCTAATATTTCCACCACATTCTTCTTTTTCGGAGTCTACTCTTAGTATGCATTAAATTTACTGCTAAATATGGTAAATAGGTTTTTATCTGTCGTCAGCTATGGCAAAGCGCGAAAATGTACTAATAAAATTTAGAAAACTACTAAAAATTAGACATAAAATAATCAAGATCTTGACATAACTAGAAACAGAGCTAAGAAACAGAACTAAGATTTTTCTTGTAATACTATTATTTCCTTGTCTCCAAGGTGAAGAAGTATGTTGTGGCATAATTTTTACTATCAATTTCTACTTAATTTTGTGCCATAATTACTTTGGCTTCTTTATATTTTTAGCATATCTTTTCGTCTACAAAGTTGTGTGATACATATCATATACTAAGAGTAAATTTGTAGTAAGCATATATACAAATAAAATGAAAACAGTTTTGCTCATAAAAACAAGTGTGGGCTTTTTACAACATTTATTCTTCAGATATCACATTAGTGGGAATTTGGAATACTCGTTATCGTTTTTTTTTCATGTAAAGAATTATATTCAACCTTTAATTTAATCAGAAGTCTGAATATGCTTAACTCAATAATTTAAAGTTATTTAAAATAATTTTATACTACCCTAGAAATTATCTCATCTAAAGATTCAAGGTAAATTTCTGTATGATATTATAACTGAGCACCCCTAAATACTACGACTAAAATATCTTCATTGGCATTATTCTAACTTTATTAGAGTTTATATTTCAGTGTAATTAATATTGTATATTTCTTTTAGATTAAGCTTATTATGACAAGTATAATTCATTATCTATATTCATTATAAGTACTTCTGAAATGAATTTTAAAAATTATTGAATATAAATATAATTGTGCCATAACGTAACTAACCACTTTCTTATATCATTATCAGGAAATACTATAGAAGTATCGCTTATTACTAAGGTTGTTAGTTCTAAAGTATTTCTTCCCCTAAAAAACCCTCAATGTGCCAGTTTATATATATAATATATATATTTAATATAGATATCACCAATAACCACGTATCAAAAAAATATAAAAGAGGAAATAATTGTTGATAGCTGAAATATTGATTTAATATATATACGAGTAAGAAAAGAAAAATGTTATTTAAATTTATTTCAAAGGGTGGGAAAAACCGCATATTTTGTTGAGATCTTTTCGTTTCTACGCTTCTTGAAACAAACAAAGACATATGCAATTTTGTAAGTTGAATGTTATAAGCAGATATTAGAAAAAAATTAAAAACATAAAAAGAATATATAAGCACTGTAAATATTGATTTAAATAAAGAATAAAAATTAAAAATCTGAAGAAGTGAATACCAACTGCTGTAAAAACCATGAAAGTATAAGCCCAATTTTCAGAAACTAAGTTTTCCTGCCAAACCAAAAATCTTATCTAATTGCCCCATATTAGATTAATCAATTCATTATGAAAACATTTTATTATTTCTAAGATTATAAAGGAAAATTATATTCCGATTTACAATGGGAAATAATTTACGCTTTCCTTATGGGAGACAATTTACATTTTTCATTACACCCCTGCAATTATCCAAGGTTAAATGCCCCATAGTACAAATTAATACTCTATGCAACTGCAATATAGGATTAAAAGTGACAGCCTACAATTAATAAAAAATTTCAATAAATATGAAAGAATTCGAAAACATGATAACTCAAATTTTCTGTCTTCTAAATGCCAGATAGATAAGGAATAAAAATATTCTTATAGACTATCTATCGAGAAATGAAAACAAAAGTTAATCATTTCCTAAAAAATTTTCGCTGAAGGTCAGCAGTCAGTTTTTGTAGTTTTTATTACTGTTATACCGTCGCCAAGATAGACATCTAACGCATCTAAAGTAGCAAATTTGCATAAGTTGACTTGCAAATACCAATAATGCAATAGGCGTAAAAAATAAAAATAATAAGAAAATAAAATACACACTTTGACTTGCGCTACAAGGCCAGAATGATTATAAATTAAAAAAAACTTAACGCTTGGTTTTGATGTTTTGTAAAATAAAACCAAGGATCAATAACGCGTGTCTAATTAGTTATCTAATAATTACTAAATAAACTTAAGATTATGGTTCCTAATAATAGCAAGAACATGGTATTACTTTAATGACAAGACGGAGATACATTCCTATAAGATTGTGGCTGGTAGTGTTTATTCTTTAGTGTCACTAATTTAGTTTTATATTTAATAGTAAATTATACACAGTTCTATACTGCATATATTAACAGTCATTCTTAAAGTTAAGAATGTATGTAAGTTCAAACTTTATTTGCCTTTAAGTTCTAACACGATTTCACTTAATTCATGTATTGATTTATGCTTTCGTTTAGAAGAGTTACTTTTAATAAGTTAAAATCGTGAAAGTCTTTCGGTGATAAATCAGAGGCAATAGGTATAGATTAAATACCTGCTCGTTTATTTTCAACATAGTTTTAAAAATTTTTTAGTAGATTTTCCTGTGACTGGTAAATTTTGCTCTTGGAAAATGCAAGATGAATGGTATTCTTTAAACTGAAGATTCCAAATATTAAAATGGTTATATTTCCAATTGACTCTGACGCATTTTTCTTTCAAAAAGTGTACCCAAAATTTCTTATTTTAAGTGAAAACAGCTACAATCATGTATCCTCTTCTGAATTTTTATTTTTTATTCTCTAAACAAAGTTTTATTTCTGTTTAAGCCTTTTTTCCACTTTTCGATGTCAGTCAAACACGTACAGCATTCTTTCTCGAACAAAACTGTATGGGTTAGAATCAAGGTTTGATCTATCTCTATGGGTTGTCAAGGATGTTTCTTGCAATTTCAAATTGGCTTTAAGCAGAAGGTCCCGGAAAAATAATACCTCGTGTGAAGACATTTTTATGTAGCACATCAAACTAAATAAAGCATTTACTCCTGATTTGTAATAATAAATTCCTTTTTACTCAGATCAATTAGGTAGGTTCAAGTTTAATTAATTGTAATAAAAATGATTCCGTTTATCCCCGATAAAGTGATTTTTCTAATACATTTTACATTGTATTACAATTGTATTGAATTATATGACAAATCAAAGAGCTACCTTTATTCATTTTATTTTAGGTTTAAAATCTTTATCTACTACCCCGTGTAAATCATTTTTTACGTTTAAAAAACTGTTGTATGAGTAAGATAATTTTTTCAAAGATTTTAAGGTATTCCAGAGAAACTTTCTCAAGAGCGCTTGGTTGTGAAACAATTGCAAATGAACACCTAAATTCAGGCTATTTATTTCCTCCTCTTTTGGCAAATAAAAGTAATGGTTGGGAACATTTTTGGTCTCATTAGCATTATCACTCATCCTACATAAAATGAAAATGCAAATCTTTGATTTAAGATATTTACTGTTTTTCTCTGAATGTCAAAATGAAGAGTTTGCTCTTCATGAAGATCAAGAGGTATTAACGTGGATCTAAATTTTATTCTTGTGATTCCTTATTACAAAATATTGTTGATTTTACCACGCAGACAATAGTTCAACTTCAGAAAACTAAAAGGGGTAATTTTATGTTATTTATTTATTTTACTTGAAGCGAATATTGAAAATTATAAATAGTATTTTTGTGGTGGTTTATTTATTCTACCACATTAAACACTCGGTTTAAAAAAAAGCTTCACACGTTCCAGAGACATATTTTATGCCAACCATTCGATAATAATGTATTAGTATACAGTGTATATGTGTTTACTTTATTAATTTTGATCAAAGTCCGTAATTTTGTCCGTATTCAACAATACGTCTGAATACTTTGTTAACTGAAAATTCACAATTTTCAATAAGGACCATTCAGCATTCATACAAATTTAACTTTTAAGATTATATCTATAGACAAAATAGTCAATGTTGTTATTTAGCCATTTTTTAATGTTTTCTTTAATTTCACACTGTAATAATTTTTATTTTTTTAATGACATTTTTACGCCAACTAATTGGGTGGTACACTAAACTTCATAGGTAGGCGAAGAATAAAATCAAAGGTACAAGGACAACTTCAGATAAAATTTAAATATTTCATGATTTGTGGGTAGATGGTGGACTAAACAGGTGGTAAAAAGATGGTATTTTTAACTCAGCTTATAAGCTGGGTTTTGTAGAAATGTTGAAAAGAATAGTTAGTTTTTATCAACACATAGCTAGACATATTATTTCTTTTAATTATTAACAATCTATGCTGTTAAATAATTACAGATTTTATTACAGCAACTATTAGTAGAAATAATAAAAATTGAAATAATTATTCTAAACTTACACCTTTATACAGGTATTAGAGTTGAAATTGTTCAATAAAGATTGATGTTGCTGTTAAATACATTTGTAAATTTCTCTTAACATCGTTTCAAACATGTGTAATTATAACACAAGTACATTATAAGTATTACTCTATAAAATATGTATTAGACGATACCCCTAGTGTTAATAAGCAGTATATATATATATATATATATATATATATATATATATATATATATATATATATTACTAACGTCATATAGTCACAGTTGTTATCGTATGATGCGTGCTACTGCTACACTAATAGCACGATATATATCGACCTATAAGGAACTTATAGATACCGACTTATAAGAAATTGCCTCCCACTCTTGCCTTATGAATCGAGCGACGATTGTGTGTGCCACTTTCGATGAAAACTTTTCTCATGTGCGGTGACCAGAAACAGTTTCATCACGGGCTAAATTATCAGCAAACCAGTGGACATTAATAGTACTGCATTTACTATTCAATAAAACCACAGAATTTGATAATTATATTTCATTTCATTTTTATTAAAACAATTTATTAATGTTTTTATTTCACATTTTTTCTATGTTTTTGGTTATATAACAAAAGTAAAAATTATCAGTCGTTTAAATATATTTTCTATGTAGAATTTATTGCTTGAATAACCTATAAGTGAATAATGTATAATATTAGTCAAAATTTTGTAAGGGGTATTGTTTTATTACTGATACGAGCTTTTCACTTTTGGCCAGAAAGAATCATCACGTGTGTGATACGAGGTTCTCATTTTAGGCACAGCAGTACGATCACGTCTCCCATACGTTGTTTTAAGGCAAAGGGTTAACCGCGGAATCAGTTCTGAAATGATGGCTTTCAAAGCACTTCCTCAAAGCAACGATCCACAGACAGGAAAATCCCTTTGTGCGTGATCCAGACTGTAGTAGGGGTGATTAAATAACTACCACCGGAAACGCATCCATCTTCACGTGAACAGAAGCCGTGAGCGACACCTCTCGAGAACAGTGCATCTTAGTTGTCCACAAACATTTAATGACTTCAGATGAATTCCGATGAACTTTCGATGATGGGTTGAAGTTAAATGAATATCTGTTATCGACATTTTACTTGAACGCAAAAGTGTTATACGACTATAGACTACATACGATAACCACGTTTCAATAACCGGTTATAAATTCTAAGACCTCGAAACGAAATAGTACTTTTAGCTTCATTTGCCATTGCCTTCCAAATGCTGTTAACATCTCATTTGAATAGACAGAAAATTTAATTAATACTGGTAATCAGTTCACTCATTACAACTGTTGCTATCTCACTTTCTGAAGCACCTACGTATAATAAGAATGCAATCGACTTGCGCCTCAAAGTTTAATAACAAAATTCATATATGTGATCACATATTTTATTAAATAATCAAAAGTTAGTATTTCAGTTACACAAATATATATGTACGATACAAAATGTCTAGTATCCTCAACAAGTTTCGTCATTTAACTATTTACTTTATTAGCTCCTATTTGGATATTTAAATAATATTTTACCTCATTTCAGTAATTGTTTTAAACACGTATACACAGAGTATCAAACAATCAATATATATATATATATATATATATATATATATATATATATATATATATATATATATATAATAAGCTATAAATGATAAAAAAATAATTAAACTTACGAATTTTGCTGTAGAAAATCCATTCTTATTGCTGAATTGTTTAATTTCTTATCTAAGCTTCATTTTATTTTCTGAAAAAGAAATTTAATTATTGATATATGCATGGGGAATAAAAAAAGAAATTACGATAACCTAGTAAGAGAAACATTTAAATATAAATATGAACTTTCATTTAAACGAGCTTCAACTCATATTCTTTTTTAAACTATTCTTACGATATGTGCAAGACATACATACATAGTGGCTATTACTAAAATGTGTATTTACTCAATTTTCGAGGTAAAAAATATTTAGCAGAAAGCAAAACTGGTTATAATTGAGTTCTTTTTATTCATACACGTGGTACAAATGGGTTAATTATGTAAAACAATATTTTCGCAAAGAAACTCAAAAATAAAGTCTGAGCAAAAATTAAATAAAAATTATTTATATAGAGATAAATAAAATTATTTCATATATATATATATATATATATATATATGCACACAGAGAGAGGTGACAGAGAAAAAAAGAGAAGGAAAGAGAGTGAGAAAGCGAGTGAGGGAAAGCGAGTGAGAGAAAGCGAGTGAGATAAAGGGAGTGAGTGAAAGGGAGTGAGATAAAGGGAGTGAGTGAAAGGGAGTGAGTGAAAGGGAGTGAGTGAAAGGGAGTGAGTGAAAGGGAGTGAGTGAAAGGGAGTGAGAGAAAGGGAGTGAGAGAAAGGGAGTGAGAGAAAGGGAATGAGAGAAAGAGAGGGAAAGAGAGAAAGAAAGAGAGAAAGGGAGTGAGAAAAAGGGAGAGAAAAGAGAGGGAGTGAGGGAAAGACCAAAGAGAGAGGGAAAGAGAGAAAGAAAGAAAGTGAGAAAGAGAGAGAGAGAGAAGGAGATTGTGATGGGGTTGGTTTGGAGCACTATGCTCTACTTTGTGTGTGTGAGAGATAGAGAGAGAAAAAGCATGAAGGAAAGAAAAAGCATGTCTTCGTGTAAGCAAATTATTTCTTAAGTACCAATATTAGATATATTTGTTGTTAAATAATTAGAATTGTACAACAGATATAAATTAATAAAGAACTGTGTTCTACTTAATGTAAAACATAGCACTTTATTCAGTTCTACAGTATTACAGTTCAGTTCAGTTCCTCAGTAATACATAACTATATAATTGTTTAAAAATTATTAAATATGAAAAACGAAATATCACACCCCCAATAAATTAAGGGAAGCAAATAATTTTTCTTTAATCATTTTTAAGATATTTTGTAGCGTTTGTTCCTCGAAGATTACATTACTAATATGAAATTTATATCTTTATTTTTTTTAATTAGTTAATAAGCCAAAATACCAGAAAGGTTTATTTCAGGCTACAACAAAGTTGTTTTTTATTTGATTAGAATTAGAGTGAACTCTTACAAAGATATATAAATAGATGGATTATCTAATAGCTATTTCCGGTAAACTCTTTTAATAGCTGATATCGCAATTAGAATAATAGTGTTTAAAAACACTCCATTGTTTTTAAAAATAGATTTGCTTAATGTTTTTATTTTAGTTGGCAAGAAGAGAAAAATAAGAATAAGTGTTATACTTGTTTCATTAACCTTGCGACAGCTTCTACTATTCTTTAAATTAAATGATCAAGTATATAAACAATTATTTCAACTTTAATTTAACTTGTGTTTAAATTTTATGTTTTATAAACTATTATTTAATAATTATTAATTATTACTTTATAGTTTATTTTAACAAGTACCTCGTGTTAATTTCGTTAATCAAAAGTATTTTGTTTCCTTAACCAAAAGTACTTTAACCTCTAAGCACACTTATCGCAAAAATACTAAAAATCATAGACATTTTAAAAAAATTTTAAAGTTTATAAAACTTTTACTATTTTAGCATAAATAACCATATTTTTGTGCTTAATGATAAGAAATGCTATTAGTTGATATTGGTTTAGACAGAGTAAAATTTAATGGGCACAGAATTTCCATGACTGTTTGTCGGAAAAGCATAGTCCGTGTGAGATGGAAGCACAACTATTAAGAGGGTCCTTAGAAAGTTCCTATGCACAGCAATAAAAAGAATTTATCTCACTTTAAAGGAGTAAAGTACAATATTCAGAGTGGAAATTTTCTTAGTTTTTCAGAAAATCACCTCTGAAACAAAAGAAGCGTATATACAGATACCGAGGGGCGGTGTATTAGTTTTCCTTTGTTGCTAGAGCTACCTGGTCATTTACCCTTATGATTACTCTACACTTCATATATATAGATTTTCTTATAATTAAACATCCTATAGGTTATCAATATTGCTGTCTATGTTTGTTTGGTTTTGGAGTGCTACGGTCTACTTTTTACAACCTACTGCTTAAAGCCGATTCCGAACGGCTACGAACATCCATGCCATAGTGGGATTCGAACCCCGAAGGCCAGCACTCTAACCATTCAGCCATCGTTCGGCATATTGCTGTCTATGAGAAAAATGTCAAATTTGTGCATGTCCTTTTCGAGAATCACACCCAAGCTCAGTTTTTAAAGATGATTGAGCTAACCGAATGGCATAGTGTAGGTTTCTGCTGCTCGAGACAGAAGTTAAATTTTCCGCCTGAGGAAAATGTCAAATTTTCAACCGTTTCCTCTTACAAAACATAATATTATTATAAAGATAATATTTTCTAGACCGAGGATAATATTGGGCTGCAACAGATTTTTTTTTTTGTAAAATTAAAATATTTTAAAAACCAGAAAATAAAATTAGACTGTTAATAATATTTTAAAGTCTAAAGTTATTAAATTATTGTCTAAATCAGTACTATTTCTTGAAAAAAATTTTAACTGTAAATTCTAATATGAGTAAATTTTATTAAAAACTACAGGTTTATCCAAAATGATAAACTTTTTTTACTAAAGAAACTCAGTTTTAGGATGATCTTAAAAAATAAAAAACAGGTATTTAAATATAAGTTCCCCTAATAATAACTCAACAATATAGATTTTGTCTTGGATGTCTTTTTCAGCCTCCCCCAAATGTTACACTACTGAACTAACTGCGATAAAAATATTGGCCTGTTGACTATAAGATATTTCATCAATATCATATAAAATAATTTTTTTATAAAAAATATAATTCCTTTTAAATAAATCTAAATTTTGTTCTTTAAATATATATTTTTAATTATATATTAGTCTCGAAATAAATCAAGTTATACTAGAGACATCAATGTGCCACCATATGATGTATAACTTATAAAGAATTTATGTACAATAAGTGCAAATTGAAAATAAATCAGCTTATATATATTATTTCCAAACTTAATTTTGATCCAACTAGAGATTATTTTAAAGCTGAAGTAATAACTTTAGATGGGAAACAATATAATATCTATTCAAAACTAAAAGCTAAACTTTTAATAACTTATTCCAATGTTCTAAATCAAACAGGATGTATTAAAAGTTTTGATGAACTTTTAAAGTACCGAAATTTTAAAAGGTTTCATGAAATCTACAACTGAAATCAAACTACTGCAACTTAATTTATTTTATCTATTAACCTCTTCTAAAAAGTTTAATAATAACACAAATGTCCACTAAGCAGTGGAAAAAATTAGATTAATAGATTAAATTTCAAAATATATAAATTGTTCATGATAGTAAAAAAATTCTTTCTCGACAAAGCATGACGTGAAATAAATACTATACTTCTATCGACAGTTACTCGTAAATAATTCATCTGAAAGGAGGTTTCAAAGTTCAAGTGCACTGAAAGCATGAATAAAGTTAATTCCCCGCGCACCTATTTCTACTTCTATTCCAAGTTCAAGGATGTTTCTATCATATCATTTCCTAAAGGGATCATCCACGAAAAGCAATTGGACATTCTTGTCTCGTAACATGATTCGGAGTGTCTTTTGTAAGATAGAGATTTATTGGGAGCCAGTGATACATATTGAAATTTTGAATCCAAATTCTTTTTTTTTTCATTTATAATGCTTCATGCATATGTAAGATACTTCTTTATTAATGGCTTTAACGTACATGTATAAAATAGAATACAGTCACAGTTATGTACAACACATTCCCTTTTACAAAATACTTACATCGATCCAACCCCAAACTGCTTTGGGAGTTCAATTCTTCTACCATCGTTTGACATATGGTTTTCCATTCTTTGAATCATTTACAATAGAAAATTTAGGCTTAGAACCACTAAAATGAGTCTGTTTACCATTTTCTCTCATCATTAAAAAATGATTTAGTAAAAATTAAGTTAGTTTTGCACATTCTTAATAATTTTTAGTTTTATTTAAAAAAATTAATTTCAAAAGTTCTTATATTTTCATTTTTACTTTACCTCTTTCCCTACTATTGCCGTTATGGATAGTGACATTTTGATTCAGTCGTAGTTTAGATAGGAAAATAGACGTTTTATCGAAGTGAAACGTCTCCCTTCATCGTAGTAAATTGTTTTCTGTTAAAAACTTATATTCTTAAAATTTTCTTGAAGTTAACGAACTAATACACTTTTAGTTAAGGGAATTTAAATTCGAAGAGTTTCATCAAATTTTGAGAGGTACAAAACTGCTTTGAAGCAGTATTATCATATTCCTTTTAAAAGAGAATAACTATCTTGATTATTGTTTAGTTAATTGAAATCCGAGTCATTAGATAATTTTTCAGAAACTTTTAACCATTTTAACTTTTTTCGCAGCTTGACCATTTGATTTAGGATTGTTTTGACTGCTATTTACAATTTCAAAATCCCTTTCTGAGCTAAATATTCTAAATTGAACAGAATAAAATAGCATATTATCCACTAGAAAGATTTTAGGAATATCTGAGTACTTAATATTGTTTTATTTTATTCTGTACTTAATTTGCTTGTTTGTTAGAAATAGTTACGGTTATGATTTCTAACCCTTTAGGTAAGAAATCCATTAAAATAAATAGCCTTTTTTTTAATCAAAACTCACAAATATCCCATCCTACTATCTCAAAATGTAAAGCTAGAATTTCAAGTAAAATGAGAGATCCTTTGCACAATTTTTTGGTCTGAAACTTTTACAAATTGAACACTAAGAAATTAAGTCATCAGGCATTCATAACCAAAACAATAGATTGCCTGGCTCTAGCTTTGCACTTAGGATTTGCATTTTGATTGCATTTGTGATTGATATGAACTATCATTTTTATACCATATCTGAAAGTATGAAATGTTTTAACAACAAATACAATACTTAAATATTATTTTTCAATTTGCATACAGTCATTAGACAAAGAATGAAGCAAAAGCAATCGTTCGGCTCTCTTGTAGCAATCAACAGCAACCAAGTTCATTTTTTGAACTATCACATTGTAATATTATTTATTTATTGAAATCAAACGTTTAAGTACTCCGTATGTAGTAATTTAAGGTTTTAGTATGCTAAGAGCTATGGTATGCAAAGATAACCAATCCCAAAAAACATTAGTTTTAAGAAAATCTGTTAAAGGAGTAGAACATTCAGACATATTAGGAATAAGTTTTCTAAGCGATTAATCATACTTAAAATTCTTTAAAGTTCTTTTTAATCTTGAAATGTTCACATTTATCAATTTTACGTGTTCAGGATCGGACTTCAATCCTGATTTATTAAAAACATAAACCAGATATTTAAATTCATTTAAACGCAATTATAATTCATTTTGGTTGAACTCAGCTATCCAAGTTTCTTAATTACTTCTACAACCTACTTAAAATTTCATTTTGTTCTGTTTCATACTTGCAGCTATTAATAAGTCATCAAACTATATTAAAACTCCAAATCGGTAAAATTCTATGTATTACGTTCATTCATTCTGGAAAATTTCTGGAGAATTATTTAATCCAACTTGTAATATATTAAATGTAAAACACCCATATGGAGTACAAAACCGATACATTACACTAGAAACATTATTAAGTTCTATTTGATGAAACTCGGCTTTTAAATTAAGAAATGTATGAAAACTCTCAATATTATATTATTTTTATTTGAATATTTAGGTAACAATACATCACTAGTTGGAATTAAATGAAATACTAATTTAATTACTTTTATTAAGATATTGGGGATCTAATTTAATCTACCACCAAGTTTTTCAAAAGTAACTAAACTGCTAATTCCTCTTACAGAATTTTACTAATCATCCCATCGTTTTAAAGACTAATTTATTTTTGGAGATTTAGAATATGGAGGTTTAGTAGTAGACTAGATACTCTCGGGTTAAGTACAGTTTAATTTAATTGAAAATAAATGTATCTAAAAAATCTATAAAACCCTTTAAAAATCTATATTTTTATCAATAAATAAATTACAAAATTACTGCAGAACTTAATTATTTTTGTAGTATTTACTTGTATTTTAATAAGACCAAAATGAATTAAATTAGACAAACCAAATAAAGATGTCGAACACCTTTTAAAATATACAATTACAAACTCAAAATTTTTGTTATTTTTTTTCGAACATTATCAGATTAAGAATTAAAATTAATAATGCCTAAAGTATTAATTTTAATACTCCCAAATACTTCTAAAACGATACTAGTTGATTTAATAAACCATTCAGATTTTAAAAATTTGATTAGGTATAGTATTAACATCAGCACTAGTATCTAACTTAAAAAATAATTTACCACTTTCTACCTGGATTTTATGTATACCACATTTTGGAATGCCATTTAGCACAGAGTCAAACATGAGTAAAAGCAGAAACATATTTAGAATTTCCGAATAAACAATGACAATATTGACCAATGGCAAATGACCAATGGCAAAATGATTTAACCTCTTGCGCTTATGCCTTTTATTTTCCAGGTGTACAAAAAATTTCAGCCTTTTTATGCTTGTTATTGCACTTTTGCCTAAGATACAACTTACATTATTATTATGAACATCATCAAATATGTCTTTTTGTTTACACACAAAAAGTTTTTTAGCTTCTGTCACAGATTTTTTTTATTTTTTATTTTGCTTTTTGCGAGTCGTGACAGTTCGTCTCGTTATTAAAGTTGCTTCTTGTGCTTTATTTTGCAATAATTCAAAATTCCTCTTACTGATTTCTGATGCTCTACAGATGTCAACACTTTTTTTTTTTACTTTTTCTCTTTTGCTTATAATTTTAACATGTTACGTACAGATGGAAATAATCCTCATCATTTTCATCCCAAACATTCC
The DNA here is from genome assembly GCA_032207245.1 of Pardosa pseudoannulata. Lineage (NCBI taxonomy): Eukaryota > Metazoa > Arthropoda > Arachnida > Araneae > Lycosidae > Pardosa > Pardosa pseudoannulata. The sequence continues at coordinate 29,857,772 of CM063502.1, read as the reverse complement.
GTACGGATGACGAGAATCCTTGACATTTAGGAACGTCAACTGAAGCATTTATATAACATCATGTACATCCAACAGAAACACTTAACAGTCATTGAATTTGTAGCCTGTGTGAACATGCAGAACAATACCTCCTTGATGTCAATTAACAAAATACAGTGGACTCCGCTTAATGTGATCGCGGTTAATGTCATCAATCGCTTATTGTTAATAAAATCACTTGGTCCCGATTTTCTCTTCACTTGTATGATAAAATTATCGTTTTATGTGATCATTACATCGGTTAATGTTATCAGTTTTCGAACCTGATTTTAACTGGCAAAGAAATATTTACAATCTATTCAGAAGGAACCCGTCCTTTTTATTCCTTCGCTGTTGTTTGAATTTTTGAAAATGCTCCCTCTTCCAACTAGGGAAACAAGGAATGAATAAAGCAGTAGGGAATTACACGATCCTGAAATTCATCAGAAATAAGCACACCCTGCTGGTGGTTAGTGGTTGCCAGATAAGCAGAAGGCAACACATTCTTATCGAACTGAGAAGGAACGTACTCACATTTTATGCCTTGCTCTCTTACATACAGTTTGTCGATATGGAAGCCAGAAAGCGAAATGATTTAACGTTAAAACTAAAGATCGAAATTTGAAATCGATATGACAGGTTGATTATGATTACAAACAATTTATCAATGAGTTCTTAGAAAAAATTGTAGACAGTCAACAATTTATAAATTTTTTTAATTATGCATACAATTCTTATGTTTTAAATGCAGGATAATAAAAGGTTGTGTTTTTTCATTTTGTTTTGAAATTTAGTACGTGTGAATTAAAGGGGGTAAATTTATTTAATTTTGCACACCGTATATTCTTATCAATCGGTTGTTGTTATCAAAATCACGGTTTGCCAAACTGATCACATTAAGCGGAGTTCATTGTACTTACATCTAAAAAGATCTGGAGGATGGAGGATTTATTGATACATCATATATTTAATTCTATACCTCTTAAATTCAAACTACACAAATTCTTATGTACATGTTTGCAAGAAGCTTAATGGAACTATTTTTCATAGCAAATATCAATATTTTAATTAGTTTATTTATTTTGTTTTTTACTTATGCGTGTTCATTGTAAATCCTATCAAGCGAGCAGCTATGTCTGGCGGACTCTTATAGAAGATCCCTCTCACGATCCGCATTCCGTTTCTGTTGTGTTTTCCATCAACATAGTAAATCCCTTGGAGGAACATTCAGAGTTTTAAGACAGGGAAGGCAAGCTGTTCTTAAGAAGAAAATAAAAAAAAAGCAACATATACGTATTTTTGATGGTAATTTTTCAGTTGCTTTTTGTTACTTATTGTGAAAAACTCATCATAATTTTTGATTAAGTAGAGTGGTGTTATAGATTATTAGCCATTTAGCTAAACTTAAGGCCGTTACCCCAGAATAATGCGTAACTTTAATCTCAACTGCTTTACCCTCGTGCTTCGTCCCTCTTCATTGCAGCAGTGACATTTTATTTATTGGTTAGGGTTGCACCACGCCCTTGCTCCATTATTTAGGGAGAGTTTATCTTTAATAAACACCATCTCTTACCTATCGTGGGAAAGGGGAAGAAAAATACCACATCATAGGATGCAAAGTATGCGCATCAAGAACAATTAGGGACTAGTTATATGTGCTCAAGTTGCGGTATTCCACTCCATAAAGGAAATTGTTTTGTAACGTACTACAACGAGAATACTGAAATTATTTCTTAATATTGTATTCAAAGTACCATAAATATTTTTAGATAGACATAGATAGATAGACATAGACATAAATTATGAATTTTTCTGGTCGGTGCGTGTTCAAACACTGAGGGTTAAAATGCACCAGAAAAATAATAGAAAAGGCATTTAATTACTCCGGTATACAAGTAGTAAAATAGGTGTATCATATTTCTATATTATTTTTAACAAAAATAAATGTATATATAGTTTGAAACTTTTATATAAAACTCGTTCCTCATTGAATAAGATTTTAAATTGTATTAAAAAAAGGTGTACATAAATAGTTATATTAGAATTCTATTACTATCCTCAATAAACTATATTTAAACCACATTTCTAAAACTTGTTATGATAATATTTTAAATATGTTTTTGTTTTAAACACTGAATACTGAATTTCAGCTTAACACATTAAATCTAAACATTTGCACCAAAAATTTTCCCTTAAAGAATTAAATCTTCATTAAACAGAAAGCATTTCAATCAGTGCGCATATCATTATGAAACAAATAATATTTAAACACGTTACGTCTTCATTACAGAATGCATATGTAGCACATCACCGAAGTTTTATACATGCTTTGAAAACTATATGCATATTTCATTATATATTCATCAGTTTTTTCACTGTTAATAAAATAATGTACATAAAGTTAATAAGAATAAAATGAATTATTCTGTTACCGAATGAAAGTTTTAAATCTTTTCTCTCATTAAAAAATTAAACTCCTTTTTTTCAATCTAAATTTTTAAAAACTACCAAAGTAATACCATTTAGTAGTGTTATTTCTAATTAATTCCTCATTACGGTGAAATTTTTTATAATCTAGTTTTCCTGCTATTACATTTTACAAGAATGATATGACTGGAATACTACTAACACGTTTAACCCAAAGGCTTTCGTTAATGAAGATCATGGCATAGCCTGATGCTTAATGGTACAAAACACCTGTCAGAAATCAGAAGGTCTTGTAATCTATTCCAAGCCAGCAAAAGAAACAAAAAATGTGCAGTTGAAAGTATGGTAGTGTAAAAGTCTAGAAAAAAAAAGCATTCAGACTAGACTTTCTTACATTGTTCCCGCTTTCCATTTTTAAAGTATATTAATTATTCTGATCTTTTAGACATTTATACTTTAAATATCTACTCTGTAAAAAATCTTAATAACGCAGGACTGGAACATACAACTTCACAGGATTTCAAGAGAAATAAGTTTATTTTGATCTTCTTTGAATCAAAGTTTTCAAAAATAAATATCACATCTCTCTTAAACATGAAACAAAAAGTTTCGAGGGTAATTTCTGTAGAGGATAATAATTTTAATTAAAACGATAAGGCAAAAGTCATTGAACTGACTTAAAGTTAAATACTTTAGTTCAATTTTCTATGAAAAGAACATTTTAGGGACATTCAAAATTACAGATTCTAAGTATAATGGTTAATCAGTTTTACATTAGAAGTCCTCTTAATAAATTTGTATAAAGTTCTCCGGTTACATACAATTATTCAAGCAAAATATACCACCTTAATGTTACATAAATTTCTCATTTCAAAACAGGACAATTATTCATTTAAAAAAATAATGGGATCGTATAAAAATTTGAAATGTTTTCCTTTTACTCAGAACTATTTTGCAAATTTATTTTTAAGCCGATTCATACATGTAACTGTTGAAACCAACACAGTTCTGTGCAGTTGTAAGAAATACACGAAATTTTTTAGATCATACTGCTAACTGGCAGAATGTCTCAAAGTTAGACGACACAGATTCATATTCCATTTGGGGTAGACAGGCATCGGAGGACAAAAAGCGTTTAAAAAGCCAGATAAGGGTTAATGTGAGAAAAAATAATGAAATCTATTGATTTTAGAACGTGCTATATTCTTATGACACTGACCTCAAACCAGAATAAAGAATATGAAACAGAAAACCTTGAAAAAACAAATTCTCCTGTCAAGATGATAAATTACTTATATATATTATATATATATATATATATATATATATATATATATATATATATATATATATATATATATATATATATATATATTATATACATATTTTATATATATACACAAACATATATATATATACATATATATATAGATAGATATAGACATAGATATATAAATACGAGTGTATGTGTGTATTCCTAAGGGATAAATGTACAGACATTTGCATACATAACCTTGTATTTAGTATGTTTGAAATATTGATTGCTGTTTCCTGTGTACAAGACATGTTATATTAAAATTTTAGTTCAAATTATAAAGGCACTGAAGCACTTTTAAAAGTAAAAAAAAAATATATCGTGTAATTTGATGTTTTTATCTTCTGAGTATTTATAGTATCAAAATGATTATGAAGAGACTTAAAACAGGTCTTAAAAACTTACCATTCTTATAACAGAAATCTTAGAATACAAAAATTACACATATAACTGATCCCTCACTTCCTCTTAAGTCAGATACTCCACCCAAGTAAATGGACCTGTTAATGCCACTTGTGACACACGTGAAAGAAAAAAAAATGGACGTGACTTTTATGATTTATTAAAATTCAAATGACCCTGTACAGTTTCCTCGATGCCATTTTTTATGTATGAAAATTCCCTGAAATAACTACTTAGTTCTACTATCCAGAAGATATACTCATGGCGTTGATAACGGAAAGTAACTCGACTCTTCCAGATTTGGAGAGCGTTTTCAGAAAGCCATTATACGTTATGCATTGTTGTACGGAGGATTTAAAAGAGAGTGTTATACCCTAATGGCTTATAAAAGAACAATGTAAAACTAGTAATTACAGTAAGCTTTCAGTATTTTAATGGGGCAATAGCTTAGGACATTATAATTCTCATATGACGAAGAACACTTAAGAAAATATGCCATAACATATCTTCTCTTTGAATTCAATGACATATACCTCACCCAAAGTAGCTTTTAAAAAGTTTATTTCTCATTAATTGCTGTTCTTTAATAACTAAAATTATATGAGTCCTTATATGCATATACGCACATATACATTTATACTTGCTTACCCGCATGGCGTTGCCAGTATAAAATGTTATATTAATACATGGACTTTTATATTAATTACATGAACAAATTAATATTCGATACTCGACTAATTACTGTTCTCATAAAACATGGGATGCGGTTTTCAAATGATTGTTTTTGGTTTCAGCTGTAGGAATATATATTTCGTACGATCTGAAAATATCAAAACGATATTACAATTAGTTATCCGGATGTGAACTAATATATATTTAAAAGTCTGCAATGGTGGTAACGGAAAATAAAAGATAATTTTCCCCCAAATTTTAAAGAGGAGTAATAAAATATTTAAAGCATTTCAAACTGAATTATTTAACGCTTCTTTTTGTGATTTTTTAATTAGTCCATAGTTAAAAACTGTGAGAAAAAATTCGGCCGAAATTTGCATATTAGTTACTTGAATACACCTAAAAACCTGGGTACATTTCCCAAGACATTCAATAAAACAAATTCAAATTTTAAAATTTGAGCTTCTACATCTTCGTAAAAAAGTATTTGTCTTCGATTGTTTAAATTTTCAGGCATTTGATTGCGATAAATCTGAAGACTGGTGTAAAACACACACTTACAAACAAGCCATTTTATTATTATAGGAGATTCCAAAATCTCATGATCAGCTCTCTTTCCATATGTATCAGTATATATATATGTATATATATATATGTGTGTGTGTGTGTGTGTATATATAAACATATATATAGAGATAGTGTGTGTGCGTGTTTATTTGTTTATGAAAGATAGCATTTTATCCTTCATAAATGCGTATATATCTACACATTTTCAATATTACCAATATCTATGTTGTGGGTTTCTGGGGTTTATATATAAGATAATTTTAAAATATACTAACAGTACACAGGTTTCATTGGATATTTGGTTGATGACATCCATATAGCTTCAAGGATGTCAATTAGATGTCCTGAAAGGAACATGTGCTTTTAAGGTACACATTTGTACATCTTTTTACTTGCATATTATATACATAATACATATATATTCATGTACATATATATAATGTATGTGTGTGTGAAAGAGAAAAACAGAGTTTTATAACCAATGAAAGAAATATTTCTATTGGCATTCTCTCAGAACCACTGTCAACTTTATGGTACACGAGGGCTTATAAAATATAATTCTTCTGTTTAACGTTAATTACAGAAGACTACATGCATCAGTGGGGCACACACTGTATGTAACACTGACAATTTGATTTGAACCCATGGATTTCAATTCTAAAATAAGTAACTAGCTTCCCTTATATTTGGAAATATGTGTACACACACATTATATATATATATATATATATATATATATATATATATATATATATATATATATATATATACATACACATGCGGACCCAAGCGTCCATATCAAATGCAATTATGTATTTTATGTTGAATGAAGTATTAAAATATAATCATGTACCTTATATAGTATAAATATTTATGTAATCTTCGTCTATATCTAATGCAACCAATATCTTACATCCATCTGAAACACATAGTTGATCATCTAGAGTAAAATATGGTAAAAATTTTCAGTTGACTATAGACAATTTTTTTCATTTATGTGTTATTATTTCATAATAAATATTTGAATTTAAAATTTTATGAACACTAAACATTTACATTTTTTTTGTTTAATAAATATGTAATTCAGAGATTGAATGAATGAATGAATATAATATATATATATATATATATGTGTGTGTGTGTGTGTGTGTGTGTATTGTATTACAAACAATTTTGATCAATAATTTCATAATTTCAACCTCTATAATCAGTCTAACTGCTTATAGAGACTGAGCCTATAATGGCAATGTAATGAGTATTTTATAAACCTAAGCCTGTGAAATATTACACATTGAGTTTAGAGATTGTAAACATCGCTATTATTAAGCCCCATTAACGTTACATTATGATAAATATTTATTAATAATAACTAAAATATTTACAATGTTTAACCATTTACAACAATTAAATTTTAAACACTTGTATTGCTTTCATTGTTGTTCAGGTATTTTATTTAATAAAATAATGAATTTTTTCAAAGCTACCTATTTTTTTACAGGTTACCTAGCGCACATTTCAATACCATTCTTTTAATGCTGCATTACAAAAACATAATTTCGGTTCCTTCAATGCATATTTTACACTATTTTATTTATAATATTATTTTTCTTACTTGTGTTTGAATAATATTTTATAAACAAATTATTAGGGAAGGATAAAAATGTAAAATTTTTCCCAATTACAGAAAGAATTGTCTTTTATTAAAGACAAATAGTTTATCCTTTTGCGAATGTTGAGTTAATAAGAATTTCAAATTGAAATTAGATTTATTCTTCTTAAAAAACCTATTATGAAATATATTAAATAATGAATCTCACGAAAATTATTCTTACAGTTAAAAACAAGCAGAAATGTTTTTACCCTTTTATGATAAATCATGCCATTAATCATTAAAATAGTTATAATATAATCTAATTAAAGATTCAATTTTCATTTAATATTATCTATTCAGTAAGAATGCTCATGTTTTATTTCTATCTGACATCATTTTAGATCTGATATCATTGTGTATTATTCCTGTCTGAAATCCTTTTAGATTTCTCTGATAAGAATGAAAGATTATATTCTGAAGAAACTGAGTTGCTCATGCATCCTCCAATATATTCAAATTGCGTATCAATACACATTAAATATGAAAATGTACCAATGGATTTGTCTCCATATAGGCTTAATATCTATCTTTAATTAAGTATATTTCGTTTACAAATGCATTCATTCATTCATTCCAGTCCCTCTTAAGCTATTTGCATGGCCTTTAATATCAGACACTAACTTCGCATTACCATATTAATGCTGTCAAATTCTGAATGACAAACTAGCTTTATGATAAGGTTGAAGTGTTTGTTTAACCTTAATAACCCCTTCTTAACAAATGAGCTGATTCTAATCTCCTGAAGATATTTTCTAATGTAAGTAGAAAGTGTTGAGCACCAAAGGTTGCTATTTTGTGGTCAGTGGAAAATCTCAGCTAATTTAGTGAAGACTGAGCATCCTATACTTTGGATGTAGTTCCTTAATTTTCTCTGGGAGGGTACGAGTTGACTTGAATGAATAAGAACATATATAATAAGTTACACTTATGGAAGTAAGGTACGGGGCGTGCATGCACATTCCACAGCTGTCAACAAAATGTATCAAAAAGAGAATGTTAATAACATGCTATATAATAAAAAGTTAAATAGACTTGTAGATAAAATCTTTATTGTTGTTCATTTTCAATTTAGATACACCCTCCTTATAAAAATAAAATTAAACATTTAGACCTAGATATAGCGTAGAATAAAAAAGATGCTTCCATTAATTTTTTAACTGGATCTACTATTACTAATAAATTTACCACACCCTAGGAGACAACCAGAAAATTGGTTTGATAAGCTCAACCAATAAATGGTTACTTCTAATGAAAAATAATACTACTACAATCTCAAGGTAGATTTACTTGGAGATGCATAACAGTCTATAGCCAATTTCATATCAGAATTTAAAGGAATGCTATAAATCTCAAGTTGTACTCGAAATTTCTTACAACGAATCAGTGCAAAATATGCATGAAGTAAAGGAATATACGAAAAGTAAAAAACATTAAATAATCTGTGAATTCAGCAGAAATATTTTTTTTTAATTTTTTAATTTAACTCACTGTTACAATAAAAATCTTAAACTAATTAATCGCTCAATAAGAGACACAGTTAAACTGCATAAACTGTAAATTAAATTGTAAAAAAAGAAGAATGGTTGGTGAAACTGGAAATAGTTTGAAATTTTTACTTTTAATAACTTCTTATACATTAATTAATAAATTAATAATTATTTCAATAATTATTTTTATACACCTTTACTTTCCTGTTCTGTACTATACGAACTATAAGAGTTTCTTAAAATTTTATTATAATTGTAGTGTTAATTATTTATACAATAATGGGCACATTACTTATACATATTAGTTTATACATCGAAAACATCCATGTTTATTCAACAGTAGTTTCATAGTAAAACCCTCTAAACTTATTTTTGATTGGTCAAATAATTTATCCAATAAAAAATACCTAGCAAGAAACTTCTAGCAAAAAGTAACAAAGCAAACAAACTTCTTTACATCCTGCGTTACTATTTATAAGTTAACATATTTTTGTCGCTAGTCACTTGTAACAATCATCATTATTTTAAACATCGTAGTTTTTTTCTAAGTAGAAAACTTCCGTGAAGTTTAAATAGCATTTTACTACAGTATTTAACCCTTAATTTGGCTAAGTCTGGCTGCTACACCGGACATGTATATTTATAACTACCATATAACACAGTGTTCGCCACAGCGGGCATTATCTCAAAAATGGAAAATGATATTTTTTTTGTTTATTTTACAGAGATCCTAATGTCTATACAGACATGGGAAAATGACAAAAATTAAAAAATATTTGAAAAAGCATCTTGTCAAATTAAGGGTTAAGCAAATAAATTAATATTGTCTAATGTCTTTCAAAACAATTTTAAATATGAAAACTGAAACACCACATTTCCTTTTTACTTGTGAAAATAGAATCTGTTCTCTAATAAATTACTTTTATTAGAATAATTCTCACTCTACTTGTTCCCAAGCTTTAATTCTTTTATACTTAAGAAAAAAATATTTAGTTATCTTTCATTCTCAAACTAGCTTACCTTGTTTAATATTACATGAATCCATAGATATACAAGCATTGGAGACAAACTACCAACTTAAAAAGAATATATTTTATTTTTTCTTTAACATGCAGAGGTTACATTTTAAATGTGTTTATTAATGCAAAAGTGAGTAAATCCAAAGCAAAATTTGTATGAATTAACAGTATACTTTTTTTTTGCTTACCTCAAAATCATAAACAGAATTATATTTGTCTTTTTGAAGTGCATATGGCGTGTATACTAAATTGTATGTTTATACTCTTTTCTGTACCTTTATTTTCTTTACTCACTGAATATTCTCATATGACAGGTATTTGATACCTTTACCTATAAAATATTTCTCTTCGAGCTTAAACTCTGAAGTTCGGATAAATTTGAGTTAGAAGAAAAATGTCAAAATTTTTCGAAGAATGCAGCTAAAATTCTAATCACTAAAATTCTGTTGCTTATGCTGTAATTTTCTTTCTGGTTAAAATGTTCGGAAATGATTTCGGCCGGTTTCTTCGGTATCAATTAAAAATGAAATGAAAGACCGCTCCCAGCAGACAATAGAGAAGATATTTTTGCTTTTCTGAAGTCAAGGTCAAGTAGTATGGCGGTGTTTCTTTTGACGCCTCGGGCTGACTGGTTATTTGACGATGATGACCTCTGAAAATTTGCCGGCCGAGATTCGGAACAACTAGTGTTCTTGCCAATAATATTAGACGGACTACAAGTACAATCAATGTTAGACAAAACAGGCAAAATATTCAATTCCAATACTTTTTTCCGAGGAAGAATAATGGAAGAGAAGTCTGCTCTCTTCCCCAACAAACATTTTTTTTTAAATATTAATCGTGCTAAACTCTTTACTAAAATGCTTTTGAACTTAATGAAGTTAGAACTTAAAAAGAATTTTATTTTTTACCTTTTATGATAAAATTTTTTTTCTGCCTATCAAAAATGTTTTATTAGCCTAATTCGTTACATATTATCTCAGATGAATGTTATGCGAGTATTAAAATAAACCTTACTTATTTCATTGTTCAATATAAAAGAAAAGTTTTAATGGCAACGTTATTAAACAATGTTAGCAAATAATAACAACATACAATGTTGTAAAAATGAAATCATTTTCAAAACAATGCATGTCAAATAAATTAGCTGAGGTTACTTAGTTATGTCATAATATTAACGTATAATATTAATGTATAGTTTAGTTATGAATCATAATAGTAACGTAGAATTTTGTAACGTAGAGTTACATCCAATATTAACCCCCATATCTACGGCAAACATTACCTTTCAATATCATAATTTTTTTTTTAATCTAGGATGTAGTTTTCAGTTTTATAAAGAAGTACAAAGCACCCTTGATGTGTCTTCAAAGTTCATAATGTCGGAAATAAAAATGCTATTAAATTACCCCTTCTGTAAGTCAGCGTCACTTAAATTATATCTATTTTCATTTCCGCTAGAAGAAACTAAAAAAAGCATTGAAGTGTGAGCATTTTGGTAAGGTAATAAAAAAACTTGACAGAGAAAAAAATTAGGCTTCGTAAAACTTGAACCGAATCTAAATTGCATTGATGTCTGCTGAGCACACTTCTTTTTAAGAGAAAGTCAAACATTCTTTGAAATTTTGAATTATACTCACAAAACTAAATTTCTTTACGGTTATGTTTATAATGAAAAGAAAGCTGAATAATTGAAGATAAAGATCATTATTCAAAATAATTTTTTTAGCTAGGAAATAAGTTGTATTAATATTAAAAAACACAATATATCCTTAATACGGAATCGGCGAATGCGTAAGGAAGAAATGGTAGAGTGTAAATTTTTTAGCACTCTTATAACACCACATATGAATGTCGCTGTCACGTGAAACTGTTGTAGTGATTATTTAGTAATATAATTTAATAACTTGCACAATAGCGATTCGCCTCAATTTTGATTATTGTTAAACGGTATCTCAAAAGGAGGATTTTTGCTCTTGAGTCAGTACCTCTCTCTTCCACTTGCCCATCTTCTAGAGAGAAGACATCTAGACCGACAGATTTAATCTACATGCTTTAAGGGGAGATTTTTTTTTTTTTTTTTTTTTTTTTTTGGCTATCCGTAATCTCTACTGCTCGATGGCAGCCTGGAATTCTAGTTTGCACACAGACCACTAGACCATCTCGTGTCCTAATGATGTACTTAAAAACGATGGTAAAACTGTTATAAACTGATCGTCATATATATTTGCATCAGATTAAGTTTCATTTCAAAAAGTCACTCTTAACTTATCCAATCAATTTTGGTTTCGTTTGGTTCGGTGATCAACTATTTGAACTGCGATTGTTATATTGCTTAAAGCTATTTTTGAATGGCTTTTGAAATTAGAACCCACGGACTCGGTACCAAAACGCATGGCTTTTCCGATTTCTCCGTCATCTAATTCTCAGTTTGGTGTTATACCAACAGTCTAAATTTCAACTATTTAGCTGATTCGGGTTTTTTTAGTTTGTCGTGTTTAAAAACACGCATGCACACACAACTATAATTCCCAAAATGCATTTTTGTAATTTAGAGAGGTTATAAGCACCAAAATTAAACTAAATGAAGAGACCGAAGTTAAGCAATTGCATACCTTTACCTGTTGTCTTCCTATTCAATACACTTTTTTTAATACATAGGTTCTTTTGTTTTAATACTTTCCTGTATGATATCACGATATTGTGGATTATTTTATCATGGGAACCCCGTTTAGGCAGCCAACGTGTAGACAAAAATATATCCGAACATTACTGGGAAATCGAGTTTAAGTCTATTATATAACAAACTGAACAAGAAAGTAATTGATAAGAGTTTCTTTTTAAAGGTTACAGATGATGGCAACTTAGTACTTCTGAATATTTTTACAATTACACTTTCAAATATTGTTCTCCTATCATGGTCTTCATAATAACGTCTGTGTACAGATACACTCATTCAGAATCGTATTTTACTTTCCACACAAACATTCTAATAAAGCTCCTTGAAATCATACAAACATTATATTAAATATTATTGCATTTGAAAATACGAGAATATACTTAATTAGTAAAAGAATGCATTATAGATAAAATTCATACTTTATTCATTTTTTTCCTTTTTGGAAAGTGAAGAATTATCAAGCCTCATTAAAAAAAAGTAATAAGAACATAAATATAACAAACAGAGAAAGATATAAATCGGATATATGGTAGAAATGGATATCTGAGAAGGGAGGCGTGGTTGAAGGCATTTATAATCTGAAACATAATGGTGGGTGGTTTAAAGACCAGGAAGTTTATCAAAACAAACATCGTGACCTACACTGACGCAAGCAACCAAATTTATATTTAAAAATACCAAGAAGAGCTTCAAAGCTTATTCTTGCCTTATAAAAGGGAAAACAATGAGTGAATCCTGATAAATTCCCCAAACTTTTTGCAAGATAAAGGTCATGGGAGGAAATAATGCGTTTCGAAGATTAAAGAGCTATAAAAGAGAAACTGAAATTATTTTGCAGAATTTTTCACCTCATCCTTTGTACTCACGGCTATGCTTATAACTGACTATCGCACAATATTAAATTTGGCGAAAATTTGCTCAAGGTTAAACACATTTATTTTATATTTAGATATATACGGATATTTCACAAATTAGGCAATTCTTAATATTTTTTTAATTTACAAGCCGATTAAAAAAAATCTAAAAAATATTCCAAACTTTCACTATATTCAAACATAAATCCATTTTTTTAGAAAAAGAGGGAGCATCTAGCGATTTAAGAAATCAAGTCTAATATGAATAATAAGGCTATGTAAAGGTTTTTAAATAACTTTCTTTTTTAGGGTAATATTTTTTTTCTCTTTTACTAAGAAACAGTAAAAGAAAAATCCGTATAAACGATGAGCTAAACTGCTTAACAATTATTTATATCAATAACATTAATATAAGAGATATTTTTAGTTTTGCAAAAAGTCTGCGTATTACTTTTATGTAGCAATGATAGACAATTTAAGAGCTACGATATTTATGTAGTCTGCAGTTTTATCTCTTAAAAAAGCAGATGTTTGCCTTTGTTCTTTCATAGTCTCACCTAAGGGTATCATTTAAAAGTTTTTATAAATATCACTTAATAATTATACTTGTAAATAAAGATCATATCTATTATAAAATGAAAGAGATACTAATTCTAATTTCATTTGAAAATTCACACCCAAAATCATTAAATAATCCCCTAAACGTCCATTTACGTTTAAAATATTATAAACAAACATACTTCCTCTGCTAGGTGACTTGCGGACATGAATAAAAATCCTGAAGTACCAGTTAACACCAAAACATTCATAGCAAGAATGGTCACGGAAGAACTTGCGAGGCACAAGAGGCTCTCTCACTCGTTTGGTGCAGCTCTTATTCAAATGAAATGTATGCATAAAAATGGTGACTCAATGAATATCCGGAAGTAAATATTTTATTTCGTCGTTTGTTATTTAAGAATCATGTCATTGAAAACATAAAATATAAATATTTTATCAATTCTATTAGTTTTGTGAAGAAAATCTTCAAAAGTTACATTAGAAAAGTTGCGGATGCTATAGGGAAGATATTTATCCTAGAAATTAGTTCCAAAATCCCATTGTCACCGAAATTAAGAGAAAGTTGTATTGTACCCTAAAGGTAAATATTTCTTTAAGTAAAGAACTGAAGTGTTTCAAATTAAACATTCGTTTTTACACTTATTTTAAGCCATGTGAATAAGATCCCAGAGGATGCGTGTGAGGGTATCAATCGTGAAGCTTTTTAGTAAAAATTGGAATACAGCCCTTTATGCTATATTAACATTTTAATCAGTTTCAATCAATATACTTCTATTTACAGTATTACAAATATGAGACTTCAGTAACCCAGAATTTTTTGAGTCCATGAAAATCTCATACGAACTTAAACTTCAACCATTAGAAGAAATGAAAATACTTATAAACAGATGCAAACATATTTTAATAGGTAACGTAATTTAGGTAACGCTATGTCTACTAAAGTAAAACTGAAATGCTTGAAATAAAACTGAAATTACAATCAAATGAAGTGGAGTAATATAAATAAAAATTAAGCACAGATGATAACAAAAAAAATATGAAATTAAGATATTAAGTGGAAAAAGCTTTAAAACACATAATTTTTTTATTTAAGATATAATGGCTATTTAGAACAATATAATTAAAATACAGAAAATAGAAAATACCAAAAGTTCGATAATTCAGCATAGAAAACACTTAAAACATAGAAAATGAGATTAAAATGAGGCACGTTTATGAGAAAATAAAGTGTTTTGGTAACAATATTAAATTATAGACATTAAAGTAAAAATAATTAAGATCATTTGCTTTGTAGAGTTCATTGAAATATTTTTATGAAAGTTTATAAATTTTATACACTTTTAGAATTTATATTAAACTAATATAACGTACATAGAAAAATATTAGTTGGAAAATTTATCGATTTAGTAATTTTTGAAGAAATTTTTAGGATGGGGAAACTGTTAATCATAATTTTCTAGTTAGTATGTTTTCTAAGATTTGTGTTAGTTTATTACTGAAAACTTCATATTCCTCTCATTCAATGGGTTAGAATTTAGGGTTTTGTAAAATAATTGTCTAAGTTACTGTTATCGGTAAATAAGGTGATACTACTAACTAGTTTTTTTTCTATCAAAAAACTCTCATATTGAAAATAATTCTTGAAGATATTCATACAAGGTTTCACTATGATACAACGGAATAAATGAAGTGACTTATGCTAATGGAAATAGAAATTTAGCGACTGTCTGGATCAAATAAATATCCAAACATATTTGAGTTCATAAACAAGAAAATATTAATATTCAAAGAAAAAATTTATTTTTAAGTTATATAGATCATTATCGCTTATTATATAATCAAGCGAAACATAATCTCTGTCTTGGATGATAGCACATGAGTAAGCATTTGAAAGCTATTTCCATTATTAATTTGTAATAAACCACTTTTTCTTGCTCTTTAAGATGTCATTCAGTAACATGTTATTTGAACTTTAAACACGATTAAAGACATATGGTATTATGAATTAATGAGATAAGAAAAATCGAATAAAGAAAGACGTAGAATAAAGGAAAGCATAATAAAATAAAAAATATTGTCACAAAATTTCTCATTTTCTGTTACTCGTTGGAAAATATATATTGGAGCTTTAACAGATTTACAACATTGTAAATCCTATTAGTAAGATTTCTTCACACAGGCATATGGTGCCATAACAGGGTTAGTAGTATATCAAGGTGAGCCCAAATCGGGTTTGCATTCACTTACACAGTTTTAAATTCTATTCAAGTTGTAAAACTTATTGATTGCAATCAAATATAATGATCTAAATTTTAATTTTCTAATGACTTCTAAGCTATCTAGTAAAATACATTACCATATCAACGTTTAAAAGGAATAATATATATCAAAATATTAGTTTGAAAATTTATCGATTTAGTAATTTTTCGAGAATTTTAAGCATGTGGTATGGGGAAAAATAAGCACGTGGAGGTATTAATTTACCCCCACATGCTTATTTTTTGTCAGCTCATAATTTCTTTAAGTCCCCGTTTGAAGGAAAATGCTAATGATAACTCAGCATTTTCCTCAAAATTACTTAACGAGAAAACCTGATTCCAAATGTCCATTCAAGCTTTATCACTGTGTAAAATATCATCCTACATGAGTTGTAACTTTTTTATACTAATTCTCATTTCACTAATGCAAACATTCTAAAGCGGAATCCATAGAGTTTTCTATTTGTAAAGCACCATGACTGAGATTTATTATCAAATTCAAATCATGCAGGTGGCATGTTATCCTTTTTATATTTGCACAGGCGATCGATGCAGAAGTGGAAAACGGGGAAATCAGGTATTAACTCTAAAACGATATCCTGTTTTTGTCGAACGTTGTTTCCATAGTTATGTCTATAGCAAGGCAACATTTTTAAAATTTATTTTGAAGCATGAGAATGCAAGTACTACATACAAATTAATTTTAAGAAATATTTATTTCACATTAAGCTTTTATCAGTTTGTTATTATAATTGCAAAACATCTCCGAGACATATGGAGAGCGTTCTGGAATTAAACTACTTACAGTTTTGTCGGATTTAGAGAATGTAGTTAAACTACATTACCTAAATATCTCATGATGTTGAATGAAAGACATATTAATATGATTCATAAAGGATAATAAATTCATACACAAAATCCAACACGCACACTTATATTTACGTATAATTCTGTTAAATGTGTAGAAAAACTTTCCCAGTATATTTTACGTATTAATATTTTTCTATTATTAAAAAACCTGGTTTTTGATTTTTACTAAATGTATACTAGCATACAGCCAGTCTTAAGACGGGATCAGCAAAATTTTTAATTGTCCAGAATTGTAAAGTACCCTATGAAGAAGGTAAATAAATGGTCTGCTTTTGGCTGAGAATTATCTTGCAGCAAAAAATAATCGATGATTAAATCTAAAATTATCCCATATGTACCTAATTATTACTATTATTTAAGACAAATATAAAAGAAAATTATTTACGTAATATCTAAGTTCAGTGATAAAACGTATGATAAATAATGCAGATGATATTTAAATAATTTAATATAAGAAATGATTAAATGAGAGGGTTAAAGAAATGACGTCATAATGCTAGAAAAAAAGGTTATTTTTACCTATTTATTACGTCATAATTGATAAATTTAATCGCCTGGTCTTAACCGGGGAAAATAGGGCTTGAAATAATGACATTAAAAGCTAGAAAAAGGATTTCGAAAGTTTTAAAGACGATAGTACTTTTTGCTGTGACATGAAGCATGTTTATACCAATTTATTTTAGAATCGGATGGATTGTTTAGGAGAAAATAAATTTTGCTCTGTTTGAATTTTCTAACCCTATCTCTTCAAGAATCCAATATGGATGTCTCTATTCATTTCAGGTCCAACCACTTCAAAAATTCGAGGACAGACGGACAGATAAGTTAGACTATTATTATATAGGGGACTGCTTAATATAAGAGGATGTTACAACATACTTTTGTAAATAATTAACTTAGAGTTAGGAAAGTTTGTACACTCATACAATGAATTACAACTAAATTAATTAAATTAGGATAATTTTAAAAATACAATTTTAGAAATTTTTTGTTATTTTTAAAAATACTCCTTCTGACTAAATTTTTGTAGATTCTTAAAATATCTTTATCAAACACTCTATACTTTAATGTAAATCTGTATATTCATTTTAAGTTTCGATTTCATTTTGGCAGTCTAAATTTAAAAATATTCGAATTTTTCATGAAAATTCAACGTACTTGCATAATTTCATGTAAATAAACTTTTGAATCAATTAATAAATTAATACCCAAATATGTTCAAAATACATTTTTAACGAATTATAAAGCAAAAAAGTTATAAATCAAATTATTCAAAATTATCTAGTTTTCAAAAAAATATGCAGTTAATTTAATTATTCTTTACTTTTTTCATGTACAAAGTTTCATAATTCTAATTTAATAATTTACAAAAATACTCTGTAGTTCTATAGTTATACTGTATAGTATTAGTGTCCATTCTCAAGTTTAAATTTAAGCTATCTAAATTGAGGTATTCTGAATAGCTTCAAATTACTGTTAAAAGAGTTTTTAAACAAAAGCAGACATCTTTATTTTTATCATCGGGAAATATTTTATTTACTCAAATGCTTGAAATTAAAGTTTAAAAGAACTTTATTGAATATCCTATAGGGAATGAAATGATTATTAATTTCCTTTCGGGAAGCAGGTGAAATAATTGTAAACAGTATTAAAATCAGACTTCTAGTAAATTTTATATCTATACTGATTCAAATGCACATCTGATATAAGTTTTTGACATGGCTGCGTTTAAAAAGCATTTTTAAAAAGAAATTAAAGCAAATGTACTGAGGTAAGTAAGCAAATTTATTTGAGTATTAATTCAAGTATAACTTCAAAAGCCCAAATACTTACTCCTTCCATTATAAATATAGTATATTTTATTATTTGTAACATATTCTGTATCTTATTATGAATCCCTAACTGTTCACTTCTTGCCATTTATTGTCTTGTAACTCCATCACTTTGAATATATTCCCCGTGATATGATTCAGATATTCAACGAATAGATTTTGACAGAGTAACAGAAAATCACCATCAATCATAAAAGTACTAAAAAAAATCACGTGTTTCATCGGTAAAGTGTAACGTAATAATCTTCGTAACATTTCCTAGAAAAGCACAAGTTACATTGTAGAAATTTACGTAAAAGCAATTGTGATGGTGCGGGTATGTTCACGATTATGCTGAAGGCATATAAAAACTGGTTGCTGTGAACTTTCTACCTGCCCAAATTAGACACTAATGATGAGTTATGATTTTGCTTTACAATTCAAATCTGATTTAAGTAGTGGAGCAGGCACTTTCTTTAGATACTAAAAATACTATCTAGTTACGTTCTTTCGAAGAAATATTGCAAATTTTTCAAATGACAGGGGGTTAATAGAGTACACTATCAAACTTACATATCTCTACAGCAACACTTACAGTTTCATGCTTGTACATTTTACTATCTCCAACTTTATTCCTAGTAACAAATCTAGAATCTTGATGCAAAGGTATGTATATTGTAATTTATATGCACGCATTTACAAGTTTTTTATGCTAATAATCGTGATTACAGTCATGTATGTATTTAAAAAGTGTAAGTGTTACGTTCATAAGCTAATATTTGCTTTGCACGTATTAATAGATATTAACAGGAATTTTAATGTTTTCCAAGAAACGAATGTAAACTATAAATAAATTTGCGCATTTATAAAATTATAAACTTCAGCTTATCATAAAAATTCTGATATACAAAGGATATTGAAATGTATTAGTTACTATTTATACAATAAATCTGAAAAAATTATTTATTTTTTAGATTAAAATTGTTCTGGAAAATGCTTCAAAGTTTGTCCACTTTTGTCAGTATTTAGCGTATTTTCCGATAAGTAATTCGCATGAATTACTTATCGGGCATGAATTACTTACGCAAAGCACGCGTAATTACACTTTGAGATAATCTTTCTTCGAAATATTTTCCTTATTTAGTTCTCTTTTGATACACAGAAAACGGTGTTCGAATTTCTCAGACGCCCTAAGATGACGAGCAATGACCCTGTTTAAATTTGAATATCTTTTCAAAGATATTACTTTCAATATTTTAACGTGTAAAGGATCTCGTAACTTACATTTTCTTGTTTATTTAGATGCATTTACAGGCTTAAAAAAGAAGAAATATAAAGAAACGGAGAGGGAAAGAGAATAAGAATAGAGTTTTAGAAGATTTTCACAAATTAAGATAATTTCATGAGACTCCAGACATTTCCGCTAAACAAAAGAATCATTTGATTGTATTATGGCTATAAAAATCTTACGAAAGCTTAATTCAGGTGATTCTATGATTCAGGTGTATCTATCAGAGGATTCTATTTAATAATTCTATGAATGTTCTAGACAGTCTAAAGTGTATTTCTTAATCTGGGAGTAAGTCATATGCATATATAATTTTTCACACAATAAAACAAGTGTATCCGTATTGGAAGGGTTTAAAACTCTCTTATGCATGTAAAAATGTATCGATTATAGACTTTACCTAAAAAATTAAGATAATGATTTTCTACATTTATTTTTAAAATGTATATATCTTATGTTTAGAGTTCTTTAATAAATTTGTGCATTTATAAAATATTATATATTCATTAATATATTTGTGCATTATAACAAAGCACTTTTTAAATACAATTTATCAAAATATAAATAAATAAAATAGTAATATAAAAGGGCAAGTTATACTTAGTGTATCATACGAAAGGGAGAGAGAGTAAATTCTAGTAAATTCTATTTGAGGCAAAATACATCATTACAACAATTTTCTATCTTTTCACCGTAATCCGGTTACTGCCTATAGCCGTAACCGAATTATGGTGAAAAGCAAGAAAACTGCTTGAATCAGAAAATACAACTCACTTCATGCAGTTTCTGGAATACCTACGCTCCAAATAAGTGCATATTTCTAAATTTCAAAAAGTCTATAAATTCTTACCCTTTTCATTTACATATGTCGAATTAACAGTGAGCTACAGTCACTGAACACACAGGTGAAATACAAAATTGAATTGCCACCAAAATCTGTAATAGTTAATTCTAAAAATATCCTTCTACTTCGATCAGTCCAATTTATTAAAAACTAACCCATCCTATCAATTTTTGAATGAGTCTACAATAAACTGTGTCAGCATTCTAGTTATAAAGAATTTCTTTATAATACACGACTGGAATTTGCGTCCACCACAATGACCATTTCACCAAGATTTTGCAAAAGAAACCATGGCGAATAAAGGGAACTTACTCCATTATGCAAATTTCTTCTAAACTTCTGATCATACATCCTTCTAGCACATACAAAAGGCAAATTAATTTGCATAACAATTTGTTAACCCATCATCTTTGACTCCAGTTGTGCTACGACTTTCTTGGCTCTGTTGAAGTTCGGTTAATTATTCTCACGCTGCTCTCACTCTTTGCTTTCTGGCATTTCATTCAATATCTTTTTTTCTGAATTTCTATGAGTCAACAGATTTGGTTCGTATTCCATTAGGGTTTTTCTTTCATACTTTTAAAGTAACAAATAAAATTTTCCTTTCCAATACTTCTCAATCTTATTTTCACTTAGTGTCATTAGAAGTGAAGATTAATTTACATGCCTTTCAAATGCTCAAAGAGAGTTGACTTGTTATAGAAACGAAGAGTACGTGGATATGCATTTTGTAATTGTAACTCTCTGAGAGACTAGGAAGAGTAACGTCTGCGTTTTCCACCTCGTCGTGAGCCATGTGGTATTTGTTTCAATTCAAAGTCTTAGGGACGCTTATACACAGAATGAGAAAGGATCACTCCTCTGCAACTATTAAGGATATTATTCTCAACTGAGTGGAGGAATATCCAAATGTGATTTCCCGCTTGCTTGAGAGAAATAGTACCATTTCACAAAGTTTGCATATTTTACAGAAAACCATCATCATTCATACAATGTACCCATTCACGGATGACAAGAGTTAAAAATAATCAGACTTCTAGAAACAAATAATATTTTGTCGTTGGCTAGAGAGAGATATTGAAGAACACCATTTTCAGAAAATGACACTAAGAACATTCGAAAAACTTTTCATTCGGGATGACATCTTGACTTTAACAAAACATCTTAACAAATCCATTTGAAGCACAAAAATCATCGTTCTGAAGAGAATCAGATTAAATGATTGGCTCTGAGTGGCTGGCAATCGTTTGATGAATCCATATCCAATCTAAGGTTCTTTGATAAGCATTGCATATTTATAGTACCTGGAACTGGTTTACCAGGATTTATTAATGTGTTTCCTGCACCCCCAATGAGTGTAAATCATTTTTTAACACGATGTGTATGCTACAAATTATTCATATGCCGTTTGGGACTTACAAAATAGTATACACGATAGATTAGCTGGAAGTTTCTAATGCCTTGGCCACCTAGATCACCAAACCTGACTATGTTAAACTTATTTTTATGTTTTCCTAAAGCAAGAAATTTACCGCACAGACGTTTACAAGCCACTTTACAAAAATTAAACAGGCGAATCATGATGCAACTGAGGGATGAGCTTTTGTTAAAAGCTTCATTAGTTTCAGATCGAGAAACAGCAAGGATGTGTATCAGGTGCGAGGGTGACTAATTTCAGCAGCGATTGTCGATTTACTCATCCTTCCAAACCAAAAGTCTTTTAAATTGAGACATGAGATGTGTTATTCTGTTATACTTTTTGTGAAAGACATAAATATTGTGAAGCCTCTGCTTTCCATTGTTTGTGAAAGTTACAATAATGCTACTTTTCCTTTCTGGTTCTTTTCTTCGCCTTTTAAAATAGGTGACTAAAGACGGGAAGGAAAAATAAAATAAGGTTTGGAAGGGAGACATCGCAAGTCTCAATTTCCGAAGAACACCAGTTTCAATAACGCATGGACAACTAAAACTAAATAAATTTGACCGGTTTCAAGTATAAAAGTTTACGGAATTGACGATTAAGTATTTTAGCTACGATTAAATTTTGCTCTTCCCCCGATGTTACGAAACTCGTTGTAGATCGCTAATAAATAAAAATAACTATATGAGAATTGTGCCATCTTACACACATTTTTCGTATATTTTGAAATATGTGCTTATTTTGAACGTAGATATTTTAAAAACCTTACAAAATAAGGATCTGTTTTTAAGATTTGAGGCATTTTCCTTCTCTATACCATAATTCGGTTACGATTAGAGATTAAGCATGCTTGTAATAATTTTCTATGTTCCAATAGACTCTCTTATCACCGTCATGTGTTTAGTAGATTAAGCATTTATTTATATATATGAGGGAGAGAGAAGGTAGATTTTATTATTTTTTAAATCACTAAAAAGAAGTAATGTAGTTTGTTTTATAAATACATCATGTAGAATAACATTTAAAGCTACTTTCATGTATGGATATATGCAAAATTTCTAAAAAAATATCAATTAAAATCCAACAAACCAAGTCTCTTTACTGCTCTTTTTTAATATAATTATTATTTACATATCAGCCAACATTTCAAGTTTACCAGAAAAATTTATATTTCTTTCATTTTAAGAACACGTTAAATGCTATATGACTTAGTTTTTGTCTGTGTTCTCTAGAACATTGCAATGAACATCGAAGGACCAATACATTTCCCTTATTAATGAACATTACATTTTATGCTAAGTTCAAACTTCCTAATGATTAATTTTTATAAATATTTTCCTTATTTCTCCTTAGTGAATCCTATTAGGAAATTATCATGAATAATACATTTATAAAAAAATTACGTTTCTTAAAACTATTTTGTGTTCTGGCTATAAAGCATAAGACATTTTCAATATAGATGTCTTAATATTCAACCTATTACCATTTAAAGCCTTTTCTAAACTTTTAAAGGAGATAATTGCAGCGGAGAAAAAAAGAGCAAGAAATGGTGATAAATTATATTGAGCTGCAATATGGATGGTAGTGAGAAACTGCCATTTTTGGTCGTAGGAAAATCGATGAAACCCCATTGCTTCAAACATGAAAAATCTCTAGTGTGTATATATGAGAGCAAAAAGCTTCTTGTATGACTATATTGATTTGCGAAAATTATTTAAAATAATAAGACCTAAAAATGAGAAAAGAAAAAAATTATTTGTAATGTAGTTAACTGTGCAACCCATTCCAAAGATTTAAAATTTAACAATTTTAGAAATCACTTCTCACCATTAAATTACACATCAGCAGTAAAAGGAATCCTAAACTAACAAGTACATGTTGACATGTGATAAAGCCTCTAGAAAGCTTGGAGGAAAACTTATGTTAAAAGTTCTATAATTTACCAGAAATTTCCAATTCAAATTTCCTTTAATATTATCAACAGACTTGGCAATATTCACCTCAGAAAAAAAATATAAAAGTTTATAATTGAAGTTTACTTGTAGGGTATTTAAATTACCAGCGGCATAATCTTAAAAAATACTTTTAGGAGTGAAAATAACTTTCTGTTAAAAAAAACAAATTACATCGCCCGAGACAAGTAATATCTGGTTAAAAGAGCTAACTATTCATAATAAGATAGTTATAGGAGTAGATACCATTTACAATAAAAACTATCTCCTTTTCAGTTTTTCTAGTTGTCCTTTTTAATATCTTTTATTACTGGTAGGTTATGTATTTTAACGTTTTGTTGTATCATTCTAAAAAAAGGAGCAGTCATTTATTATTCAACATTATAAACATTTATGAACCTATAAATATTTGAATTCTATTTCAGTTTAACAACATATTCCCTGTCATGGATATCTAATAATATCCCTGCAAAAGATTTATTCAGTATTTTTTGTACTGTTATGTCTCATGTTGTTAAACTCAACAATAAGACTTTTTTGACAAAAAGCATAGTTTTCGAATGGTGCCATGCATTGAGATGAAGAGCACACTCAACGTCGCAGCATGGCAAAAGTAGCGAAATTGTTAACATGGTTATGATCATGTACTTCATTTCAAAAGAAAGATATAACCAAAATATTTATACTCTAGCAAATATACACATGATGTTTATATAAACTTAAGTATAAAAATTATATTGATCAAATTACTTAACTATAACTTTTTTTAAATACTTGTACTGTAAGTCAGTGAGGTAACTTTTCTATCTATTCAATTTAAGTTTTGCAAATTTGGAATAGTGGTAGAAAATGACCATTGCAAAGTAATTTTGTACTCCTAAGTAAAAAATAAATAAATAAACATGTTTTTAGTAGAAAATTTCAAAAATTAGACCTTTAGGACATATTTTATTTCATTTCTAAAGTAACAACACTTTCGTTCTTATAATTATTACAAAATTACGTTAATTTTACAATTAGGAAAATTTGTAATATAATATTTTTTATATTTTTAACCATACCTAAAATCAGAAAAAAAGCATTTTTAAGAACTGCGAAAAAAATAAAATACAAAAAAAAACCATAGATTTTTTAATTTGGTAATCAGTTTTGTTCTTTTTATACATTGACCAGAATTCAAAAACATTTTTTTTTTTGTTCGGGTGTACGTTTAAGCATTCGAACAGTTAGTAGAACTAATGTATCTGATATGTTACCTTTTCGTTTTAAAAAAAATATTTCTTTAAAAGCATAAGTTATTCATTTTTTTACTTCCTTTCGATTTTTTCCTCTATATTCTTCATAGATGTAACTCAGTATTCGTAATATATGACACAACGGTATATCATACGGTTCAGTCATATTTTTATCGAAGAATAACGAATCTAAATCATCGATTTCGTAATTATATTAGTAAGTGTTGCATTATTATTTTGCATTATTTTAGCAATATGAGTTTTTTCAATTCCCAATCTATGACCATAAACTTTTGTACTGCTTTTGATGGGAGATTGCATTTAACCCTTTACTACTTGCATCAGTCTGCTCCGGTACACGACTTCTTATTTAAGTGATAGCCCAAGCCTGTGATCACCCTACTTCAAGCTAGATACGAGGCTAGTTTTCCACTATCAGTTCAAAGGGTGTGTGTTGTCAGTAATTATGTCTACAACCTTGTAGATTCGCTGCCAGGTACGGCTGCGAAGCGGAGGGTAAATATGAAAATTATCAGGTAATGCTAATATTTTTTTCATATTTAATAATTATTATTTATGTGATATATTTCAGTCACAATACTTTCATTTTTTATTTAAATCACCCAAAAAAAGATTATTTTTTGTTGCAATGAAAATTTTATCCCCCGTATGAACAACAAATTCTTTTCACAAAAGTCTAAGAGTCTATTTCATTGACTAATAAATATCTAGCGCTTAAGTTATACTTTGCACTGATTTGTATCTGTCTAATTATTTAATAGTGCAATCGTAATTTCAGTATGTTTCTAATTTTTAATTAAATAAATGTTCTGTTACCAATTATTGAAATATATAAATACACCAGTTTGATTCACACCAACACCAGGACTGAAGGTAATTTTAAAGAGTCAATCATGTACCTCACAGATACGAGTCGGCCATCAATACACTTCCTCATGACTTGAGTATTGGAATCCCCTATATAATAATAGCCTAAGTTATCTGTCCGTCTGTTCTCGGATTTTTGAAGCGGTTGGGCCTGGAATGGATAGACGCCATATTGGATTCTTCATGAGATAGTGTTAGCAAAATTCAAAGCGATTTCAAAAACGTTTTAAATCCACCCCTTCCCCCCTTTTTCGATCGTTTAATGCCATTATTTCAAGCCCTGTTTTCCCCGGTTAAAAGCAGGCGATGATTAAATTCCAATTTACCACATTATAAGTAGATGAAAAAATACATTTTTTCTAGCATTATGACGTCATTCCTTTCACCCTCTCGTTTAATCATTTCTTATTTTAAATTATTTAAATATCGTCTGCATTATTTTTATACATTTTATTACGGAACTTAGATATTACGTAAATCATTTTCTTTTATATTTGGCTTACATAATAGATTAGGTACACGTATGTGATAATTTTAAATTTAATCACTGATTATTTTTTGTTGCAATGAAAATTTTATCCCCCGTATGAACAACAAATTCTTTTCACAAAAGTCTAGGAGTCTATTTCATTGACTAATAAATATCTAGCGCTTAAGTTATATATGTTTGAAAATTAAGAAGTTTGTGTGTTTGTCTTTTATACATAACCTCACAGTTTGCAATCGGTTCTCTAAATTTTGAGCTTCATTCATATATACTGCCAAATAATCACTGTCAATATTAAAACCTCTGCTGTCCATCCTATCACGTAATATGACAATATAAATTAAGATTGGCAACTAACATGCGGTCAGTAAATATAAATAAATTATTGAGCGTGTAATAGATAGTTCTCAGCCAAAACACAATCCATTTTTTACCTGCCTCATAGGGTACTTTACAATTCTGGAAAATTAAAAATTTTACTGATCCCGTCATATGACGGGCTATATGCTAGTGTTAATAAATAACATCTAAAATGAGCTTCAATAGTCTTTATTGATACATTAGTTTCTCGCCGTTTTATGCCTGGCAATACACGTCAAATGCTATAATATAAAAATACCAAATGGTATAATCCCATACTTTACTATTACTTCCGGCGAGGCCATGAAATAAAAAACACGAAACAACTTTTTTTTATTTCTTCTAAGAGTTATATTTTCATCAAAGATTGGTAGTCCTTCCTGTTTTTTAAGATATGCAATAAAAAAGTGCAGTGAACAATTTTCGAGCTCGCCTCTTAGCTTATTTTTCAAGAGCATTAAGTGAATTACTTTCTTATCCGCCCACCACATTTCAACTAAAAAAGCATGGCATTAAGCATTCACTCAGTGACTGCGGTAAGCTAGGGCGTTAATACCTTAAGTTACATCTCTATGCCATGATATATTATTGAAAGCGTGTTTAAAAGAATATAGAGCTAAAATAATAAATGGAAAGCAATTAAGATGAAAATGAGTTGGTGCATTTGTGACAAAGATTTTGATATTTTACGATTATAATACAATAATCAGCTGTGAAACCTCTAACATTCTACATATTTTATTTACCTTAATATAGTATAATAATATTCCAAAATTTAAAGAACTGAAACGTATATTATTCATTTGAGGTTTTGGCGATTTTTTAAATAAAATCAAACAATAATTTTGTAATTACGTTCGAATCATTAATCAGTAAAAATTCATTGAAGCGTTTCACACACTATTTGGTTTATTATCTTACCATTTAGAGGCACACCTATATTTATATACAGAATAACTTAATTTACGTACACATGTCTAAATAAATGCATATTCGTAAAAAATATGCATATACTGGGTGGACTTAAAGGAGATACATAGACAGGTCAAACTTTTTTAAATGATATCATGACATTTTCACTACTCGTTAATGGAGGCTGCTTTGTTGAAGTATTCTTTCAGTAAGGTGAGGTTTTTTATTCATTTCGATTTGTCAGTTTGAAACAACTCTATTAAATCTTTTCACAGACTGGTTGGTTACTGGGTTGACTGGAATTTTTGCTTTCTTCCTTTAGATTTATATAAAAGGGAAAATTTTTAAATGAGGACGTTCGTGCTTTTAGGCGTTCTAAACTTATTTTACTAAGTAAAACACTTATATTAAATTAGTTTATGCATCCGTGTTTCAGGGCTATGTATCAGTTCTACAATACCAAAATATTTTTAAAGACAATTCTAGTACCTAAGAGACTAACTTCGACATTGAAATAGAAACTTTAATGACCTGTGTAAGTAAATACCCGACATGGTTCCTGTATTAAAAAAGTATTACAATACAGGGATTCCAACCTTATTGTGCATGTGGAGTATTCGAGATTGAGAAAAATAGTTGCTTGCACAATCTTCATTTTAAAATAAAATTAAGATGTACATTTGTATCAATACATATATAATTGTTTTTAAATTATTTTAAACACTGGAATATTTATTTATTTACTTAGATTTGTATGTGTGTACATGCATTTACAAAAAAACAATGACCAGAAAAATAATTAAAAGATTAAATATCAGTAAAATAAAGACTAAAGTTACAATAAAAAGTGTAAAAGAGTAATTAAAAATTGAAAAGGATTCACAACAAAGTGTGTGTGTGTGTGTGTGTGTATGCGAGAGTACGCGTGTGTGTGTGTGTGTGTATGTGTGTGAGACAGAGAGAGGGGAAATATTGAGCAAAAAAGCATTTTTTATCGAAGCGCACATAATACAACTAAATGATGATACATGTGATATATTATTTATTAAAGACTCCAATAGGTGAGACTATGGTCATTGTTACAAATTTAACGAATGATTGAACTAGAGAGATTTTAAAAAATAAAGTAACATTTTGCCTTGTTTTAATATTTAACTAATTTTTGTTATTTCAACTATTTTCGTTGAGCACATTAAAATAGATACGAGAACATAAAGTAAAAATTCCATGCACGAATGCAAGTATTGAACGCTACCTATTATGAAACGCTACCCTAAAATCTGTTTCTTATGTACATTTATGAACATTTTACAATCGTAAGAGTTAGGTTAAACAAAAAAGAATTAGATAAAAGAAATCAAACATCCCAAATTAATATATAGAGCTATAATAAGAAATATAATATTTTTCCTGTGTTCTGCTTTCACAACTGTTTTACCTTTATCGTCCGATAGATCAAGATAATTTCAATTCGAAATGAAAATATCGATCAATATGAATTATATTTATAACCTTGCCTATGCTAATGTCAGTCGAGTATAATGTTAAGGATAAAAAACAAATTAAAAAATTTAGTTTCCTATAAATAAGTTTTTTAATAATTATATATATAAATATATATATATATATATATATATATATAAGTGTATATTATATACGTGTATAATATATATATATATATATATATATATATATATATGGTAATTCTGGGAGAGATGGACTAATTGTTTATTTCTGAAACAGGTTGTAAGATAGAATGAGTGGCGTTGTTATTTTATAATAGTGTATATGGAATAGATGCAACATGTTTTTGTTATGTTTAAGTATTTGAACAAAAATAGTACTTAATACAAATTAGATGAGTTAGATGCTTTCTTATTATTTTAATTGTAAACTAATAACAAGTTACCTGACAATATTTTGGACACATTATTGCATAGCAGTTGTAATGAGTTAGATGCAAAGTAGGCATCATGGTTACCTGGTTCATCTTTTCTTGGAATTTGAGAAAGATGAACCGCAACGATATGGAAGAAATGAACCATTTTTCATGTTATTAAAATTTCCATCTTTTCTATAAATCTTTCATCTCGTATATTTGTTATACTATTTACAATTATTATTATAAATAAAAAATCAGTGTTGTCATATTTATAATAACATTTAAGTTCATAATTAAAAATGTGATATGTTTAATAAAATTAAACTTATGCTGATAATTGGTAGCTGCATTTGTATGTAACTTTACGTATGAGTCTTTAACATTGAGGAAATTCTCTACTTCCCCAAAACCATCCATATGCCCTTTTGAATTTGAATTGCATGCTGTTCTTAGCAATTAAATAGTAATAATCACAGTTGTCAATATTAATTTAATAATGACAATATAATACAATTGTTTTCAACAATCATATTTTATCAGTTATATTTTACTATAATTTAAGCTTTATGTGTTCTTTTATGTGGATTAAGATATGTGGACATTTAAATAATTCTCCCTTTGACATCTAAAGTATCTTTTTTTAACACACGTTGGAAACCGCTGTTGTTCCTCACTCTTTATTTCTAAAAAACACAACTTAGTCGTTTATTATTCAGTCATTATTAGTTAGTAGATTCCATCACTCCTGTTTCAGCTTTAAATAGGTTCATCTCCGATATAGTACGGTCCGTCTTTCCAAAGGTGGTAACATATAGATCGACGAATTGTTTGTGCTTATTTTTTGTTAATTATGAATAAATTTGCTAATATGTTTTTTCCATTTATGATGATAGATATTGTTTTATCTTTACAAAATTATATGATACCATTTTCATTAATATTGTCCTAAAAATTAACATGTAGAGATACTTAAGTATGATCCATCTCTTCCAAACCTACCCTATTATAATGTGTATATGTTTCTTTAATTGTAAGCATGATAACATAAAAGAAATATTGTTTATAACTCTAAGATAACTATTTAAGAAAATAAACGTCAAATCGACGTCTGAAGAAGATTTTTTCAAATTTTTTAAGTAATAAATAATTATTTATAAATTCAAAACTATGCTAGTGAAAATACAGATAATTCTTAATGTCAAATATAACACAATAATATTCATTGTGGTACATACAATTGACACAAACATTACATACACAATTTAAAATATATGCACTCAAACATATGATGAAATTGATAATATATACGCTTTGACAGTTGAGATTCTAATACTCTTTTCTATATAAGCGAATATCAGCAATTATATTTTATGTTAAAATAGACTGACTTTTTAAACTTCCATAGGTAGGTTATCTTTCTAGGGTTCGAAAATAAAATCAAATGTGATAATACTATAACGCGAGGAAATATTTCCCGTATTTAGAAAAATGCAAAGCTTATCAATGAAAAATAGATATTTCATCAAATATAAAAATTGGTGGAAAATATTTTGAAATCTTAAGTTCATGTTAAAAAAATAAATAAATGAGTATTCTATGAGTAAAATGTCTTTTTCAAGGAATTTTCCTTGTCACATGTATCAGCTAACTAGCTTAGATCAAACAAACTTCTTCTAAAAAGCAGTAATCAATCAAACAACTTACGTTAATTAACGTGACTTAAACTTTTTTCTGTTTCATTTCATTCATGCCATCATGATGAAAAACACATGTTTTTAGTCTTTCCCAAGGAAAGCTCATCTGTTCTAAATATTTAAACTTTTCCATTTCGTTACTTTTAAGAGAATCTTTTAACTATCTGGTTTAGTTTTTCTAGCACAGAAATAAGCTATTCTAAAACACATATTTAAATAATCATTCCTATAAATTTCACTTCAGTCAATTGTAAATATCTTTAAATTTCCATATTAAAAATTATAGAAAAATACAGTAAAAAGGCAATAATTGAGTATTACCAGCAGAAGGGAGTATAAAAATGGTATAGTTGAAATATGGATTGCAATCAGTAGTAAAACATAAAATATCAATTTATTTACTTTTGTTTTCTGAAACTTATGAATATAATGATAACAAATCATCTAGCTATTCCTTTTGTTTTGGCATATACAAAAGAAAAATTTCCTATTCTCAGTCTCTACAAATATATTCATTTTTAAAACAATTTATAAATGTTTCTACTTTTCCATAAAAAAAATTCATTATTTACCTATATTTATGTTTCATTATATTCTTTTTTCTACAATATCTAATTTTAAAAAGGGAAATTAAATGCCTTATAACACTTTAACATGTAAGTGTTTATTTATGATTCCTTTTACTGGTGAAGAACGCACAAATTTATTGTGTTACAGTGAAAACTTTTCAACCCATTTATTTTATCTCAGATTGATTTGAGATAAGGCCTTTAATAGGTTGATTTAATAGGTTCAATATCACCTGAGAAATATGCATATTCTTCAACGGGAAATGGATTCCTAAACTGAATCTGTTGTTTTTTCAACACATGCATGGTCACCGATGATAAGGTATTAAGACTTAAATTTAAATGTATAGGAATTGAATGAATAAATATTTGCAATATTTTTCTCTTGCATGTCTGAACAGGAAAATTTACAAGTCAAAAGATTTTGTAGGATTGACTGCAACTGTTTTGACTCTAAGTAACTTCGGCTATTTAAAGTTTTACATTAAAAATGTTACCAGTTTAAAGAGACCCTTGCCATATTCTGTAAGACATAAATTCTCAAGTTCTATAACATTTATGAGTAAATTATCAGTATTTTTTTCTCTCCCTCTACATCGCCCACATTTTGATAAAATTTGACAGTGTTTTGTTTTGACAAAATATTGTCACTCTGAAGACATTTTTGAACTATTTTTTATTTCGTAAAAAATATTCGGAGAATTTTTATTAATATTCATAATTCTGTCGACGTAAATCAGAAAATCTGAACTATTTCATTGTGAAAAGAACGTTCTGTTAACTGAAGAATAATTATTTAATTATATTTGAAGATCTTGTACTTTTTCTGAATGTATAAAATACACATTTTCGCATGAGACAAGCTCTCTGTTAGCTTAATGAACTTACTTGGTCGCAATCATGCTGGATGCTTACAGACTAACCTACAGAGTTCAATTTTTATAGGTTTATGCTTATTAAACTTTCAAAGGGGGTGTTGGGGAAATTTATGGCTAATCGACTAAAGACACTCTTTCAAAATACAATAGACCATTTTATTAGTAATAGGTGCCGAATAAGTACAAGTCACATTTAGTTCCTGGCTTTTTCTCTTAAGTAGTATAATTTTGTTCCGTTTCTTATAGCTCCAAGAATGCACTCCCAGTACTGATTTTAACTTAAAAGCTTTTTCAATTGTGCATAATGAGATGGTTTCAAAATCTAGGTGTGACGATATTGTGTAAAATCTTGACTACAGATATTAGGGAATAAGTTATAACTGCCCATTTCATTAAAAAAGCGTTTTAAAATATAAGGAACAAGTATTGAAAGTAACTAAAAATAACATTAGTGGTTATATTCTTTTGTGAATATTACCTTTCAGATTAATATGAGTTGTTAAATGATTTATACTGTTTACTTAATTTCAGCGATGTCAAAGCAGTTAAAACATCAAGTAAAGCAATAAAATGTTTTCTGTTACAGAAAATAAACGTTGTTTAAAATAAATACATCAAAGCATGGGAAAGGTATTAAAGAGTTAAGTAGTTGCATTCAAGTAATCTTATATAATACCGCAGTCACGGATTATAAAATTGTTGTCATGAATCAAGCCGACTTACAAGCTAAGAATGAAACATAAATTATCCATGGGAATACAAGTCTGTAAAAGATATCATATCCGAAACCAGCTGACATCGATGACTAATTTTGGTGATGAAATTACTTTCAGGAAGTAAATAATCAATGACATACAAGATGAAAGAGTAATTAAATGTCTGAGTTCTCTGACATTGCATTTACTCACATCCGTTTTTCAAAACGGAATTAGAATTCTTCTCTTGTAATTCGATGACTGAGCTACTTTACATGTCATAAAAAAGTGTTTAAATTTTTTAGTCACTTTCCAATTATAATTATATCACACGTTTTTAACTGATTTTTTTATGAAAGCCAGAATCGTATTTTCTTAGTTTGACTGAACTATGATAGTTTAAATAAATGAGTGTAACGAACTTCTCATTTACAATTAATTTGGAGTTCAAGTTAACGAGAGAAAAAATTTAATAAATGCCTCAAGAGTGAAGATAGCTCATAAACGCAGAAATATTTTCATAAAAAGTTAGTTATTATAAATTATAATTCAGTGCTACTAACATTTTTAAAAGTTTTTGCTTTATGTGTTTCATTTTCTACTAGAAAATACATCAACTATCGATAAGGACAAAGATAAAATTTACAAACTCAATCGAATATAAAAATAAAATATAAAATGCACAAGAATAATTAATAGTATATTTCAAAACTGTTATTAATAAGTTTCAAGTGCAACATTTAAAAAATTTAAATAAGGGAATAACGGAATTGAAAAAGTTAAAGTATGGAGAATAAACAATTCAGTATAGAATACGTTAAAGTAAAACCTTTGTGACGGAATATAGCATAAAATGCAAACCAATATAAGTAAGGCACAAACAGGGAAAGTAATCTAGTAGACAGCTCTTTCACTGCTTGGAGAGAGCCACATTCTCAATGTGAAAGATCTCAGCGGCTTAGAATTTACTAAAGAATTTTAATAATATCAAAAGAGTTCCAAAGTTGATCAGTTTAAAAAATATTGATTATAAAACCAATTAAATTAATTAAAAATAAATTAAAAACTTATCATTTTGAATAGATTTAGGGTTTCAAACTATACCCCTGTATTACTAAACTTCCTTTATTCCGTGAATATCAATATTAATTATATGTTATTATTTTCATATATATTACGTAAAGTAGAACAAAATTTTGTGCCTAAACTAAGATTAAAAAAATGCAGAAATAAAAATTTTATATAACGACAAAAAATACTAAATTTTAAGTGAATCCCAGGAAAGTCCAAAACTGTTATACAAATTTGTTGCCTATTATTTTCTGGAAAACTTGATGTTAGGCGATATAGCTGTTAATTTGCTCTTAAAATCAGTTTCAACTGGTTATAGTATAACAAGCATATGTCTGACTAAACAGTGGCTAATTTCTGGTCCTTTTCTAAATACATTCATGGGAAAAGCCAGGAGTATGAAGATAATTGGGGCTTATTAAAAGAAAACTGTTAAGTCAAAAGTCAGACTAAGGTTTTAATTAATCCTATGCAGAATTAGTCAACAGTCGGAAAATGTTTATGATAGTTTGGTTTGGTTTGGAGTGCTACGGTTTACTTTTTTGCAACACGAGAACTAAAATGTTTATGATAGACTAGTATCCTAATTTCTAGATTGCCAGAACTGTTCATACTTCTTTCCTTCACTAAAATATGTGTATGCAATATTAGATTAGATTTCAGCTCTTTAAAAAATCTATCTCAGCCAGCCACAAGGCCTACTTTTCATTCTCGTTTCATAGCTTAATCCTCCCCCCCCCCGTATTCGCACACACGCATGTACACACGCCAATTCCTTGTATTCGAGAGAAACTAGTGATATAAACTTCTTAAAAATTATATCTTGAAAACGTTGGCCTTTCTCCTGCCTATAACATGAAGAAAATTAAGAGAACTATTCAACCTTAGTAATAAGGTTTTTGTTATAAACAATTTTGTTATACATACAAAATATATCTTATATAGATAAGCCTAATATAGATAGATAATATAGATAAGATTTTACCCTTAAAGTGAATATTTCTCGGATTTATTTCATGTTATTAAGTAATATATTTTTGGGTATTAAAATGAATTTCAATTAACATAATTTACAAAATTAGTGGAAGATATGCAAAAGTTGAAGATATTATAAAAGGGGCAACATACAAGGTACATAGTAAATTCCTCTTTCTCCAGACATATACTTCGAATTAAAAAAAACTGTAACAAATAAGATAAACCTTTTTTTTGTAGTATTTTTAAATTTAAACATTTTGAGAAAATTGGAAGATTATTTTTGTACATTTCCTCATTCCCTATCTTCATATTTAATAAAAAATTGAAACTCGTCCTAAGAGCCGCAACACAAAATATCACAAGATAGTTTAATTGACGATTTCAAGATTTTTTTTCTTTATTCTGGAATCGGTCAATGACAGTTGAAACCATGTAACAAAGTCCTTTTTACTCTTAAAAAGAGGAGGGTTGCCCGACTGTAAATGGGTAAATATACCCACAGTAAAGTGAATGTACATTTAATCCCCTACCACCTTATAAAAAGGACTTTGCAACTTGATTTGAACCTCAATTTTAATTTTTAATTTTTTTATTTATTCTACCTCAAGTTTTTAAAATTTATTCTACCATAAAGTGAAAGGTTTTAGTCTTTGGAAGTATATGTATACAACCAACGGTTGCGGAGAAAAATCCAGGTCGAGATCTTTAGAATGCACTCTGTATGCTCAAAGATTTCCATCACATCCTCACATGATATGAAAAAAATATTAAGAACTCATATCCGATATGGCATAACAATATTAAGAATGTTTTAAGCACTTAATATAATCAAAGTATTTTATGTGATTATATTTAAAGAAAAAATAGTGAAATAAACAAGAATATTAACATTAGGACGAATATGACGACGTTATATAAAGAAAGGAACGTTAGAGCCTTATTACAGGTCAACCTAAACCAAAACATATAGGTTGAAATATTTTTACTGTAATACACGAAATCAGCACGCTCAAGAAACTAGCAAAAGAATGTGTGGATTTCTTGTGTTACAACAAAAAACTTTCAGCTCATTTATTTTGGTTCACATTTACGTGTGATAAGGCCTCTAATCGGTTGAAAAGTTTCCTCTCTCACACGAGAAATCCGCGTTTTCTTCAACGGAAAAAAGAATCAAACTGAATCTGTTGCTTCTATAACCCATACATATTGACGTGTGATAAGGCCTTTAGACTTAATAACCTTTGGAATTATTTTAACAAATTAATCTTAAATTTCTAATTTGTCTATCTAAAAATACGCAACTATTCATCTACTAGTATATAGCCCGTCATATGACGAGATTAGTAAAATTTTTAATTTTACAGTATTGTAAAGTGCCCTATGAAGTAGGTAAAAAAATGGTTTGTTTTTCGTCTGAGAATTATCTGGTATACGCTCAATAATTTGTTTATCTTCATACTTCTCTAAAGGCTCCCAATACTGTGAATGCAGTCACGTGGAATTCATTTAGTCAAACCGTGTGGTTATGTATAAAATACAAACACACCAACGAACAAACTTCCTAATTTTCAAAGATATAAAACTTAAACACTAGACATTTATTATTCCGTGAAATAGACTCAGACTTTTATGAAAAGAATTTGTTGTTAATACCGGTGATAAAATTTTCATTGCAACAAAAAATAATCGATGATTAAATTTAAAATTATCACATATGTACCTAATCTGTTATTTAAGCCAAATATTAAAGAAAATTATTTACGTAATATCTAAGTTCAGTGATAAAACGTATGAAAATAATGCAGACGACATTTAAATGATTTAAACTAAAAAATTATTAAAGGGGATGGTTAAATGAACGACGTCTTAATACTAGAAAAAAAATGTTATTTTTACCTTTTTATTGTGTGATAAATTGATAAATTTAATCGCCTGCTCTTAGGGAGCAGGCGATCAAATTAGGGGAAAATCTTAGGGGAAAATAGGGCTTGAAATAATGGCATTAAAAGCTCAAAAATGGGGGGAAGGTGTGGATTTTGAACGTTTTAAAGACTTGCTTTGAATTTTGCTAACCCTAACTCATCAAGAATCCAAGATGGATGCCTTATCCATTCCAGGTCCAACCGCTTCATAAATTCGAAGACAGAAGGACAGACAGATTTGAGACATGTTTGACTCACTATGTGAAGCAATCTTTTAATGCAGCGGCCTTTAAATTATTTAATCTTTAGCAGTTATTTGAATCGATTCATTACCGTGAGAGTTATCAACCCAGGAAGAATTTTGGAATTTTAAATATCCTAAAGCTATCGTGAGGAAACATATTTCCTCAACATCATGAAACTTACCAAGATATCACGGTTACAATGAAAAGTAACCTTGCTTTATAAAAAATTACAATTTATTTTTACGCTCCTACCATCACAAAGAAATGATAACATGAATGTTATGATATATATTAAAGAAAGTTAGAAGTTTCACATTTTCTACAATATAAAAAGCGATGCTCGCATACTTTGTTGGGGAACTGAGAAATTTATGTTCAGAACTTGTAACTCCCTTGTTTTAACTTTACAGTTTGTCTTTGTATGAGTACGTCTTCTAGTTATTGATATATTATTTTGTTCTGTAAGATTATCTCTATGCAATAAAATTG
Organism: Pardosa pseudoannulata; assembly: GCA_032207245.1. NCBI lineage: Eukaryota > Metazoa > Arthropoda > Arachnida > Araneae > Lycosidae > Pardosa > Pardosa pseudoannulata. The sequence goes on along the minus strand of CM063502.1, from coordinate 29,819,371 downwards.
GATTTATGTAGATTGATTTTTAGGAAATCCTCACTAAACAACAAAAATTTTACCACACTAGCTTGTCAAATTCTTAGGATTCTTCTGATTCTAATCATACCAAACAATGACTGGAACGGGTTGCCTTTCGGCACTGGGTCCGTAGTTCAAATCCCACTTCTGACATGAGTGTTCTCAAACATATCAGCTTTGGGCTGTAGGTACTGGTTTATTTATCCCTCTTGTTGCAAGAAATTGACTGTAGTATTTCTTAAACCAAACCAAACCAAACCTTGTTTTTAATATCTGTAGAATACGATGTTTTATTCTCTAAATGAAACAGCCTTTGGGAGAGCCTTTGTGGAGTTTATTTACATGACGTACACACATATATATTTCGAAGTCTTAAACCAGAAGGTGGGGTCAGTTTCGATTCTAAAAGGCTTTTATTCTTCAAAAATAGTTGTATTCGACGTCGTCGGCAACAACCTCCGATTCATTTTGTTTTCAACTCCATTTCCTTCTACGTTGCCAATCGCGAAAACCTAAAAACAGCCAAATCAATCTCGAGCTCGCGACATACGGTTCGAATATTATTTATTATAATGGAAAGGATTTTTCATGGAAGTTTTTACCAAATATGTATAAAGAATTATTAAAGAAGCTCTATTTAAGCCTCTATCATAACTTAGTTTATTTTCTCAATAATTAAGTTTTTTTTAATTCTATTGAGTGATAATATATATCGGTGTAGTTAGTTAAGTCAGATAAATTCTGTAGCCCTGCGAAGCATTGATATATTTCTTCCCTGTTTTGTTACTTCTACAGTTTTTAGAGTTAATACTTATATAACATTACCGAAACATTTTATTGTTGGTTCTGAATAATGTTATTCTATAAAGCTATATACTACTCATATGTTGGAGATTTGCATTTTGCTACTACTAGTCACACTTGAATTTAATGTCTAAGGTTGTCAAAGCCTTAATGAGACAGGTTCTTCGATTAACATTCTACCATCATTAGCCTCCAAAAATTTGAAACCACATGCGCTAAAAATAAAACCAAAAGATCTGCCCAGCTAACCTGCTTATAGGTAATACATTATTCATTCCACGCTTATGTATTTAATCATATATATATAATATTTTCTTTTTTTATAGCGTCCGGAAATATCTTAATGCTATTAGATATTTGAACACATTTGACAATAATGTGTATATTCATTTTACTTGAACATATTTATGTATCTTTCAAATATAATTTATGTCTTTTTTTATCGGCTGTAGGATAAAAATGTCACCTAAGTGCATAATAACTGTCCCGTTTGACAATGATTAAGGTTACCTAATTTATTACCACTGAGTTAATTTTAGGAGGTATCAATTAATAATGTTATCAAAATAGTCCCTTTTTCGGCAGTCTCTGATAGGTAAAATCTGTATTCTTGCTTTACATTTATTAACCCCTTAATGCAGAATTTTTTTTAAAAAAAGGCCGGCCAAAAAAACCAATTTTTTTAATGTAAAACACAATTTAGAACCTAAATATATATTGAAAAATGAGGGAATCAGTATCTGAATATGAATACGCTGTCGGAAAGCGGCTCACAAAGAAGAGATAAGTCATAAGTGATAAGTAGAAAAAAAATATTTTATATACTTGAATAAGTAAGTGTTATAGTTTACAACCCCATGTAAATTATAAATTTCAATAAAATGATTTTTTTTTTTTTTTTTTTTTTTTTTCTTTCACATTATTATTTTCAATTCTTGATTGCATTCGAGTATGAAAACTTATAGCAACATAAAGTACAACGCCGCTCGAATTATCTCGAGTATGCACAATTTGGCCAGTTTAGCGCTCTTGAGTTAACTCGAGCGTGCGCTTTAAGGGGTTAAAACAACTGGGCCCTATTTTCAAGAATACTCACACCGCAGTCGAGTTTTTATCTCAATAATTATTGGATATCTATCCTATATTTTTTATTTTTAAAGAACAAAAAATTCTTTTATAAGAATTTTTGTAAGTTACTTCTATTTTGCATGTTTCCATTGTGTCATTCGAATTTAATACTAGATCCGCGGGAGTTACCTAATACCGCTGGCTGAGAGAAACGTAACCCGATTAATATGAATCCGTGTTGTTATTCAAAATCTACACTGTATTTGTACGCAATGATATTTGCTCATTATTAGGCATTTAATAATTATAATAATTTATTAATAAATCATTAAAAATAATAAGATATTACAATATTGAAAAGCATACATAGTTATAAAAATTTAAAAATAAATGTAATGGAGTTAATTAGTTTCTTACCAGTCAAGATTTCTAGCATAGTTCAGACGCAGTTTGAGCAACTGTGCGTGTGCGTGTGTGTATACATATTTATATATATACATATATAGATGTATACATATATATATATACATATATACATATATACATATAAATACATATATATACATATATACATATATATATACATATTACATTTTCTGCATATCGCTATTTTATGGTTAGAACAAATATCTACAGTTTTGTTTTCACACTTCAAAGCTTAGTATTGAGAAAATTGCACAGAAAATAGTTTTCAGGCCAAAATGGCCGTTCCCACGGTTCTAGTGTTAAGCATTACTTGCGTGAAAATTAAATTTATATATTTTTCAAAAGCTTATTTATATACAAGCATTAATTCATACTTACTACATAAAGAAATTTGTCTGAATTTCATTAAGGAAATGAGTCATTAGAAATCAATATTTTGTTTTTTATTAGCCTAAAAATAACAGGCATATTAGGAATCAAAATTATATTATTGAAAAAGTCAACTAATTTATTGATTCTAGAGTTCAATTGAAATTTCAACAATATTTTAGAAGGAACACTTTCAAGTGTACTGATACGCTGAACTAGTTTTGTTTTTATTAATTTAATACATAAAATAAATTAACTCAGTCTACAAAAGGAAAATTAAGTATCTTATTCGTAAAAGAAGTAAGAAGGAACACTTCGCTAACAGAATTTATCTCAAAGTTTTTATGCTCAAAATGTATGCTGATTTATAATATGGTAACTTTATGATATAATCAGTACAGTATTATAACTTTATAAGTAAGGCCGTACTAATAGAAATAAGGATTTTTTTAATGGTGCGGCCATTTGCTTCAAAGTCATGTATTAACCATTAGGATACAATAAAAAGTTATAGTATAAAATTATAATATATTTGAAAACTATCACTGGCACGGGTTCTTGCTATAAAATAACAATACGAAATTTTCATTACACTCATAATATCTATTTTTATTTTATAATTAAAAAATAGTTATATTTTGATTTTACAGAGATATGAACTTAGCACATATTTTAATGCTATACTCATTAGGGGATTTTCACTGAATGCATAAATATATAACATAAAATACTGAATGCATAAAATATAGTATAAAATTATAATCTATTTGAAAACTATCACTGACACGGGTTCTTGTTAGAAAAATAATACGAAAGTTTTGCACTCATAATATCTATTTTTTATTTTATAATTAAAAAAATAGTTATATTTTGATTTTACAGAGATATGAACTTAGCACATATTTTAATGTTATACTCATTAAAGAATTTCACACTCAATGCATGTTACAGTAAACAGAATAAATTAGTAATAAATATCGTTAATAAATTCTTTGCGGAAAATTTTATTTTTAAACAAATGTTTTGTTTTTTAAACTGAAGCGAAAACTGCTATATTTCAATGTATCATTACATCCAACATTTATCTTAAACTATTAGATCAGCAATAGTTTAAATAAAATACTTAAGTCAAAAAGCGAGAAATGTTCAGTTACTCGAAAGAAAAAATATATCAATATAAAAAGTGGAGAAAGGAAAAAATAGAATAGAAATTAGAAGGAGAAAAAAAGACAATGGCGTGTAAATTACTTACTGGAGCTCCACCTATCACCTTTTTTCCTCAAAGAATTAGAATATGATCTAATGATTGCAAATTTTATACTCACACTAATGCATTGAGAATTATCCCTTATATTTAAACACGTAAAGTCAATATGTGTTTTGAAAAAATATTTATATCTGAATTTTAATTACATATTCAAGCAAACTGTGCATGGTATTGTCTTCGTTTATCGAATGTATACAAAATAACATGACGCTTAAGCTAACACTCATAAAAATTTACAGAATACAGCATTTACATTATTTTTCACTTAAAACCAATTTGCCCACCCTTGAGAATATCCTGCTAAGGACCACGCCTTGAAAATATACACACTTTATCTAATTGTCAATAAATCTAAAGTACATAAGCCTTAAAGCTTATGTATATTACGTGGTTGTGCTTCAATTCTTAAAAAAATATTCATAAGCCAAAGTGAATACAAAAGAATTATTAATGTGTGTTACCTTTCGAGAAAGAATGTTGTGAATATAAAAAGTTGTCAGCCCTTAGTAGAGAATGAGGAAATTGGGTCCTTAAAATATTAACCCACTCAACAGCTGCAAGAATTAACGCAGAATTTGTTTTTCTACCCCGCTCGTTCATTCACTCCTAAATGATTTCAGTTTGAATACACACAAATAACTTGCCACACAAGAGCCAACATTTTAAGACCAAGTCTCCCTGATCTTTGACAAGCACTTCTTCAGATCGCTACATCAAACGAAGTATCGCACTTTGCAAACGTTTTCCGCTACTGTGGTAAGGAAGAATACGCTATCAACAATCAAACAGAATTCAAAAAATCAATCTGCGATGATTCAGGAGGAGGAGGCACAACGTTCCCGACATTCTTTTAATCCCTAAGTCTCGTTTAAAAGGATCCGGTCTTTTGCCAAACAGCACACTGCCAGGATCTACGCTAAGAATGAATAGCTAACGAGACACCTATTGTAACGTGAAGTTTCAATAACAATTACTGAGAATGTTACATCCTCTAGCAAACAGAAATATCATCAGTGCTAAAAAAAATATTTTAATGATGTACTAAATGCACGAATCTCACAGACTTTATTCTCTTATAAATATGTCAAAATCTTCAAAAAAGTTAAATATTCTGGATTTCGTCCAGAAAATAAAATTTTGAAGTTTCAAAAATATTCCATATACTTATACACTGATAGTAATACTTACAAACAATGATATTCACCTTTTGCTCTTTGACTATGATACAAAAATAAAATAATGAACGTGGATTACCATCTAGCATTTCATAGATAAAAAGTTTATGCAAGTAGTTTACATGTAGATTAAATTTTCAAACATATAAAAACAAGTATTATCAACTGCAATAAAAAAAATAATAGAATAAAATTTTTAAGAAATTTTACTATTTATTGTTTTTATTTTATCCCTCTTTAATTTCCCTCAAGTTTAATATTATTAAATACTAATTAGAAAATTTTGTATTTATAATTTCATTTTATCCTCCGCATACGAGAGTTCTTGTATAAGAATTAAAAGCATTCATTTTTTCCTCTACACCGATATATAAAGTTTAGGTAATAGCATATTCGCGGATTAATCTACTGAACATACCTAAAGCTGCAATTTATATGAAAAAAAATCTTCTCACTCAAAATCGAATTTTCTCCATTTTTAAATCTCAACTTGGCTGATCTCTAGGTTCTTGAGCTTATTCATTTAATATACTATCAAAATTCTATTTTTTTAAGTTAATCTCTGGGATTCTATAAGTTAAAGCACGATATAAAGCTGTTTTTTGATCCTACACCATATATGATTATCCTTATGTACATACAGAAAAGTAGATCTTTTCTTCTATAAAATTAATTGTCCCTTAATTTCTTAGCTAATAGAAAGAGTGATTATAAAAAGGATAATATTCCTAAAAATTAAAAATAAACTATTTTACTGCGAAATTGTTAAATTTTTATTAGCGTTTTTATTAGTCAATTGAATATTTTGTCAACGTACATTAAATAAAACAGTACAAAATACTATTACGAAGTACTGTATTTTTAGTTAATTAGATATTAGTATTTTAAAGTAAAGAAAATAATTCAGGATGTTTGAGGACCTTATCCTTTCTCCAATCACACATTTAAATTTGCGTCAGATAGTTCCTTTTCTCCTTTCCTTACTTTAATAAAAATTTGAAAAAAGAAAGAAAGCGGGGAGAAAAGAGTACACAAATATTCTTGTTGCGAAATACCATAAGTAAAATTACAGTGCAGTATATATCAGATCTATCAAACATTTTTTATTCCGTAGTCCTATTTTTTATGATAGTATAATATTTTAGTCCCAAAAAATAAATATCTATACTAAATTGCATTTTTTGCACGGCAGTATGTTATTTTATCTCCCCGAGAATATCTGTAGCAAATTACATAACTTTTGATAAAGGTAAATTTTTCTTTTAAAGCACAATTATATAATTAAAAATTCATCACATTTTATTTGTAATATATTGTATTTAATAACTACGTTAAACAGCAAAATTCTAATAAAATAATAAAAATCAAAACTAATTCAAACTTTTCAAAATCTTGAAATACTTTTATAAATAAAGTTCTATAAAATAGATAAAAAAAATTCATACATGCAGAAAACAAATTTAGAATTATTTTTGCCTAAAAAATAATAAATTAAGTACCAGTATAATATGTAGCAGCAATATCAGGTCATTGTTATTGTCCAATCTCTTATTTTTGATATAAAAATTCAAAGTTTAATATTTAACTACAGAAACTAGGCTATTATAATTTAATTTATAACTTGAAATATGAAAGCTTTTAATAAATCCTAAATAATCATTATTGGTCTACCCCCCTTAAGTACTTTACTTCACATATCATTATAAACCAGTTCCGGCGCAGTGGATTTGTACTTATGAAGAAAAAATATATGGGGAGCGTACAGAAACCTATAAATCGAAAATATTTTTCTTTATATTAAATATCACATATCAGCCCCTCCAACTATCCTATGTCTGCTTTAATATCTTCCTAAAACACGTAGTGAAATTATGTTGACACTATTTCCTTCCAAAAATGTATAGTTTTATAATCAAAATATTTATTTTCACAATAATGATATTCTTCAATTTGTGTTTTAATCATACTCAATGCATAACTGTGTATTTAAGTAATACTAAACCTCTTTAATGATTTTATAAATCAGTTTTTTCCACGTTTCAAAGATTTTCAGTATTTGAAATTATTAGATATGCTATTGAAATTATGATACCAAATTTATTCATTATACAAGTATTTAAGGAATTTGAAATCATGTATATAACAGGAACAAATTTCCAAACTTCATTTTAAATGCTTCTCCGCAAACTCTCATAATCCCCGTTATCCAAAAAAATAATTAATGCATCAATTGCGATAAATTCAAAATCACATTCTAATATTTAATTCATTAAGAATGAAATAAAAACAATTCTGCAAGAAGAAATAATTCACCCACTTTCTCTCCGTTTTATTTATGTATCATGTCTGTTAAAACCTATTGTTGATAGTTTCTCTAAGCAATAAGGAGATGAGAAAAGAGATACTTACCGTAGCGGTGTCATTGATAAAACCGGCACTGAGCACTAAAAAAGCAGACGACGCTGTAGCAGAGTTTAACGCCGCGCCGCTTTCGAAAAACGTTACATCAGCGCCCTCCAGCGTCTGACTTAGAACTGACGAATCCCGCTGGGCGAGAAAAAATGCTAAAACTCTTCTATGGTCAATTTCTCATCGGAGTCCGTTTTATCGTATTCTAATTTTACAGTTAATTGCACTTTATGTAACTCGAAAAAAGTGATGGTCAATGTTGAAAAATGCTTACGACTGAATTACATGGAAACAATAAACAAATTGGTTCTAAAAAGAAACGTACCATTAGGAGATATTAGCTTTTCAGGGTGTTTATATGAAATGACAAAATGGAAACTATAGGTCGCTTTATTACTGATATCTGCATAACATATAAAATGGACGTTGAATTTTATGGAACACTCGACTTCATGCCTTCCTGATTTTAGTAAAAATTTATTTTGTAATAAAATAATTTTAGGCCGAACGATGGCCGAATGATTAAGGTGCTGACCTTCGGAACCGGAGCTCGTGGGTTCGAATCCCATTATGACATGGATGTTCGTAGCCGTTCGGAATCGGCTTTAAGCAATAGGTCCCGATCTCATTAGCCTCGTGTTGCAAAAGCAGACCGTAGCACTCCAAAACCAAAATAATTTTAGTTACAAAATAAATTACAAAAATTATAATTAACGCTACGAAAGCAATAGCTATTAATTAATTATGTAAAAAACCTCCTTAAAATGTAAATCTTATTTTGTAGGTTTTCAATTTTGCAATTCTAAAATTTTTTAACTTCTTTTTCAAAATATTACTTTTATTTCTCTATTCACTAGCTATCATAATGAAGTAAAATAATATAATCCGTCCATCAATTAAAGTTTCAGAAATGAAAATGAAATCAATTTAAATAAAATAATTAAAAACCTTCCCAGAAATATTACTTAAAATACCTGAGAGTGAAAATAAATAAACATCGAATTATAAACTTTTCTCTCGCTTAATAAATTAAAGTTTATTGAATTGTTATTTAATTTCGTAAAATAATTCAACTTAATGTTCGCAAATTTTAATTTCCACTTTCATTGAGTAGTTTTACAGATTACTCTTTTCTCTGCCTCCTTTCTTTAAATTCTTTAATTTTAAAACTTTTGCATTTAATATAAGGTTTGGTTTAAAGTGCTACGGTCTACTTTTTGCAACACGAGTGTTAGTGATGTCAGGACTAACAGCTTAAAGCCGATTCCGAACGGCTACGAACATCCATGTCACTGTGGGATTCGAACCCACGAAGTCCGGTGCCGAAGGTCAGCACCCTAACCATCGTTCGGCGCATTTAATATAAGAGTTGAAATTTTATTTTGGTGAGTCGCAGTAGCTCAGACGACAAAGGTAGCAATATCGTAACCGGAGGGTTGTGGCATCGGAACTTGAAAGGGCAAAAGATCCGCCGTGCTCATTAATGGCAGCTGGTGCACGTAAAATATGTTCGCGTGCAAAATATGTGCACGTAAAATATGTTCGGTCACAATGTTCTGTAACTTTCCAAATGGTACCTCTGGAGGTCACATGAATTTAAAATTTTATAGAACAACATAATTTTTTTTTACAGATTTGTTTTTAAGTTGGGCCGTTTTTAGTGTAAAACTTCATAAACTTCTTTGAATTACTATGGAACACATAGTGCCTACAAACATACGAAAATAGTACAAATAAGAAGTTTTATTTACAAATAGTGGAATTAGATCGAAACCATGTTGTTTAATGGGGTTTTTTTCAGTTCTCTAAAATTTACAATTTTAGGAAATGGAAGTAATGCTTTTATGTCGTAATGGCGAAAAACAAATTATACACAAATATACAAAAATATATTTGAAAAATAGACTGATGTCCTTTACTTCTAATATATATTACTTCTAATACATATGTCGTAAAACCAAATGTGCGACGAAGGAGTTTGCAGTCACTGCCAGTTGGTGTGATAAAGCAAGAAACTATTTTAGCGACGAAGGATATCTATTGACACAGTATCAATTGGGTAGTTTCTCACTTCATTCTCGTCTTCCTGCGTTTTACTAGATAGTTTAAGAATATGAGATAATCTCTGAAAAACCTGTCTCCGACAGTATGAATCCCCTTTTTGTTCAGAATTGGTCTTTGGCACTATGAAGTTTTAATTGGTTAGACTCCTTTCCTGAGGTTTTAGCTGTAGTCTCTGTGGTCAGTTTAGAATGGGGATTAAAAGGGTGAAAGCAGAGACACGAAGGGTTTTTGCCCTTGATCGCAGGTTTGAAAACCCCTGAGAATTTTCTAGGCCCGTAATGAGCGGCTTTTGGCTATAAATTTATATCGGATAATTTGATATATCTGATCACAGGATGTATTTCGACTGCATATTCCTATAGAGGCCATCTTAGGGGTTTCATACAAAATCTCTTAATTTGTTTACGGATATAGTTTACTTTTTCATTATATATATAATATATATATATGTATGTATGTATGTATGTATGTAATGAGACGGACTTTTCGATGGGTGGTTGCTGTCATGGCCCATAAAAATGACACCGTTTTAGCTAAAGACCTTTATTAAGATAACGCTGGAGGACGGGTTCCCACTTCATCATATAGGGACAGGACAAACTGAAGGGTCATCTAGCATGAAGTTATATGTAAAAGACCCTTAACACCTGGGTCACCATCTGTGGGAAAATCTCTAGAAAAATCTGCCTCCGACAATGTGCATCTCCTTTTTGTTTCGAAATTTCCTAAATTGTCCGCTTGGGCAATGTTGAGGTATAATTGGTTAGCCCTTTTCTCTGGGGGCATAAACTGTAGCCCTAGTGGTCAATTTAGGTTAGGGATTAAAAAGGGGGATATATATATATATATATATATATATATATATATATATATATATATATATATATGTCTACCGTTCTAATAATTACAATTCTTTTCCTTACTAATGTAAAAATAAATTTTAAATAGGTAAAATTTTTGTCCCAATATAGTCAGGTGAAACAGCATCTAATTTCCTTAAATAATGCACGGGTAGTATCAAAGAGAGTGATTGAAAGATTGATGATGTTTGAAGAGCAGAAGGAAAGGCTAAATATGATGATTATCTTCGAGTCATCAGATTCCTATCAGTCACGCAAAATTCGTATTGCAATTTTTTGCTGCATAACAGTTAATGCTGTAGTATATTCTCATGGACGGTAGCTACATGTCATTAATAACGAAGTCCGTTCAATTACCTTTGGATCCTGTTACCTTTGTTTCTTACTTCTTTTTTAAATATGTCACTAGAATAATAAAAGTAATATCAAAGTAAAAATTTGTTAAATGTATAAGTAGATGAAATTATACTTAAAATGCTAATCCTTACGCATTCTGAAAATTTTTGCACTTTATTTCGGTAAATGAATATATTGAGTATATTGAAAATGAATTACATATATTTGACCCTCAGAAACATTTTTTTTCATTTTGTCCTTTTAAACATTTTTTATCTAATGTCTACATTTGTTAAAAGAAGGTAACATTTTTTTATATTAATTCCTATTTAAAATTAAAGCTTTTTGGTCGAACTTAGAAGTTTATTATGCATACCAAGTGGTCAAATTAGGGGCTTAAGAGTTTAGACCTCGATAAGAAAAAAATTATTTGAGGTAAATAACACAAAACATTTTACTGTTGAGATTTCGATTAAAAATAAAAAATAAAAGTTTACAGTTCAGTACAAGGAATAAGATAATGTATTTCAAGTTGATATGCCATATTTTCAGTCTCAATGCTAAATTATGTAAATTACAGGTAAGTGGCAGCTTTGGATATAAGAAAGGAGTGTCCTTACCTATCCATGCTTGCCTCCATATTAAAAGGTTATTTTAAAGATTATTCAAATAACGGAATTAAACTTATTTCATGAAGCTTTATTTCAAAAATAATTTTTATATTTATAATACACTTCCTTTGAGCCGCGGTAGCTCAGTCGGCAAAGGCAACACTCTTGTAACTGGAGGATTGCGGGTTCGGAGCCACAGCCGGCCTGAAATCCTCCGTGTCCGTTTACAGTCTTTAACCCCTTCCGGTATGATTTAATAATGAAAAACTGTGCATGAAATAACCATTTAATTTTTATTTAAAAAACTTGTTTCATTTTACAATTCTTACATATTCTTAATTAAAATCCACTTTTTACATAGTGTCAAATAATATCAGAAACAGTAAAATTAAGAAAATATCAAAGCAAAACATTAATAAGGTATACAGATAATAGTCTTCAAGCTAGTGGTACTTTTCAAAACAAAGTGCAAAGGAATTCTTAATTGTTTACACCGCCAAGTAGTCTCACTTTTAATTTGATTCTTGTAACACACACGGCATTTCTTAGTAGGTTTTCTTTTATTCTGACTCATTAATTCGGCAATGACTTGTACCAAGAAATTCTAAGTAAACAATATGCAATAGTGACTTGTGATTTTCACAAGTGATAAAAGTGTTGTCAAATTCAGTACACTAGAAATTTTAAACTAAATTAATTATCATATTTAACAGTAACTTTAATCGCATGACGAGTGTAGCTCGTCATTGCGGTATGGAATGAAGAACTAATGACGAGTTAGACTAGTCATTTTACTGGAAGGGGTTAAAGGTGACTGGGGCACGTAAAATATGTTCTTGGTCACAATGTCCTCCAAGCCTATGGGTCTTCTGCTTGATCCCTGCTTCTGAATTACAAGAACCCTCTTGAGCATAAGTCGTACTTTCCCCCCTAGCAGTTGCTCGTTAAAATGAAAAGGGCATGCCTTTGCCTTAATACGAGTAGCGTATGGCTCAATCTTGCTAAGTTTGACCAAGTGGCATCAGAAACAATAACAACACTTCCTTTAATACGAATGTAGTAGGACTCAGTGAATTTGTTAGGTATGACTACTGTTAATTAGATAAAAAGGATCTCCCATATCAAAATATCACATCTTTACACACATAACCCGGTAGAAATCACAAATTCATGTAAAATTAAGAACTTTAATGTGTTCAAACTGTTTTAATGAAACAATTCAAGGGAAACCAAGTAATTCGGTGGATCCTTTCTTACGGAATAGTCAGTTCGTTATTTGGCCAGTTCACAAATACTTCATCTCTTTTGGCTACTTAAATTTAAAGCTTAGTTTGCAAATGACAACTGGTTAATTTAGTGGATAGATCAATTTAGTAGAAAGACAAAGTTATATTTATTTGCTAAGCTCAAAATTTTAATATGTGGATCATAAAATCCAATTTTTGGATTAACCACATGTGTTCATATACACAAACACTATATAACGGTAAAAATCGCTAATTCCTCTGAAATCCAAATTAAAAATCGAATGGTGTTTTAGAGTCCCTTAGACTGTGGTTAAGTGAAAAAGCGAGAAATGCTCATTTACTAGAAAGAAAATAAAATGGCAATAAAAAATGAAGGATGAAAACATAGAATATAAATTATAAGGATAAAAAAAACAAAAACGTAAATTACGTTATGTACGTTAAAACGTACCAGTAGTAAATTACTTCCTGGAATCCATGTATCACCTTTTACCTCAAGAATTAGAATATGACTTAACGATTTGCAAGGTTTATAATCATACTAATTCACTGAGGATTGTTCCTTATACATAAGCAGGGAAACTCAATGTCACTTTTGAAACAATATTTACATCTGAATTTTAATTAGATGTTCAAGCAAACTGTGCGTGATATTGTCTTCATTTATCGAATGTGTACAAAATGATAAGACGCTTTAAGCTAACACCCATAAAAATTTACAGGAATCTTACCCAAACAGCATTTACATTATTTTCCACTTAAAACCAAATTGTCCACCCTTTGAGGATATCCGACTAACAACAACGCCTTGAAAGTATACACACTTTATCTAATAGTCAATAAATCTAAAGTACATAAACCTTAGCATATGCATATTACGTGGTCGTACATCGTCAATTCTTTAAAAAAATTATTCATAAGCCAAAGTGATTACACAAGAATTGTTAAAGTATGTTGGCTTTCAAGAAAGATTATTGTTAATATAAAAGGTAGTGAGCCATTACTAGGTTGGTTTGTTGGTTTGTTTTGGAGCGCTACGGTCTACTTGTTGCAACGCGAGGGCTAAGAGCCATTACTAGAGAACAGGAAATTGGGTCCTAAAATATTAACCCACTCAACAGCTGCAAGAATAGAAACAAAATTTGTTTTCCTTCCCCGCTCATTTATTCACTTTTAAATCCTTTCATTTTGAATACACATAAATAACTAATTTATTTAAAAAATTACTTTAAAGATTATAATACCTTTTCTTTAATACAAATGTATTACGACTTAGAGAATTTGTTACCTTCGACTATTGTTAACTAGTTAAATGGGGTCTTTTACACTGAAATATCACATCTTTAGACGCTTAACCCGGTAGACATTATATATTGATGTAAAGTTAAGAACTTGAAAGTGTTCAAACTTATAATGAAGTCAATTCGCCGGAAACCAAATAATTCAGTGGATCATTTTTTAGGAAAAAATCAGTTTGTTGTTTGGCCAGTCCACCAAACTTCAGCTGCTGTGGTAATGGAAATTAAAAACTTGGCTTACGAATGACAACTGTTTAATTTGGGGGCTGGCTCAAGTTAGTAGGAAAACAAATTTGTACTTGTTTGCTAAGCTCAAGACTTCAAAATATGAATCATAAAATCCAATTTTTGGAGTATACTAATATATATATATATATATATATATATATATATATAAATAAAGAGAGAAAGAGCATCTTAAGAAAACGGTGTTATTGGTATTTAGACACAATGCCAAGTAGAATGCACAAATTTAACATAAAAATATCGCAATCTTTCAGAATTGTTATATGTACACATTCCCATTTTTTCTCTGCAAGTCTATAGGTTTCTAGTCAAAGCAAGGGAAGGGCTTGGTAGGTTTAGATCTGCAATGACCAATAACTCTGCAATGTTGTCAGTATAAAGCAGAGGGCAAGACCTCCGGTACTGGTTCTGCAGGCTAGACAAACGGACAAAAACCCTTGAGGGGGCCACACCTCGACTTTTTATGCTGTCTCCATCTCCCCTCCTTATATATATATATATATATATATATATATATATATATATATATATATATATATAGTTAATTTCTTTAGGTGGCAGAAATGCTAATTTTAGGTCAGGTGTTTTTTCACCCCGTAATTATTTTCCAAGCAAGCGGAGTCACGGGGCTTCCGCAGGGTGCACCAGTCTTCGCAATAACTCTGGAGCGATGATTCCGAGGCCCAGGTTTACGTCAGTCATCTTACAAAATTTCCAGTGCTTTTATTTGGCCCGTCGGATACAACCTAAAAGGTGCAACAGCCACAAATTATTCTTCTACGACAGTAGTCCTTTTCTCGGCCCGCGAGGTTAGCACCCCACTCAATAGTTCTACTGCGTTCGCTCGCTCGTGCCAACTGCAGTGGGACGGGTACTTCTGCGGAAGTCGGCCAGGTGGAGCGGTTCAGTACTTGTCATCTGCCCACCACCACTGGGATACTCCTGGAGGGCCACACGGCCAAACTGGCCCCGTTTGGTTCATAAATGAGTGTCTATAGATTTCAGTCTCTGAAAGGAATAATATCTTGTTTGTGGTAAAATATATTTTTCAGACACCAAATTATTTTTTTCCCTCCGAAATTGTCAAATTGTTTTCTATTCAGAAACTTGTTTGTAATGGATAAATTGTTTCACTTTTAAGATAAAATCTTTTCCCTTATAACTTCTTGTCAGCACTGCGGTCACCTACTTTTGCTACAGGAGGACAAATTAGACCGATATCTACAGAAAAAAGTGATTCAGTACAGCTTTCAGTAAAACTTTTTTTAGAGTAGCTCCATTGTTCGAACTTAAGACAAACGGTTTACCACTTCTGACTAAGTCCTCCTTCAGTTGTATCGTTCATGAAATTAAATTTTACCAAATTTCTTTCTTTTCTGTCTGTGGATCAAACGGCAGGGAGCAGGCTCATGCGAAGGTGAAGAAAGGTGGCAGTTTTTTACAACTTTCACATCCCCTTGTTCCGTTTAATACAATAAAATGACTTTCTATGAACCTTATATACTCCAGACACAATGAAGAATTGATGATTGGACTGCTTCTATGAATTGGAGAGGCTTGTCTGAAGCTGATATGCCCAACAGCCTGGCTATTCACCATTTTGAAGTTGTTTCACAGAGCCGCTTTCGTACATTTTACGGGAATATGTTATTATGGATCGTGACCACATTCTGTATTGCAAAGTCCTTCATGGAGCTCCCTGTTCAGGCTGTATTGGAAGGAGAAAGGCCAGATGAGAAAATGACATTTTTTGTATATTATATATTAATCGTTGTCTGTCATTGAAAATAAAAAAATTCTTTGCCTACAAAACTGTAGATTTGACTGTGCGAAATCCATTTAATACATGCACATTTTTATACTCATTTTTAATAATCAGCATTAAATGTAACTCAAGTGTTGAGTTTTCAAAGAAACGATTTGAAGTTAACTATAATTTGCATTAGTTACACTAGTTTTAGTTTTTACTATAGGCAAGCTCGAGCTCTCAATCTTACTGTAGCTAAATTCCATTTTTATTAAGCATTTTTAATTACTAAGGTTTTTCAAAATAACTGATTTTATAATAAAAACAAAATTATTATCTATCTTGACTTTTCTATAAGTCAAGGTTGAACTAGAAAACATTCTAATTTATTCTTATATTCCAAGATGGAGCAATTTACGTCATGCGTAATAACTTTCTATTAGTTTGTGCTCATTAATTTTAGGTGGGTTGTTTTTAACAGAATTAATCCTACTAGAGCAGGTTTCCCTTCCCTACACCAGCAAATTTTATAAATGACAACTTTTTTAAAGATAGATCCGAATCATCAAACCAATAACTTTGTCAGAGTAATCTAATTTCCCGGATAGAGTTAAATTATTTTTAGTTTTTATACATCCGCCTTCTGCATTGTAAAAAAAAAGTTCTTATACATGATTACATATTTCATGTTTACAATAGGCTTTCCAGATAATGGTTTCCCTCAAAGTATTAAAAATTTTTGATTTATTTTTTTGTCTAAAAACAAAATGTACCATTTCTATCTTCTGTTTCAGATACATAATTAAAAAGGGTTTTAAAAACATAGAAATTTATAAAAATATTAGATCATTAGATATGATGTTAGATTAAAAAGTTCTTCGGTAAGAACTCAGTAGTATTCAGTGTCTTTGTTACACTACATTGATTTTGCTTACTGCATCTCGTTAGAATACACATTCAAGGTGTAAAACGTAAATACTATGCCTTATAATAATTTTCTATTGTTCACACATCTGAAAAACAAATTGATACTCCAATCTACGTATATTTTTTACTAGCCTTTATTTATTCAAGAAAATTTAATTGTTTACAGTGTAGAATAAAAGTTTAACACGTTGGGATGGAAATATTAGATCGTTTTTTTTAATACAAATGTATTATTAATTGTTTTTGACCATGATTACAATCTATACAAAAAATAGCCATAGGTTAAATAGACCATATAAAAGTGAATGAAATAAAATATTAATCAAAGCTCGGTGTGCTACATTAACCACTCCTAGAATACTTTATGAACCTTGAACTGTATATTCCGGTGGATTTATGATCGTCAATAATGGATTAATATGTATTATATCATGTATTTAATTTTTGGAGTTATTTATGTCTTATCATTAAACTTTTTTTAATGGTTTTCATAGCACCGAAACAAAATTGTCGTAAAAGCTTTTGTATATCTTATTAAATACGATTACTTCATCTTTTATGCACCATTACTAAATTCTTATATTTGTGCAGAATTACAGACAGTCGGCAGTGAAACATTTAGTTATTCTCATAACACAAAGGACTTTTCCAAAAAAAATGTAATTAAAGATACTTGACTTTCGAAAAAGTTTGTTAAACCAAATTCACATCTATTTACCGTGACTCGCTTCTAATCCTTCTAGACCAGGGATAGGAGAACATTTTTTAGAGTTGGCTAAAAAAAAAAAAATTAGCAGGTAAATATAATTTATTCTAAAATTTTAGCATCTATGATATTATTTTCGTGTACATTTGTCTTTATTTAAGACACTCTGAATGAACTTTACATTTTTTAACAGACATTTCGCGATTGAAATATTTTACGAATATCCCTAATAACCCAAACAAACTCCAGTAACACTTTACTTTTTTATAATTTCACCTCATTCACAATGTCCGCCATCTTGCCGTTAGAAATAATCAACATTAAAATTTGTGCCGAAGAAGAAATGTACTGAATGAACCTTAAATCGAAAGTCATCTCAAATGTGAGCTTTAATTAATCTTCATTCAATTCTCCTGATTAAAGCAGAAATAAAGGCCTTGCATATCTATGTTTTCAAATTTTAAATGAAACCACCATTACGTATGTAATCAAACAACAGTGGAAAGTAATTAGCACTACACTTGATTTGTAGATACTCTCTTTTATTATTGCAATTTATTATATTATGCAAGTATTATATATTTTTTGCCTTGCAGCTGGCTGGATAGAAACTTTAGGTGGGTTATAGTTTACCAATCCATGTTCTAGAGAGTAATAGAAGAAAGTATCCATTTTGTTCGTATCTCTACATCTTACGGATCTTTTAATAACACGTAACACTTACACAATGAACATATTGAACGCTGATGCTAAAAGTAGATATTTTGGTTCGTATAATTACAAAATTATATTTTTTAATTTTCTTTAGGAAGGTTTTTATCAATAATTGAACATTGAAAAAAAATTCCCTTTCTTTCTAAGATATGTACAATCTCAAATTTTGCAAAATAAATGAGGAGTATACAATGAGCAAGGCAGAAACAAAAACCATTAATTTACTTATCCAATTCAGTGTAGAAGAAATTTTTAGACGATTATCAAAAATTATTGTTCATATTTCATATAATATCGTAATTAGCTATCTCTGCATTAATATAATGCATAAATAAATTAAAAACCTCTTTACAAATTAATATTGGTGGAACTGAATAGTTATAAGAGTTATTATAATTTAAACATTCCTATCAATCCTACGTTATTTTACAAATCATTTACTGTTGAGACACATTTTTATAATTATTTTATAACAATAAGTTCATGAGGTACAATTCTACTTATAAAAAAATCTTCTAACATACACAGTAATTTAACTATTCCAGCTAATGAAAATAGAGAAATGTCTATAACTATTTTTTCTTGTAAAGACATACTATTGATAATCTCTTTTTACAGAATATGAATTAATAATTTTAAAATGTTTACAGTCTAATGAATTAATTTTCATAAAATTAAATCTTCAGTGGGAAAAATTAATTTTACAAATACAAAAAATTCAACATGTTAGCTATTTTATGTTTGTTAGTCTTGTAAAACCTTTGATTCACTAATAAAAAATTTTGATATTTGTTGGTGGCATAATAATGATGCAATGAACGCAAACCTTAATCTTTTCTTAAAATGTTTTTTATTTTTCAGTTTAAGGCACTGCTATATACCTTTCCATAAAAATTTCTAGAACTATAACTATTTATGAGATATTGCTATCAAGCTAAAATATAAGACATGATTAAGCTTTAGTAATTCACTGTCTGATTACATTAAACTTTTGAAAACAAATATATCAGTAAATAAAAGATATATACGTAAAAAAGGGGTAAAAATTACAAAACTAATTTTATTTATCAATTTCTTTAAGTTATAATGTCTTACTTACTGTCTCTGCGCTGAATTTTCTGACTTAGTCTCCTAGTTTCAGTAGTTTTATCTTTTGATTTGAGATCACTATTATTTTATATTTTACCTTAAATAAAGGTTGAACTACCTATACTTAATAAAAGAATATAAATAATATTTTTTTCGAGTGTATTAGCGTGGAAATGGTTTCTCTTTTTTAAAGTTTATTATTTTCTCACAGTATTAAAGAATTTTATTATTTTAGGAAAATTTGAAAATTCAGTTGTTTCCCTTTTCATGGAAATGCTCAACATCTAGTTATATAACAGGTAACTCAATATGTTTCATGAATTCATACTTTACTTGAAACATTTCTTGTTTGCTACAGATTCTTGTTTTAGTTTTTGTTACCTTCAGTCAGAAGTTTAAAATATTAATGACACTAAAATATGTTGCCATGATCAAAGTTACAACGATTACATTATATCGTCAAACGTGAAAAACTGAATAAATGGAACTGATGTTGATTTCGGTGAATTGTTAAAAGTTTCTGTTCAAATAAAATATAAATCGACGATTTTGGTTCAAACATAAAGTACTGATGCATTACCTGCATCATGAGCAAACTTTGAATTTTATATTATTATTAATAAACAATAAGATAAAGCGGTTAAATAGCTAGATGTTAAGACTAATATTTCGGAGATTTTTGTAGACATAGTGTTCGATATTTTTTATTGATATTAATCAAGTTAAAAGTTAATACACTCATTTTACTCATGTTAGTTATACCTTTTACAGAGTACTAAATTAAATTAAGTCATGCCGTTATCAATGTAATAACATCGATATCTGTATTTCATCTTTAAATGGTACTGAGATTTGTTACCATTAACTATTGCTCAAAAATATTATGGTACTTTGGAAATTTGTTTCTTCTTATCTGTATTTAAATAAAAGAAAAGAATAAATTTTACGTTCTCATTTCCAAATATGACCAATTTTTTAATAACTATTTTGCACTTATGAATTACCTAATTGCTTAAATGTGATTTTATCCCAACAGTCGAAAAGGGATTTCCCAAGCCTCAGTCTAAGAAAATTAAAAGATATCCGATTAAAAGAGACAAGCTTTTTAAAAAACGTTGATAGCAGTAAAATAATTTGGATGTGCTTTTCAAATAATTGTAATAATTGTTTTATTGCTCTTAACGTTGTAAATTAAGCTATTAAACATTTTTTCAATCAGCTTTATGAACTTAGGGAGTTTAGATAACTTCTTTTTCTCTACAAATAAATTAATAGTCAGGGACAACTTGAGTTTCGGAGACACTAATTAGTCCTTTTATCAGGTCAATTAAACAATAAAGTCAACAACCGTTTCCTCCAAACAGAAAGCGGAGCACAACCTTGCCGAATGAATTGCGGCTTGGTCAACTAGACTCCGAGGGTATATCACAAGGACAAATATAGTGGGTGGGAAGTGTAATGATCCCTATAAAAACTTAAAATGTTGAAATTCAGAGATTGACCATAGCAGCGACTACTAACAAAACTTTAGGCTACAATAATTAATCCTTTCCTTTAGTAAAAATAAAAATTTAAATCACATATACCTTCATTTTATATTCTAAAAGTAGTAAATAAACGTAGTTTACTTTCAACAAATAATACTGGGTTATATGATGTTACGTGATAAATAACTCAAACAGAAATGTATCTAGAGTGTGTACGCAATACAGTCACTTTTATGAATACAAAACTCAATGATATGGTCAAAAATACCTGACGCTGCAATTATGTGTGAAATTTCAGTTTCAGTATAAACACCAGGAATGGGGTTTGTAGTGATTTAAATTTTCATAGTACTAAAAACCAATTTAGTCCAGAAATTTAAATCCAAAATTTTTTTTAATATTATATTGAGTAGATAGATTTTGTACACAAAAGTTTAGCAGAAGTTTAGTCTCTATATAGTTTAATATTATTATCTATAAAAGTATTGATGAATAAATAAATGTGTTAGATCATGTTAAAAAAATACAGATTTCTAAAGATATCTTTATCGTTTTGTATTATCATTAATAACTAAATTCACAAAGTGGCTACTGCCTGCCACAATTCATTAGATCTGTTAAAATCCTATTGAAAAGCAAAAATGAAAAAGTAGTAAAATGAAAATAATTTTCGTTTAAAATCTAGGTTTTCATCAATTTACAAACTATAGCATTTTGAAATGTCGTATTTTCACAAATTTATATATTCAAGAACTAAATGTCGAACACTTCTTTCTCTCCTTATTTACGCTTAATGTTATTGTGCAAGAAGATAATAAATAATATATATAATAATTTTATTTTTAAAGTTTTTATTAGAGAATTTAATGTGCACAAACACTACATGTGTATTTTTACATTATCAAAAATTTCAAACCGAAAACGAGTAGAACGCTTTTAAATTCAGATTTTCAATGAACAGAGATAAATGTTTAAACTTAAGAATTTCATATATTATGAAACCTTATTAATTATCTGCAGCAAAAGCAGATATGAGCAGATGCATAGTAAAAAAATTATTTATAAAGAAAATGTTATTTTTTTTTCGTTTTCTAGTCTGCAGCATTTTACTTTCAACATAAAAATGCCAGTCAAAAAATAAACCACTCGTTATCAAAAACCACAGGAATTCTCTCGGTTGTGAACCCTTGTGAACCCAAAGAAAGTAAACATTGACTCGTCCGGAAGAGCAGTCTTAATTCAGTAATTAAATCTGAATGTGTAATTACTTTCGCCGAATTATGCTGGTAACGGAACATATGATTTTATAATTCCACATGAGTTAGGCAGTATTTACTACTTGATATATAATTATCTAGTAATATCGACTGTTAATAAAATGCTTTTAAAAAGAATATCTAAACTTTTTTACTACCGATGATTGAGGATTTTTTTTTGTCTACTTTTGATGATCAGTTTGAAAAAGTAAAAGTTTAATTTAATTCTTTTCAGTTTAACAAAGTTATCTTATAGCAGTATATTTTGTATTTTGAAGTTTTAAGCTTAAACGGTGGCATTTTGTTTTTTTTTGGGGGGGGGGAGGGGAAGGGAAGGGTGTAGGGATTCGTATAGGGATTTCTCAAGTGCATAAATATAAATACATTCGTGAACCTAAGTATATTTTACAATATTCTTACTTATAATTTTTTGCAATTTAACTGTGTGTGGCCATTGTAGCTCAAAAAATAAGAGTTTCTCTGTTTTAAAATCCTTATTGTACTAACGCACATCGTATTTAAAACACAAAACTATTTACATTGTCACAAGACATTCACACACTCAAACAAACTATCATTTATATCGTGGTCGGTGTTCTTACAGACAGTGGATTACTCTACATTTTGTGAATAGGAAAGGTGAAGGGGTGAAAAGAAAAGTCATCATCATGCTTGCAAATTACATTTACTACACTCTCCCCCTCTTGTCCCACTGTAAAGGAACCAGAGCAATATTTTAGTCTACTTTGCTTACACAAAAGTTTTACAGCAGTAGCACAAATAGAAATATCTCGTTTGTAATATCAGTAATTTCATATGACTTGGCCGAACTCTGCCTTGGAATGACATAAAATACATCAGGACCAGGCATTAATTTACCACTTTGACCCTGTCACAAATTGGCTGTGTGATACAGCTTGATTCAAACTATCTGTGTGTGTGTGTGTGTGTGTGTGTGTGTGTATGTATATGTATATATATATATATATATATATATATATATATATATATATATATATATATATATATATATACACACACATATATATTGCCCCAGAACATCACATTATGCCAATAAACTCCTTTCTACGAACCTTCTTATTTTCAACTGCTTCCTTATAGCTATAAAATTACAAAAATCTTTTGAGATATTGCATTTTTTAAATAAAATTACCATTGTTTATTGCAATTCTATGTTTTACATCATGGAGCGTTTTCAAATTGTTACCAAATTGCAGATAGGAAGCAGTACGAAAAATTGTTTCCCATTTGGATGTGTTCATAACAAAGTGAATCACCGACAGCTGATCAATCCATGTTTTTATAATCCTTACCATTAAGCATTACTATGCGTGGTTTAAGATCACGATTTTTACACTCCACTGGGTTAGGCTGCGGATTATTCATGGGGATGTGACTTTGTTTAATATCTAGTAGAAATCATAGCTTCTGCATGTCGCTACTCACGAATTGCGATATGTTGTAGCTGATCATCTCTACTAAGGTGGTAGCACATTCTTTGGCAGTGTCCAGTGTTAAGGCATTCTACTCATTTTGTAAAACATTCCTCTACAATGAAACTCCACCTCTTACCATCATTTCCATCTGACAGTATGCTATATATATCAAATGCTAAACATTAAAATATATGACCGAATAAGAGGTTTACAATAAAGCTGAAGGCTTTTGTCGGTAGTATCTTTGTATTGGCTGCATTCAGTGGAATTCTTTATCTAATCAGCTATGGTCAACTATGTTTAGATATATTCAGTATGTTCCTCCTGGTATAATAGTATCGCTTAGAGTTACGGGTGTACGTTTACTCTCCCATAATAAATAGATGTTGGAGTATAATGAATATCTTCAATAATGTATTTCTCTCCGGAACAAGAACCACGTGTTTTGCTTCGTTTAATTCAGTATGAAGGGAGTACTAAAAACCAAACCTTCTTTCATAATGTAAGAGCGTCCTGTCTACTTAATAAGATTTTCATCACTTTGTGAATTCGTAAATGTTTCTTTGATTTCTTTGGTTTCTGTGTGTTTTCATCTTTAAGATGTTTAGAACTTAACGTTCACTTTGTTATCAAGTTGGAAAGTCTACAGTCTATAGAACAAAGGTCACAGTTCTATTTATCCTCATGAACACATGTAAGAATGAATAGCATGTCCAAGATGGCGTTTCATTTCCCTAGATTATAACACACTTTAACGTTATATGACATAGTGCTTAACCTATTTGGCTGGTCTACGTGAACAGTCTGTTGACAGATTCATCTAGATGCCCGTATGATTCTCAAATGAAGATAACATAAGGATTTTATCTTCTAAGTACACTAAAACCTTTACACTTGGCAGACAATTCTTAAGATAATTCTAATATTCCTGCAAAAGTTGCAGACCGAAGGGTATTCTGTTAAAATGGTAAGTTGTAAATGGTGTGAGGAATGCTGTTTTACTTGTATGTGTTGAATTACTGAATGTTCTTGGGAATATTCAGATGGAAGGTCAATAGTGGTCATTTGTTTTTTCTCACTGAATAAAAATATTCCTTTTAAAAAATGGATATAGGTCAGTTTTTAGATTAGCATTCAATCTAGGATTATTTATTCATAGGGACATTTTATTGTCTGGAATAAAGACCAGTATAACGGAAACTGCATAAGAGGACTTGAACTCTTTGATTATTTTATGTTCTAGCAAGTCGTTCACAACAATAAGTTTTTCCTCGCAAGATACAGTCTTTACTTTAGTTTAACTACTATCTGTAGACAATTTTCTGAATTGATATGGTACTCAGTGTTAGGTATAGCATCTCCCACCTGTTTGAAATATTTCTTCAAATTCCTTTACAAAAGAGTTTAACGATTTTCTTTCATTTGAAGATATAAGACTTCCTTCTCGTAGATAGCAGCTCATTACAGGTCAGTTTACTACAAGTTGTACATTTCCAATATCGAGGTCTCCTTTGAAACATAGCTTGTGACGTGTGTTACACCGATGTACCAACATTTATTTTTATATCAAGTAGAATTCTATACTTTAAAGTAATTATATCGATTGATTCGATATAATTTCTTTTAAAGTAGTTATGTATAATCAATCACTTAAAATAATTTTTTACCTTATAAGTATATAATTCTTACGTTTTCTGAGATTTTAAATGTTTGATGGACGGATACCGAAACGTCTCAGAAGTTAGATTATACTTTAAGAATAAGTTTTTACTCTTTCATATAATTAAAAGCAAACCACCATCTTCCAAAACAATTGTTTTTGCTGCATCATGTAGTAATAACTATTAAATTAGATACCCAAAATTTTTTAGGTACACCGGCCTTTGTATGACACTATACCAGTAACCAATTCTTTATCTAAATTTTTATCGTCATTGTCATTGGTAGCTATAATGATATTTAAGTGTACCTTCGTAAGGTTCGGAGTTACTGTTGCTTTAAAAATTCACTCCCTAAAGTCGCTAGATCTTACTTTTAACCTAAGAGTACCATTGTCTGTTTTAAGCGAACCTCGATCCAAATGCTTAAGAAAATAAATAATATATAAATATTTCCTACACCTTTCTACCTTTTATAATGAAATCTCTATAAATTAAAGTATCTTTCAAAAATATAATGTACTGTTTTATACAATCTTCTCATTACAAATAACTTTTCAAAAAACCACAACTTTGAATAATTTTTTTTAAATAATGATCCAAATCCAGAAATATTTTAGATTTGATAGTTCAGACAGTTATAAAAATGTGTATTTATGTTTAACTCAGGAGCATCGAATTTTAAATGGTACTGGACATTAATCGTATTCTACCAGAAAGACGAAACACAGACAAATATCATCTTTGATGCTTAAGACTTCAGTTGTTACCGAAAAAAAAGAAAATGTAAAGAAATTAAAAGCTTTTAGTTAATATATTTACAATTCCAGACATCTAACACTTAAATAATTCACCAAAACATTAAGACTGTTATATTTGAAATACTACTAATATACTCAAAAACAATATTACCAATTAAAAATTATTAAAATTATTAAAAATTATTATTAAAATTATTAAATACTACTAATATTATTAATATAATTTTTGTTATATTTGAAATGACAGAATTCCGTGATACAATTTCAAAATTATTAGACTTTTTCAACAGATAATGCAGAGAGAATTATTTTAGCATATTTAACATTAAAGTTTAGCTAAAATATTGAATCTGATTTTTTACTTTGTGTCATTAAGTGTTGATGATCGTAGACTTAAAGAAAAAAGCCTAACAACACTAAATCTTTACTTCGTAAAACATTTCAGTAGCTTTATTTTATACTGGGCCCTTGTAATTAGCAACCATATTTTTTGGTGGACATGCATTTCATAAGGTAAAGTTTTGTATATCTTTCAAAGGTTTTTTATTATCCCTAACAATACTGTCATAAAAATTCATATTTTTTTTTCTCTCGGCAGCTATTTTTCATAACAGTATTCGGCAGTCCTACGTTAAATAAAAAATATTCGGTTTTATTTCCACACAAAAGGTATTAATTCATCTTTAGAGCATCTAGTTTCACCCAGTTAAACAACAGCTGTCATAAATAACTTCCCTTTTATTTAGTCTTCATTATAAATCCATAACCTTAAATCAAACGTCATTTTCTTCCAGAAAAAGCACCTTGTGCTATCAGTTCGTTTTTTTCCATTAAAAGCGAAGAAAAAACTTCCGCATCTCAGAGTTATTTACAACGATTAAAAAACTTTGTCATGATAAAAAAAGAAAATTTATCTGATGATTAAAAGAGCCGCCGAGAATCTAAAACTCTATTAAGCACACGAGTTGCAAACAACCTCTTCTTTAAACAGGGAACGTTGGATGAATACAACTCAAATAATAAAGATATAAATAAAGGATTAACACTATTATTTATGTAAGTTGACCATCATGTCAAACACTAATATTAAACACTTTTTTTCTTCTAATTTTAAGTATTCATTTATTGCGAATCAAAACTACTGTACGTTTTATTTAATTGGAACAATCGGGTGATTAATTTCAGTTATACACGATCAATACTTTATTCACGAAATATGTTACGAGTAGTTTTGAAGTAACTTTTCGAAATATATTATTTAAAAACTTTAAAGGATACAATAAGAAATTTTGCTGAAAATGAAGGTTTGGTCTTGCTCATACTCAGTTCTCTATAATTTTGAGAAAGGCTTGTACTCTTCGAAGTCATTTACTTTTCAGTTAAAACGAAGCCTTTAATTAAAACATTTTTGTTATATTTAAGTCAACTTGATCTGAATTTTTTATAGCTTACCACAGCTGAGCTTATTTGATACTTTTAAATTAGTTCTTAATGTAGTTCAATTTTTTTAAATGGCGTCAGTAATATATTTCAAAGGAAGTAGAGAGAAAAAAAAATCGTTTAATGGGCATTTGCTAGTTAAAATGAACCAGAAAACTTTGATATTTTCACTTTAACTTTATAGTAACAAATTTATGTATGTTATGAAAGAAAGTATGAAATATTTTTAGAATTTCGAAACTTTAAAATTAGTACAGCTATTCATTTTCTTAAAAAATATCTTTTAATATCTTTCAGAATAATTCAAACTTACCTTATCATATGAATGTATTGATGACAGTTGACAAAACTGAACAGGCTATCCAGCTATTTATTAAGTTCATAAACGTCAGAAAGTTCAAAAACATTTTTTAATGGGATTTATTATAACCAAAGCATTTTCTTTCTAGTATAATAGGTCTTTGTCTCAAAATTCATGTACTAATGACAATTTAAACTTTATAAAAAGTGAAATAAGTAAATTAATGTACATAAAGTGAAGTACCTAAACTAGATTAAGGTATATTGAAATACATGAATAAGTGAAACAGATTAATAAATTTTCTTGAAACTGGACATTCTAATTTTAAAGTGGTTATTAATTACTCTATTTTTTTAACTTTTTAACTTATTAAACTTTACTCTTTATTACTGATACAATATCCATAACTGTGTCTTACCAAGTTTTTTTTTTCTCAAACTATATTAGTAAATTATAGTTATAATTAGTCAAGTATATTTAAATGCAGTATACAAAACAAAGCTTCAGAGCATAATTCAAAATGCAGTATTAACATAAAATCCAAATTCCTTGCATTGGATTTCATCTCTTCTTTATTACTTTACAGTGGAAACTATAAAACGCCTAGATCATGAAGTTTCCTTTAAAAACTGAAACCATTAAATATGTTGTCAGTCACGGATGTTAAAATGAATACTTTTGTAAGAAGTTTTCAACAGCTAAGAAAATTCTGTAATAAATTATTGAAAAAAAAAATGTTTAGCAACATTTGATTGACACATTTAATCTATAAACCGGTTGACACCATTAGTTGGGCGAGGCAAATAATTTTATATCCGGAATAATATAAAGCTATCAACGGATCCAGTACTTATAACAACTAGTATTCACCATCTACATCAAGATTTTTACCCTGTGTTTTAAACATGAAAAATAAAGTTTTGCTTCTCATATTCGTTCTTATCCTTTTACTCCCCTTTTATCAATTTAAAAAAGATATATGAATGTTTTACCACCTCAACAGTAATATTACCTTTTAGTTATTAAAACAAATGTTGTTAAATTAATCAGAATTTATTTACTTAATCAAAATTAGGAATATTAATCCCTATAAATAAATTCATAGTCGTTAAAGTGTTTAAATATTTAACTTTATAATAAAAATAAAATGTCATTTTAATTTATGCAATTTTCTTAAATGCGTTTAAATAATAATGAATAGAAGAAAACGGACTATATTTTGGTTAGTTTTAAGGCGATCAAAACACATAAATCTAGAAAAAAAATCAAATTTTAGTTCATTTTTTTTTACATTAAAATATGCTACATATATTTCAATATCAAATAAAATAAGCTACCCTTTATAATAATTCATTTAGCAGATGTTTAATTTTTTCCTGTAAACTATTAGTATCCTCTCCCTCTACTACGAAATAAAGGTTCATTTATCTCAAATTACTCTTCGAGATTTGTCAACTTGAATTTGTTGTATCTCTATTTGAATATAAACTACATGGCTGAAATATTTACTAGATATTCTTTGATATATTTCTTTGATTATTTTTCAATATTTAATATAAGTAATAGTAGTTATGAAAATATTGTCCTCAAAATAAAATATCCCTAAACAATTTCAATTTTGTACTTTATGAAACGTTACAAAATTAGTAAGTAATATTTTCACTAATCCTAAAAGTAAATTAGTTTATTATATTTTGCTATATAAAGTTTGAGCAAAATTGATCTAAAACAGATCTTTAGTCATAAGTTTTATCAAAATTAAAATGTGCTTCGTTTAATTTTTATTTTTCATTAAAATTTTCAACAATTGTTTATACGTATAATGATTCCCGTGTAAAGATATATTGAAACATTTCATTACGAAGTTATCATAGTTTTAAAGAAAATAATTTTGTATTCCTGGCCCCTATTAAAAGTTAAAAAAATATCAATGCTACTTCAAAAAATTCCTCAAAATGCACTACAAATAGGTTTATTTCAAACTTTAACACCTTAATGCACAGTTTTTTTTTTTAAGTCTGACCAAAACAATCAATTTTTTAATGTAAAAAACACAATTTAGAACGTTGTCTTGCCAAGAAAACTACAAAAATAATCAAAATTTTTATTGCAATTTTGGATTTTGATAACATTGCAGAAAGTTGTAATGTTACATTCACATCGACTTTATCTTTCTTTTCGAATTCCCATTTCAGAATAAACATTATCAGTAAAAATACTTATTTATACTTTCAAAACCTAAATAATAACAATACTAGTATTTATAAAATTAATCAAAAATCGCTCTAATTATCTCTAGTGTGCACAGTTTGGCCAGTTTAGAGCGCTCGAGTTACCTCGAGCGTGTATGTTAAGGGGTTAAATGCAGGATTCTGAATAACACACAAATTAGACGATGACATGACAAGTATAGGGCTGTGTTTCTGTAGTAGAGTCCATAAATTTGAATCTTAGTACAGTCGAACACCGTTATATTACATCCGGTATATATCGTACTCAGATATCGTACTCGGAAAATATTTTGGTCAAGCCATTTTCTTATTTAACTTTAATTTATATTATTATAGTAGCCCCGATAGATCAGTCTACAAAGGCACCAACTTTGTAACCGAAGGATTGGGAGTTCTAGGCTAGAGGAGGTAAAGATCCATCATGTCCTTTAATGGCGGCTGGAGCACATAAAATAAATAATAATTCGTGGTCATAAATAAATAATAATTCGTGGTCAAGGATAACAAATATATCAGCGATTTGGTTGTAGCGAATGCTATAAAAGCAACTCTCATTGGAAATAATATTTTTATAGAGAACCGAAATACTAGAAATTGATAATAGGAAACTTTTTGTCCGTCACCAACTGAATATTTTTCCGTTTTCGTTTTCTCTCTCTCTCTTTTGAAACTTTTCAGCCAATTTGAAAACAATAATTCATCTCTAATTTGATAACAAAATGTTCGAAATTAACAAGTTTTTGTATATAGCAAATAAGGAAGGAAAAATGTTGGATGCCTATGTTGTACTGGACAGAGAGTTTCATAAAATATTTTTGGAATCAACATCATGTTAGCAGAAGATTACAGGTTATTTCTCTATCATAATATTAAACAATAACTAAGGATAAAATTAATTATTGTTTGTATGGCTTCATTTTCAGTTTATTTAATTCTTCTGTCAGTACGATTGGCAATTATTCAAATTAAAACTTAATCCATTTTGGTAAGTTTAATTCATTAAAGGTCCTTTTAATAAATATTTATTTTTACCATTATTATTTGACTATTGACTACATTTAGAAACTAATGGGGTGTCCACTTTGTTAAGCCTAAATGTTTTTTTATTACCAATTCCGATGTAGCGAGCCACCGGATATAGCGTACAAAATCTTTGGTCCATTGAATTTCGTTATAAATAGGTTCAACTGTACTGACATGTCATAGCTATTAAGGATCGGTTTTATACAGCATATTCTACAGCATTGTAAAATGTTAATAGTTAATTCTATACCAAACAACCGGCATACATACACAGATACATATAGAACAAGTGTTTTCAACTTGCTCGAAAGTAACACTGGAAACTTTATGGATGATTGTGGTTGGTTGGTTGAATGGAGTTTTATGGCGCTGAGTCCTCATGGGACATATTGCGCCAAACAAATAGTTAACTTAAAACTACGAAGAAATATACAAAACAGCTATAAAGGGTTAACACAAGATAAAAACAAACATGTTAAAAATACAAAACCAGTGTAGAAAAGATACATAAAACCCAAAGTAAAAAACACAGCGATGAGATGTAAAATTCAGATGTGACAGTAAAAACCAATGTGTTTTAAAAACGGGAAGAGATTAGGATGAGGCGAGTTATTTAAAATATCTTTAATATTGATAGATGATGAATTAAAATAATGAATACGATGTTTTGTAAACCGGGGACAATCAATGAGGATATGTTTTACAGAGATGACTACATTACATTGATCACAAATTGGAGCAGATTCTCCGAGTAAAAGGTGTCGATGTGTAAAACGCGAATGACCAATCCGGAGGCGAGTAAGAATAACATCCTCTCTTCTAGATTTCAAAGTACTCCAGTTTTCAATGTCTGGCTTAATTGTACGCAATTTATTATTTGTCTCTTCGTCCCAAGAAATCTGCCATTTCTTATACAAGAGATCTTTTATGTATTTTTTTAAATCACTAAAAGGCAAAGGCATATCATAGATTTGAGTAGCAGATTTTGCTGCTTTGTCAGCATCTTCATTTCCTTTAATTCCCACATGGGACGGAACCCAGCTGAAAAGAATTGTAAAGCCCATAGATTTTAGATTTTTGATAAGGTTGAGGACCTCAAATATTAGAGGATGACTGTCGTACCTTGGGGTAGAAAGAGATTGCAAAACGCTTTTTGAGTCGCAGTAAAAAATGAAATTGCCTTTCGGACGATGCGATAGCTCTTCCAAACCTTTAAAAATGGCTAAAATTTCTGCTGTGTAAATAGAGAGTGCAGAATGCAATCTATAACTATATACAATATCCTCGATAACAAAAGCGCAGCCCACAAAATTGCCTTGTTTAGAGCCGTCAGTAAAAACAGGTGTAAAAGTAGAGTACAATTCTCTATGGTCTTTAAAAATTTGATAGTAAATAATATCAGGGGTAAGCCCTTTGTGAAAATTTTTAAAAGGATTAAGGTAAAATCGGAAACATTCCAAGGAGATTTAAAGTTGTCAGATTTTAAAATATCACAGTTAAAAAACCCAATTTTTTCCAAAGTATTTTCTATCCTCTGATGAAAAGGGAGGATACAAGAAGGCCTAGCTGAATACAAACGCATAAGATAGTGAATAAAATAATGATTATTTACAGTATGATGTGTAATGGATGAAATTTAAAAAAATAACAAAGTGATAATAACTTTCGTCTTAGATCAAGCGGTTCATCGTAGCAGTCTACGTACAAACTTTTAGCAGGGGAGGTTCTGAACGCTCCCGAGCAAAGGCGTAGAGCAGAGTGATGAACGAAGTTCAGTTTTTCTAGTACGGATTTCCTAGCGGAACCATAAACCGCACAACCATAATCAAGCTTCGAGCGAATGAGTGCACGATAAACCTTCAAAAGGGATTGTCTATCTGCACCCCAAGAAGTACTAGAAAGAACTTTTAAAATATTTAAAGACTTTTCACATCTTTTTCGCAAGTCCATAATATGCGGTAAAAACGAAAGTTTACGGTCAAACGTTATGCCCAAGAATTTTACTTGGCTCAAAACACTTATAAGATTCCCTCCGATGTAAATTTCGGGATTATGGATGATTGTGATGAGCTGCAATTTCGTAATTGACCATTTTTAATTTTAAAAAATTATACTTGAAAAATTATAGAAAGGCATAGTTAGAAATTGAAGCTAAATCCTCGTGAGTACAAGTTTATTATAAGTTTCATTGACTATTTGTAGAAAGAGTACATAAATTTAAATCTGAACGTGAAGTAAAAAATATAATACGAAAAAAAAATGTTATGTAATGTTACTAAGTATGACTTACAGAATTGTGTTCTGATAATGCCATTAAATTAAACTATAACTAAAATATTCAAAGTTTTTTTAATGTGTAAACATTTATGGAATTAAAAGAAATATAAAAACATCAAATCTGAATTCTCTGATAAAGAAAATTTAGTTTGTGCATAAAGTCACATTTCAAAATTTTAATTAAACAAAATTAATACGTTCAGGAGACAGATTTGTAAAACTATTTAAATTTTGTTACTTTAATGTCTAATCTAGATACATATATTTTTTATCATTTGATAATATTACAGAAGTTTTATCGAATATAAAATTAGCGTATCCTGAATCTCAGTTTGTACGTTATTTGTTTGAATCACACTGAAATGCTTTATTTTTCATTTTATGTCTTCTTTGATAAAAGATAATTAAAAGTGTTTAATATTTATAACTACTTTCTTAACATTTTCGTTTAGATTTTAATTTAGATTAACCTCAAAATGTAAGTTAAAGTACTTTTAACAGCATCTTTCTAACAATCAGACAAGTGTACAAGACTTTGCATAAAGTGCTTTATTAAATGCCAATTTAATTTTATTCAACCAACTCTTTAGATCCTCTTCGTTAAAACCATTGCAGAAAGCAATCCGCTTTGAAGTTTTTCTTAATATTTTTTTAGAGTTATAATCGTAGAATAAACAAGAAAACGAAGGAACAAACGAAGGCTATTACTCAGGTTTCAGCTTAAGTCAAACACTGTTCTTATTGTAACTCTTTCGTTCGGGATTTTCCACTGATTAATTTTAAAACAAGATTCTATTTTGTTTAATTTTATTTTATTGAAAGGATGTCTTAACCACAAGCGAGGCAATTCCTGTGTCTTCGGTAATAATAAAGTAGTATTTCTGCTCTATGCAATTAATTTGAAAACAAGTTGTAAATAAATGCGCATATAAAGGTTTTCCCTGAGTAGATTGTTACTGAACTGAACTTAGATTTTAGGAAAGCAGGAAAAGTAAAAAAATATATTATTAAAATTGAATTTTCTGCTAAAATTAATTAGCTTCTTGTAACAAAACTACAACTCAATGAAAATATTGTCAAAAAACTATGAAGTTTTCTATCAAACACAATTTGAGAGTGTACAAGCAAATGATTTAATCTCTATACAATAAAGACAGACACGAAAATCAGTACTTTGTAAAGCTCCCCCACAAAAGACTAATAGTTTTTACACATTATGGTATACTTTATATGCTTAGTGTACTCTGTATCACAATTCTTTTATAAAAGTTCTAAACTAATAGGTTGTAGTTAATAGAGAACAATAATAATCCAGTCGACGTCTTACATTATTGCTTATATACGAGTACTGAATTAAAGAAGAATTAGAAAGTCATTAAAGGGTAGTATTTCCCAAGTAAAAAAGAAAACTGGACAGTACATCTGCAATCTACAGACAATATAATGCCTGGTACCACATTAGTCCTCTACACACCATTCAGAGGCATAACAATTCAAATTTAATTGGTGGGCACATTCATTAGACATAGATTTTATATGCAGCACTACGGTCTACTATTTTACTACACGATTATTACGCATAAAAAAGGAGTCACATATTAATATTGCAACCCGCAATTTCTGCATCAGTTGAATAGTATAGCTTATAGAAGCTTAAATTTATTGTTTCATAGGTTGTAGTTAGTAGAGAGCATTAATAAACCAGTCGACGTCCTATATTTTGCTTACACAGGAGTACTGAATTAAAGTAGAATAAGAAGATCAAGAAAGGAATGGTATTCCCCAAGTAAAAAAGAAAATTACACTACATCTGTAATTCCAGACAATATAATATTTGCCTGGTACCACATTAGTCCTATATCTACATACCATTCAGAGCCATAACCATTCAAAGTTAATTGGTGGGCACATTCATTACGCATAGGTTTTAATGGCAGCACTATGGTCTACTATTTTCTAGTATTACTATTACATAAAAAAGGAGTCAATATTGTATCTCTCAATTTCTGCATTAGTTGAATAGTATACAGCCTAAATTTGTTTTCTCAACACTAAGTTGTTTAAAAAAAACTAAAATTTCAGTAACTTTGAGACGTAAAAAAAGTAGATATAAAAGCTTCTTTTAAAAAAGTCAATATTTTTCTTGCTTTTTGTTAATAGCATGCAAGCTTTTCAATTCAACACAGTGCCAATTTCAGGAAACTTCAAACTACAGTACAGACAGCCAAAATATAAAAACATTAAATATTTGATAATATTATGAGCATATTTACGATTTTTAACAGAGCATGCACTAATATAAATTTCTACATTTGCATAATTTATAGTCTAATATAAAGGGTAAATTACATAAAACTTTCATTTGAATATCTTCAAGAATGTCAAAGTATTACTATTTAGCACCTTTATTCCTTAAAGAATTTATTTCTTAAAAATCTTAAAACTTTACTTCTTAATTCTTAAAAATTCTAGTATTGCTTAAAGATTGGTTCAAAATCTTTAATAGGTTTAAGTCCGTATATTGCTGAGCATTTGAAAGAAATGTAGTCACCGAGACTGTTCCACCAAATTACCACAGTTTATCTAAAAGATAACGATAGCCTACTGAGAACCAACATCTTATCACAAAATTAATATTTTAAAGAACGCTCTGAAGATACTTTATTTATTTCATGACAACACTCGAAAAAGTAAACAGGATGCACAGTGCTAAACGAGAAAATTAAAAAAAAAATAGAGAAAACGCAGATGTTAATCTAAAATAAAATTTCTTTGAACTAGTAACAACAAAAACTTAAAACTAGGAGCACGGTGGAATTTAAAATGTATATTGCTTCAAAGTCATTTAAAAATAAGACAAAAAAGAAATATCTGCAGTCTTATTTGATGAGTAATGTCTGTAGCAAATTTTATTTTACTATGTGACTAAGTTAACGATTCACATATCAGTTAGATGATGCATTTGGTTAAAAGGAATTTATACAAGTCTACAAATCTTGATTAAAACCTATTTTATGAAACTGGTAGTCGTTATTTTCTTGTTTGCTACTGTGTGATGCATGTACTATGCCAGACAGATCTTGGTAGTTTATTTCATTATCTGATGTAAATTCAACCTTAAATCTCAACCTAGAAACCTCCAGTGGAGCTTCTAAAACTTAAGATTGTCTTTTAAGGTGAGGTAGTTTCTGTAATTATAGTAACTTTGGGTAACTTCTTCCTAAAAACAAAAAAACTATAAAATGACGGATTCAACTTTTTATTTTAAGACATATGCGACTTTCTAATTTTACTCCGTTTAATTCCGATAAGTTTGGAACATATAACTGGTAATTATGTTTTAAATAATACTGTAGTTCAGAAGATTATGCATCTTTTCTGTCCTCCTTACATTCAAGCGATACAGAAAAGACAACTTACATATGTCTAGCAAATACAAAGAGCATACGTCAGATATGTCAAATCATCTATAGTACGTTATAATGACGTATGTGTAGGTTTCACTATGGTTAAAACATTCAGAAAGGTGTGTTTAATTATACGCTTTTTAATCCAAAACGACCTAATACTTTCGATTTCAAACTTATGTCGAATATCTAGAAAATTTCTTGACAAATTATTCTGAAATTGTGTGGGTGTAAATTGCATGTTAGATGTCATATTTCAGCGTTGATTTTGTCCCAAGCAAATCACGGGTGATAAAAAAACTTACAGAAAGATTATTTTTGGGATCCCTTTGTAATAAATAATGCTTGAAATAGATTGTAACTCTAGGATATAATTATGAAGCACATTTTCAATATCTGCGTTAATTCCAGCGAGAATTGCAAGTACTTTCAAAGATAATTAAAAGATTCTTTTTAGAAAAACAAATTTTCAAGGTTTTTTTTTTTTTTTTAGTATAACATGCAATATTTTCAACTCAATGCAATGCCATTTTCAGAAAACTTGAATCTCTGATACTTCAACGCTCGTTTACGTTTACGTAATTTATTGTCGTCAAGTTCCCAGCGGTACAAAAGGTTTTTTTTGTAATTTCCAAAACTAAGGTAGTTCCCACTAAACAAGTATCTGTTCTTGAACTTCAATTACGCGGTGCTCACTTTACTATCCATACTATTTCATTCTTTGGTACACATATTGAAATTTTGAAATTTTCGTTTGGACCGACTCCAAAGTAATTATTTCTTGGTTGCCTGCTTATGCACGTAAATGAAGACTTTTGTCAGAAACAGAAAAAATCAAATTTCAGAGGTGCTGCCTAGGAAACACTGGAGGCATGTTCCGTTCAAAGAAAACCCAGCAGATATCACTTCTGACAGTATTTATCCCAAATGTATCTCCAAGTGGGATTTGTGGTCTAATGTTCCAAGTTGGCTTCTTTTGGATCCATTGCAAAGGAAAAAGGAGTTAAACTCAAAAAAAAAAGTTGAAAATGTAATTAAATCTGAGAAAAAAACTTATTATTTTCTTTTTTTTATTTCATGACAATCCATCAAATGATTTATTTGAAAATCAATCTTCTCTTTACAAAATCATCCGCATTGTTGCATACTGCCAGAAATGAGTTAAAATTTGTGAAAACGCCAAAGAAATTCGAAATCTTCGAATGTCCTTTTAACACTACTCAATTCTGGAAAAACTATTATCCGGCGTGTTCAAAATATTTATTTTGATGAAGATTTAAAATGCCTATAAGAACAAAAGACCTTACTAAAAAGGAGCAAGTTGCACTCCATTAGCCCATTCATAGATGAAGACAGTCTCTGAGAGTGGGAGGACGCATTCAGAATTCACCCATAGATTATAATAAAAAACATCCCTTCGTACTACCTTCTCAAAATAATTATTTATCATGAATATATATGCTACTCTCACAATTGATTCAGATAATTAAAATCAACCTCATAATCATATGCTATGGCTACAAGATATGTCAAGCATTTTTATACGCGTATCCCAAGCATTTTTTCCTACGATATGTTTCTGGTCCCTTTTTAGCCCTTTGAACAAAACGCTGAAATAGATTATGTCTAACATTCTTTTTACACTCCTGCAGGTTCAGAATAATTTTTCAAGAACTTTTTTTATACTTCATAAAAGGCCTAAAATCGAAAGAGCCCCGTCATGTTTGGCAATTTAATGTACATCTATTCATCGTAAATTCACCTTAATTGAGAGGAATATTTACATGCTTGCGCATTTTACAATAAATATTTACAATTTACATTCTTTATGTAGAGGATTAGTAAAAAAACTAATGGTTTATCATATATTTTCCCTAGACACAAGAGATATGCTTTTGTTGTTGAATATTAATGACTGTCTGAATTAAAAAAAACTAACCTAAATAAAGAATAAAAAGAATAGTTAGAAGAGTTAAACTCTTACTCAAACACTCTAAATAAATATATTCATGTGTGGATAATCTTTACAGCATGACACTTAATAGACTGGTTGAAAAATTTGATAAAGAAAAATCCTATTATAAATTACTTCCGCTCATAAAAAGTAAATTACAAACAGCTAAGTAAACAAGGAATATTTTGGATATACAGTGGGGCTTTATTAATGCTGGTAAGTCTATATACATAATTAACAAGAAACTTCTTCTGAAGCTAAAGAGGAAAATGAATGTGAGATATCATGAAACAAAGTTGTGTTCTTAATTACGTCAACGACAACATAACAAAAACAAAGTAAAATTCAGAAAAACTTATAAACTAGACATTTTTAAAGAGGTTAAAATATAATTAAGCTTGACTAGTCATTTAGATACACGTCAACATACAAGTTACATTTTAATAAGTATAACAAGTTGATACAAGTTACATTTTAATGCATAGAAATTCATGTAAATATGAAATTTCAAAAAGTTAGATACCACAATTTTGAATATTTAATTAACAAAAGAAAATATATTCGTTTTATTATCTGTTCACACTGAATACGATATGTTAAGATACTGGGAGAGGGAAGAACTGAAATTCACGTACGAAGAAAATACCATTCCTTTTTGCATTTTCTGCATTTGAAAAAAAAAATTAGACTACTAGTAATTTCGTTATTGTATCACTACTCATTCTTATAACTTGAAATTCCTTAATAAAGATATTTAATTTCTTTTAATTGCAATTATTGAAACTTTCAGTGGCTGAAAACAGAATATATCTCTTTTGGCATTGATTATAAAAATTTCTGGAATAATTGATAAATCATTTTACTACTTCGTAATTTGATTTCCGATTTTCTTATTTTTTTCTTTACAGCGTACGATGGACGAGAAACAACACTGAGCCTTCTACAAATCTGCAGGATCTCTGTATTTAACACTACTCTTATAATTAAATTTTCCAAGAGGTTTATAAATCGTGATTATTCTTACAAATTTGATATCATAAGTTTGTAAGAATGGTCACAGTTATTACAATTCATTTATACAGGGTTTCCCGTAAATGTTGCTACAAACTTTTGCAGGAGGTAGGACACATCTTATCAATGAAGAATCGATAGAAACCCATGGACATAACTAGAACCCGGGAACTCCGGTACGAAAGGGCAGTACCCTACCCATTTGGTAATTTTTCAGGGGGCTAGGGAACCTGACCCCCATGCCTAATCCATTAATGCGGGACTGATCTGTTTAAATAGCTATGAACAGCCAGTCGAAAATGAGCAAATGCTCGATCATGTTGGAAACACATGTCGTGCCTCACAACATAACATCGTCAATCAAGACGTAAAGAAAGCGGCGTCTGTCTGGACGGTCCTACTAAGTAGTCGCCGGTCAAACCTGCCCAACACATGAACTATAATGCGATGTTGTGTCGCGTCGTGCCACAACATCGCTTCATAGTGGTGTGTGGCACGACATCGTGAGGGTTTTCTCGAGCTCACAAATGCTGATTATGGTGAATGAATATTCTATCACTATTCAGTGTGCCTCATCAGTGAACAACAAACAATCTGGAAATTAAGCTCGGGCACATTCTTGCAAAAACCACTACATGAAACGCACACATTTAGGATGGTCACTGGCAGAAGTTTTTGCACCCTTTAGGGACGAAAGGCGTGGAATGAGTCTGCATTCAAAACACACTATACACTGCTACAAGACATTGATTTGTAAGACAATGGCACCTATGCTGGTCCTTTGATTAGTCTGTACGGCTTCCAACACACTTTCATCCTTAACTTCCCTTCATGACCTATACTCACAATCTTGATGCAGACGTGAAAGCAAACTGTGTTTCGATTTTTGTTTGAAGCGTTCTCGATAAATGCGTGCAGCGGCTCGTCCATTGCTGTCAGCTATTCCGTACATTAAGTTCATGTCTACAAGCTCACCGTTCAATACTTTTCGTATGCTGACTACCGGTGGAAAGTTTAATAGCATCTTAACTAAATTATTTCTTACCAAATACTAAATTTCAAACATTTTTCTCATTAAAAAGGGTTGAAAAATGCAAAACTTATTCTTTTGTTCTAATTACTTACCATTAATACGTAATTCGAAAAATATAATTTATGCCTAGTAAGAATAATGAAATCTTTAAACTGCAATACTCCTGATTTAGAATAAAATGTAATATTACTATGAATATCAAATGCAAGAACGAGGGAAAAGATGGAAAAAAGAAATTAATATTAAAATTCTAACGTGTGCTTATACATACAAAAATATAATTACCCAACCAGATTTGTCTTAAGACAACATTTTTCAAACAATACATCGAGCGAGCCGTATAAAATAACTTTTAGAGAATGGGTGTTTTGACGTTTGCACCACAATTAAAAAACAAATGTAGACTTAGTGAAGAATGAATTTTGAGAAGTAGTTAGAATTAATATATGTTATTCGTATAAAGTAATGTGTGTCTAAAGAAGAAAATTACCCTATCAAATATTGAAACATTTTATTTTTAAAAAACAAATGAATTATTTATTTTACAAATCAAGATCTCTACTAGTTTGGAGTATAGTTCCAATCAAATAAATATATTTCTAAGAATAAATATTGTGTTTTTCTAGTTATACATTCGTGAGAAACATTGTTATATGCCATAAGAAAATTCATCCAACAAAAGCATTCTGTTCTTTATATATATATATATATGTTTACATCATTTAGGGGAACAAATTTGAACATCAACATTGAAAAGGACATCCTCATGCATTTAATATCCAGAAAATGATCACATGAAGGTCAATAGATAAAAAAATATGATAAATGAATTTTTCTCATATGTTTTTTCTCACGAGTTCTATCTGTATCAAATTTGCTCTGTTTGCTCATTAAGAAATGTGCTAAACTTTGTAATATACTTTTTCACACCGTTAATTGGCATGAATGAACGATGAAAGCTTTTTTACAGTTCTTAATATACGTGAATTTAAATGCAGTTAAAAGCTTTCATAAAATATCTCAATGAGAAAGAAAAAATAAACTGAAAACTATATGTATACATAAGATACTAAATTTACGACTGTTACGAACAATAAAAATACATTATAAACACTCATGAAATATAGTTCAAAAGAGAATTTAAGTTCCACCATCTTTTTGTATCTGAAGATATATTTTGAATCGGGATACGCATAAAACTGTTTTATTTAATGCTATAATCTGACATAAAATTAGAATGACGTTGTTTTAAGTTTAACGTCACCAAAATGTATCTATAGGTCTCAGAATGTTTCAATCGTTATACATTAACACTACACATACCAACACTTAATACATACCTATTTCTACCATAGCCGGTCAAATGACCTAACTTTATTTTTTCTGATTATAAAATGTATGAAATATGAAAATTGGATGGAAATAGACAAATCAACTTTATTATAACTAAACAAAATTATATATTGTCATTTTTTATGTACTGCAAACACAAAGAATAAGAATTTTTAATTCATTTCCCATCGCATTTTTTACATAAACCTTATGGGTCATTTGACCCGTTATATGGTATGTTTAGTGTTAATTCTGAGAAAAAGTTGTAAAACCGTATACACTGTATATTCTCTCTTTTGTGAACCACACAGTACACAGTTTTAATAGCTATCTAAGAGATGTGAAAATATCTTGCTATATTATTTTAGAATATATTCTAACACATTAACTTCGTTTTAGTTTGCCTCTTACAGTTCGAGCTAATACCGTATCAGATATGTTAAAAATTTTTTAATATCAACCGCATTCCTCTCATTTAAATCAAAATTTAACTATCCAAAGTTATATTAATAGTATCATTACATAGGGTTTAAACTTGTCGTTCGAATTTACGGCATTTCTTAAATAAACATAATAATAATTGTTTAATAATGTTGATCAATAAAAGAGAACTTTTTAGTAAAACAGAAAACTGAAAAATTTTATCCCTTATATTATAACAATAAAAAAAGTAAAATAAACTCACTGGTTGGTACACAATAGTAGTAGATATCGTCTTACCAATGGACACTGCAGCCATAGATACCACAAGTGTAGAGGTCGATCTTCGATTCCGCTTGACTACAACATCAATATACCAATCTTTCACGGGGGTCATAATCGTTTAACGACCGGTCTAAGGTCTTTGGACAATTGTTTCATTGGTTAGAAATTATCTGTGCAATCGTGAATTTACGGATTGGTGAACCCTGAATAAAATAGAAACATGCGCGATTGATTGTCTTGTTTCAATGCGTCCGACAGTACGCCAATTTTAAAAATCGACCATTAGTCTTCTGGAAGTCATAGAAATACATCTAGTTTGATAACAAAAATTGTGAATCTTCTAAACATTTTATCGGTAATTATGTGTAACTTCTGTCAAGTTATCAATTCTGAATTTTGTAGAGATTCGAAAATAAATTTTAGCCGTCAGCGTGAAAGTTGAGTATCTTACTATCGAGCCACCACTGGAGATTTAAAAGTGTAAAGAAATAGTATAATAAAATGAGTAATGAATGTAAAAACAATATGTTGTACGTTTAAAAAGAATTGGAAAGAAACAAATAAAATGAAAATTCCGTTTTTTAATGAAAGATCCAAGAAAATTATTTTATTTTAAAGATTTTAATCATATATAAAGTCGGCTGTCTCTTAAAAATTACTAAATCTCATCTATCATTTGAACTTTTTAATTTCCTTTTCAATTTTTTTCTTTTAATTAGTTAATGAGACATAAAACTAAATATAGCTTCAATGTATATTTAATAATAAATAGCTTACTTCTACTTTTAAAAGGATAAAGCTACTTCTGTTTCAAAATTATATACTCAAAGTAATTTTTACATGTTATACAGGTTATTTATTTCAATAATATTTTGCTGTTATAGTGCTCAGCTATAGTGAGAGCAATTTCAAAATACACAAACACCAACGTACTTATTTGCAAGGAGCTTTACGCATAACGTGATCAAATAGCAAGAAAGCTGGAATTCATGGATATTAAAAAGTGTTATTAATTTGGGTAAAAATATAGAAATCGGGAAAAAGAAAAA
This sequence comes from Pardosa pseudoannulata, assembly GCA_032207245.1. Classification (NCBI taxonomy): domain Eukaryota; kingdom Metazoa; phylum Arthropoda; class Arachnida; order Araneae; family Lycosidae; genus Pardosa; species Pardosa pseudoannulata. The sequence continues at coordinate 29,775,614 of CM063502.1, read as the reverse complement.
GGTTTACTTAGTTTAAAAGATTGGCAGTATTTTCCCAACCTACTTAACACAAACATTAAAACTACAAAGAACAAGTTTATATTAAAGAAAGTCTTAAATGAATAATTGGGAAATTGTAATCGAAGTCAATTCTAACTGCCTAAATTAAAAATGAATTCGAAGAGCTAAGAAATATTCTTAATTCGGAACGACATATCTTTCCCATAAAGTTTGAGCCCGCTAAAAAAAAAAAGAGTTTTCAAAAGACGGGAATTAATTAGGCAATTAATTATGGCTGTCCCTCATAAAGGTCAATGACTGGTGTTGAAGTAAAACCTAATTATAACCCTTTTTTCATTGCATTGAATACAGGTGAAAAAATACCCTGCGATGATCTGAGAGAAAAAAGAAAGTTTTAATAAGGATGAGACAATGTAGGACTTGTATTCCCAAGAAGTGTAATAGTTACTCTGAATTCGAAAGTAACAATACCAAATACAACTATATAAATGCTTTAGAATTAAAGCAGAAATTTTATGCAATCGTATTAAGCCCCAATAATTGTCATTTTAACGGACTCAAAGGTACTCATTCATTTTTTTAATGTTAATATGATGCATTTTTATCTCTTATTCTATCTAAAAAATGCGATGCAATTTCAGTTACGACAAAGTAATCAAATGTTGTTCGATGATTTCATCTAATATATTCAAAATTGAAATTGTAATGCACGCTCTCCGACACTATGCCCATTTTTCATAATGATCTAGACTAAGATAACGATTAGAGAAAGTCAGATCATATCAGATTATTCCACTATAACCAGTTATTACTTTGGAGTTATACACTCAAGTCACCAAGTATATTTACAGCCTTAAAAGCAGCGATATTTAACCGGGAATCGAATACGGCCTTATAGATTGCTTTATAGACTGTGTAACAATTTTCGTAAAAAGATTACTTCGAACCGTCATAAACACCCTGCAATTTCTTCATACCCACTTATCATAAAATAAATGTTCAACAAATGTAAAAAAATTATTTTTATTAATTAGTTTTTGAACATGAATACTGGACTATATAATTTGGAAAGAACCTTAGTGAAGATTTTTTTTTATCTGAATGGAAAAAAAAGATTAAAAAAGGACATTGTGAGATATTTGATATTTAACTAGAAGAAATGGAAATTTGTCAGAATTAATTTTTTATAAGTTACGATGTGCTTAATATATTGGAATATGAAAATGTGACAAGCAGATTATATACATACAAAAACGCATATATTAGGCATGGCCCTATATAAAGCATACAAACATACCGATAGCCAGATAGGTAGGTATAAGAATATAAGCTTTAAACCCTAGAAACTTTGCTTCTTTTAATTGGCATAAAGCTGACTGATAACTGAATACGAGTAAGTATTGACTGAATAATAACACTGTTTAAGTTTTTATTTCATCTCTTTTTATCAATTTACAAAGAAACTGTTCATTATACTGTGACTTGAATAAAAAAGATACTATAAATAGATATACACAAGTGTATTTGATTTTTTTTGGTTTGGTTTGGAGCGCTACGGTCTACTGTTTTGCACACGAGGGCTAATGAGACCACAAGTGTATTTGAACTAAAAACTTGAGTAACTTTTCTAATTTTTGCTGTAATTCAGTAAAATTCAACTAGAAGACACAAAATTCTTACTAGAAAGGAAAAATGTTGCAGTGAAAAAAAAGAGAAATATATAGTAGTAAAGAAAAGTTAATAGTAAGCACACAGTTCGAAACGAAGTAATAAAGTATTTATTAACAAAATGGCTTTGATACTAAACATTCTCTAGCTAAGAGGAATAAATATAAACCAAGGAGCCACAGGAAGTGATATGCCTTCCGCTATCTGCAATTTTTGCATGACACAGTTCATATTCAACACTATAAGCTAACAAACCTTGCTAAGATTGCTCATTTTTCAAAGAGAATTTGCTTTAGATGCCTGGTATTCGCCAGAAGGTAAAATCATGCCGCCAGGCATCTCCTTAAAGTATCCTATACATGTTCAACGGGATTGAAATCATGGGTTCATGTTGGACAATCCATTTTGAATAAATTTTTACTTTCCAGGCACTCCTCACCAGCAAGAATTCTATGTATTGTCATCCATTACAACAAAAGGAGGATAAATGGCACTCCTATAAAGACTCACGAGAGGGAGATAAATTCCCAGTATCAATTTCTGGTAATTGAATCATTGTCGAAAATGGTAAGCTCGATCCTTCCGTTCATCATAAAATCTCCCCATACAAGTACGCCAGGACCACCCCAACAGTATTTTTCCCTGATGTTAATGGAGAGAAAGCGTGTACATCTCTCCATAAAAATGGGTACCGAAAATCGTTTGTCAGACTAGAACAACTGCCATTAGTAAAGAAGACGATATACCCAGTCTGTGTGTACTATTAACCACTGTAAATGGTGCCACTGATGGGTTAGCAGCTTTCAGGACAGTTCCCCTGCCCATAGTACCTGTCATCCGATTATCGTTAGCAACTGCTGAGCAATCTTGCCCACTGTCAATTTCAGAGTTATTTAGAGAATCAGTCACCGTTGTGTCCCTTGGCAACCACCATAAACCATTTGTGGAAACTTTTACCTGTTCTTTAGAAGGCTTTCAAGCTTGTGAATCAACAATTTTATAAGTTACAAACTTTTGTGCGGCAGGAGTCAAAGTACGTCTCTTCTCAAGCTTGCCAATCATTCTCTCCCCTGTAAAGGCACGTTGATATTTTCTTGCCGTACTATACTCACCTCAATTTTACCCGTAGAATAATGTAGGAAAAATCATCTTTCTCCACGCGTTTTGTGTCCCTACTAACGTAATGCTGCTTATATTTACATTGACTCTACTTTCTATTGAACTGATCACAAAAAGCCTTTTTCAAAAATTTCGTGGTTGCATACTGAAAGATGACTTTATTCATTAAGTTTTGCATACTTAGTGTATATATATAGATATATACGAGTATATATAGGGTGCTCAGTTAAAGTCTTCGATCGACCTTTATTCCGCAATCTGTTCTCGTAGACATAAACTTCCAATTACAAAAATATTTCAAATAAGATAAGTACTCCTTTTATATTTAAAAATTCAATTTTTAAAATTACAAAATCTAAATTTTAATACGTTCTCCATTCTCTATCATTATATTAAGTAAAAAGTTAAAACGCGTCCTAAGAACCAGAAAACAAAAAGACCTGTGATAAAAAATCAACCGAGATATTTAAATTCAAAATTTGCAAAAATTTAAAAATTTGTTCTCCATTTTCGGAATTAGTTAATGCATTAATTACAATAATTAAATATTCAAATCAGTTTGCACAGCTCTTATACGTTAAAAGGGGAACTGAGGGAGCTTTTACAGGAAAATACAGTGTATATTAAAGAATTATTATGGATATACAACCCGTTTAAAGTAAAGTCAGGTAGCCCTCCCCCTTTATAGAAAAAGGGGAGTTACAACCTGATTCTAACTTCCAATCACTGCAATCAAACTATTAACTGGTCCCTGAATGATGAAGCAAAAGTCTTGAATTTAAATATTTTAGTCAATTTCTGTCACAGAGAAGTGAAACTTTTTGTCTGACGGTTCTTAGGATGAGTTTCAATTTTTACTAAATATAAATATAAAGAACGGGAGACATAAAGCATTATATTTTGTAATTTTTAAATTTAAAATCATGAAAGCATAAATTATTTTATCTGAAATATTTTTGTAATTTGAAGTATATGTACACTACTAATAGGAAGAAAAAAGCCAGATGAGTGCTATATAATCTATAAACACATGCGTATACCAGTAGCATGCGGTTCATAAATGTTGCGAATGCACCTCATCCCCAAAAATTTGGAAATGTCAACAGTATTTTTGTAGATTATTAAATTTTAATTTTGTAAATATTTAGTTATTTACACTTTTACTGTTGTTGTTGCATAATTATGATATACTAGCATATAGCCCGTCATATGACGGGATCAGTAAAAATTTTTAATTTTCCAGAATTCCGATGAGGCAGGTAAAAATATGATTTATTTTTTTGGCTGAGAGTTATCTGGTACACGCTCAATAATTTATCTTTATAGACCGCATGTTAGTTGCCAACTTTAATTTATCTCGTTATAATACGTGATAGAATGGGCAGCAGAAGTTTTAATACTGGCAGTGATTATTTGGCCGTATACATGAATGATGTCCAAAATTTATTGAATCCATTGCAAACCGTGTGGTTATGTATAAAAAAAAAAACAAACACACAAGCGAACAAACGTCTTAATTTTCAAAGATATATAACTTAAACGCTAGATATTTACTAGTCCGTGAAATAGACTCGTAGACTTTTCTGAAAAGAATTGTTGTTAAAACTGGTGATAAAATTTTCATTGCAACAAAAAATAATCGATGATTAAATTTAAGATTATCACATATGTACCTCATCTATTATTTAATACAAATTTAAAAAGTTATTTAAGTAATATCTTAGTTCAGTGATAAAATGTATGAAAATAATGCTGACAATATTTAAATAATTTAAAATAAGAAATGATTAAAGGATATAGTTAAAGGATTGACGCCATAATGATAGAAAGAAATGTTATTTTTACCTATTTATTATGTGATAAATTGATAAATTTAATGTACTGCTCTTAACCGGGGAAACAGGGCTTGAAATAATGGCATTAAGCAATCGAAAAGCAGGGAAGGGGTGGATTTCGAATGTTTTCGAACTCGCTTTGAATTTTTCTAACCCTAACTCATCAAGAATCCAATATGGATGCCTCTATCCATTCCAGGTCCAACCTCTTTACAAATTCGAGGACAGATAACTTAGGCTATTATTATATAGGGGATACGATCTTTGAAGATTCTTAAATTACCCAAATTTCGGCCACCCGGCAAAGGACAAGGAGGGGTATTATTTTGTTCAGACCTATCAGTCACAAGCTCTTGGGATTCAATAAATTTATTTTTCGACTTTGTTTCTTTCGCGTATTCGTAGTACGGGATAATCTAAAAGACACGATGAGATTACGATAAGAAAATTCATAGACAGCATTGCGTGTCTGGGATACTGTTCAACGCTTCGCTTCAATGGTTTTTTTATATTGAATTGGAAGGTTGGGTCAAATATTTTCGCAAGCTGTGGTTAAGTTATCAGTGAAAGTGGTTTATTTCTTTAAAAATTTTGGTAATAAACTATTCCTTTTTCCCGCTTTAAATTAAGCTTTAGATCAGTTTACTGTAACTCTTACTATTGTATAGCTCCTCTACTTATGAGTTTTAATTATCTTTTGTTATTTAAGATATGAAAAACCAAAAAAAGCCATGAATGTGAACTTATTGCTTAGTCTAAAAATAAATGAAACTGTTTAATTCAAATTATATTAAAACTATATACTTCTCTTCCATTTCATATAAAAAGGTATTATTGTTAATAGATAAAATCAATCACATGTTAAATAAAGTTTAAAATATATGCATTTTAACAGAGAAAAATATTAAAAATTTTAAAATAAAAGAAATTTTATAAATGTATTTTTATTAAATTAATCTTTAGGTCATATTTTTTTCAATTAGTAAGTACCGATTTTCTGACCTAAACAATTTGAGAAGTGAATGCTCCCAATATCACAAACGCTGTGATGTACAATTAAAAAATTTGAATGAAATATAAAAGAATTTTTAGTATTCAATTTAAAAAGACAGTAGACGTCAAAATACGGTCATGTAAATTGTTAACTTAAATTTATCAAACTTTGTATTCATTTACGATAAAATATTATAATTATGATAAAACAATTATAATTAAAATAATAAAATTACTTTAAAATATTTTCAATTTCAAATAGTTTAATTATTTTGTTGTACGTGTTTCTTGCGAGCTAATTTTCAAATTTATTATTATTATTATTATTACTTAAAAGTATCTTTCGAACATATTTGTGCATTTTTGCTTTGCATATTGATATAAAAGTTAATTTATAAGAAATATTTTTACGTATGTACATAGAATTTTTCTGAAAATTTTTGGGATTTCGAAACTTGATTGGGTTTTAATAAACCTAAATAAAGTCAAAATTTAAAAGAAATACCTAAATTTATTTTAACATACATTAAGAATGCTTGGTAAACATTTTGTAGGGATCTATGAAAAATGAAATAGCAAGAACCATTTTTAAACTTGACAAAAATTCTATAAAAGTGAATCACACAAAAATGTTGATGGATTTTCAGAAAAAAAATTGATTAATTTGCTTATACTTTCGTTTATATGTATACATATTTTCGCAGAAGAAAGCAAAGTATAAAATTTAATTTCAAAAAATGAGATGTTTTTTATTGAAAAATGTTTTTTATTGGACAGCATCCACAGAGTGTAAAGTCACTACCCTTCACTAATGCACATGCCTTTTTATGATTTTAATTTTCAGGGCCTTATTTTTAGTTTCACTATACCTATAAGCGAGCAATTCAATGTGCACACATTCTCTACCAAATACCAAGGCTGGTATCATTCGGAACTAGAATCAATAGAAAGATAATTAAATGAAATAATCTAAGGTTGTATAGTTTACACATATATCAAGCAAAAATTCAATTGCATATGATTGTTTTAGTAAATTACCATCTAAAAAATTCTAGAGAATATGCGCAAAGTCAGTCATACGTTTTGACTGTACCCTGTATTTTTGCATCATACGGAAGAATGAAATCAACATAGTTCAGTGACATTGCATCAAATGATGACTAATTTGTTATCATTCATTAAACTTCACCTCGAGATCAAGAAAAAGAACATAACTCCTAAACAAACACCTGCCACTATTCTCGTAGCCATAGATATCATCTTTAGGATCAATTTACAAGATTTTTTTTAACCCTTGTCTGTCCAAGGGGGCAAATGAGGCTTGCAAGGCATCGTCTAATACCTTTCCGCTCAAGGACGGACTACATCTAAATTACAATAAAAAGAATCAGGATTTTCTTTGAGTCATAAAATAAAATAAGAAAAGAAAAGAACACCGTGATGTGTATGTATATGATGTGTCTGTCAAGAAGACCCGCAATGTGAAGAAAATAGATTAATAATATTTTATTTCGTGTCTTGTAACACCTGTCACAAAGTTTTGAGGATGCTCGTGAAAGCGAGGAAATAATGTTTCATTCTCGAAAATAGAAATTTTTGTAATTGGAGGATTATATTCCCATGAGAAAGAAGAGATAAAAACTTTATTTTGTCGCTTTTAAACTTTATTAATAGGCGCTTTATGAAAATTACTAATTAGTACTACTTAGTGGTAACATTTTTAAATTGAAAAGTTATTGCAGCTAGATTTTGTACGCACTGTCGTATTTGGTAATTTAAAATACATACTGAAGTAAAAGAATACCATTAAATAAATTTAAGCCCTTATAACGTAGTATTAAATACATTTATAACCTAACTACCATGGTTTGAATTCTTTATTAGTATAAGATTTTGGAGTCTAACCAGTTCTTATTCTTAAAAGATAAAGTACCATTGGGGAATTCCTACGATTCCATTACCTTTGGTAATTACTGATATAAAAATGATATAAGTAAAGAAGATTCCCCACATTATTATGTCAGCCCTGTATATTCCTTAGAGCAAATTTAATGAGTTATTAAAATATGGGGAACACATAAAAAAAATTTCGTTTATTTTAATGTTAAATTTTCATATGTTTTCGGCTGTTTTAAATGTAAAAATTAGTTGTAAGGTTTTACTTATACGCAATATTGCAATATAATCCTATAATATTATTACAAAGAACTCAACACCTAGGGTACTCAGCAAATTTTATTCCCAGCAACCAGATGTAAGCAAGAAATAATCCAGGCTGCCTGATGGTTTGAAACAAGAGATATATTTATAGGTTAGTAACCAATCAGGGTCTGTAAGCTGATGACCAACCAGGCCCTTCCGGAAGAACAAATATGAAGAAAATCAAGAAAAACAATTAAATCTACACACACATATATATATATATACATAAATTATAGTTAGAGCAAAATAGGACAACTGACATTAACTGGGTTAGGACCCTGAATCCTGCAGTAAGGCAGACTGCCGAGTAAATCGACTACGAAATTCTTCATTGATTCATTATAGTATTAAACATTTTAATTTTTTATACACATGTACAATTAAATAACAATATAAAATACTTCTGTACACAGTTTTTGTCATGAAATTATCAAAATACTCTACACAAAATGCCTCCTATTTATAGTTCACACTTAAAACTACGTTTAAGAAAATCTTTTCCCCGTTCACCGCCATAACATACCAGAAAATACTCTTTTCCTTCTTTATGCAGAAATAATTTGAAAATCTTTATGACATATGTAATTTTAGATCCCCATGATGTTAAAAATATCCTGCTAGTCGTGTAAATTATGCACTACAGGAAAATAGACCAATTTTATGTCATGAAAAATTTTAAAGACTTATTAAAGAAATATTTCTTTATTTATACTTTAAATATAGACTGTAATTTCAACAATTCATGATTTTTGAAAATGATTTCGTTATAACACAGCCCATTATTTTCTTATGATGCAGGGATAAAATCGTTCTGATATTCTACTTTTTCATAAATAATCTTTTAGTAGATTAAAAAAATCTAAATTCAACATAAAACTTCGTTCAGTTATTTTACTGTGAAACGAGAGTATTTTTACAAGTCAAAGACAAGACATCACTCTTTAATTCCTTACTTCGATGTCAAGTACTGTGTAACTCAGAGATCATTGTCCTGAATGTAAAATGCTAATAATTTGATATTTGACGCAACAAATTATATAGTTGTCACTTCTTAAAAGGATGACATACATTGTTGTCGACAGAGCGCGCGAAATGTCACTTCTCAACAGTTCCTGAAAAGTAAGCCTAATTTTTATTTTATTTTTGATTACAGCTGTTAGCTTTCAAAAAGTTCTTTCTTTAATAAATTTTAGAAGAAAAGACATTACTCCCGATGTATTTTAAATCGCGATATATAAAATAATTTTGTTTTACATACTCAATATTAAAATACAATTTATCTAATTGTAAGTTTTATTCCTTTATAACTAATTCGTGTCATATTCGTCATTTAAATTTGCATAATAACGCATATCTAATCACATGAATTATGAACATCTAATCTATGTCTTATGTCATGAATTAATACGAGTTTTATAGTAAAGAAAATCTGTAAGTGTTTCTATGTAAATTTGCTAAATTCCCAATTTCACATTTTACAATAGCCTAATAATTCTGCGACTATGTAAATGAAAGCAAACATAGATAAACAAAACATTAGTATGAACTCAGATTAAATTAAGATCTTGTTTATTTAAAAACACGTTCGAGGATCAGACGAACCAGGCATCGGCAAATTATATAGGCCTTGCATTTAAATTCGAATTTGTAAAATACTTTATTAAGAAAATTTCATAAAAATATTTTACAAAGTATTAATCTTTATTACTTGGAAAAATAAAGCATATTTTTTTTAGATTTAATTGAAATATCCGCAAATCATAGTAAAATGTGTCACGTACGAGAAAGTATATTTTAAGAAAGATTGCACTAAGTAGCGATTTGTGGAAACAAGTATAAAACGAAACATACTTTTGCTTGTTTGGAGAGGATTTTTTACACTGCACTATTATAAAAGAAAAAATGACAATTCCACTGTCTTCTTTATGTCATTACTACGTTAAAGGGAACAAATGGAATAATAAGAATAGAGGCTCAATGTTGGGAAATTTTTGAAATGAGTAAAATATGCGTAAAGTATCTATTTTATGTGTATACACTGTTTTTAAAAAAAGTCCACATCTCGGTTACAGTACTTTTTATAAATTACTGGTAGAGGGGAGCGGTATTTGGCTTGTTTGTTTAGAACAACAAAACTGTTAGAAACAGCCCTGATAAGTTTGATAAAGTAAATTTAACTTTAAAAATCGCTGTAAAACTACATTTAAAATATCCCCTCTGTAATACATAATATTTAGTGATAAAGAGTTTCATTATTTAAAGTGACTTTAGAAATTTTCGAAATAAATTTATGAAGTGGTTAAGTATTGGGATTGATGTCATATCTTAATAAGGTGTTGTGGTTCTACAAAGTCAAACTACTTATATAGCTACAACTCATGCTAATTACCTCGTGTACATACGAATACATCGTGCTTTCGTGTAAAAATGAGAATAAAAATAAGATAACATTTTATTTATTTTAGAACCGGAGAAATTTTTATATAGTTTTTGTAAAGACATTTCATTAAAAAAAGGAAATTTATTATCAAGAAATATTTTAATCTTGTTAATTGAATAATATAAAAATGCATTGTATGTTTGATTACCATTATTCCGGGTCGATAAGCTGCCCTAGCATATATGCCACCCACGTAATAATTGACAAAAAAAATGAATATTCATCGGATCATTGGTCCTCCCCCCTCAAAGATTTTGATTCCCATTTCGTTTAGCAATTGCTTTTGAAGACGAATTCTAACTGTTGGCATAGATAACTCCTTTTCTTTCTTCTTTGTCCACTTATTTCATTCTGTTCATTTCTTTAAATTTTCTTTTAAAACAAGACAATATATGATGCCAGACTGATATTTTATGCATATGCATTTTTCTTTTTCTTTTTGGAGCCGAGTGATTACGAAATGGATAGAGCGCTGCCTTTTGGTACCGAAGTCCCGGGTTCAACTCCCACTGGTGATAAAGATGTTCGTAGACTTCCAGAATATGTAGGTTGTAGTCTCACTAGCAATCATATTGTAAAAACATTTATTGTTGTGCTCCAAACTAATTTTTCTTGTTTGGAATTCCATCCCTCGTCACTTTTAAATTTTCTATTTGTAGCCTGATTTTAATTTGTCCCTTTCTTCAGCTCCCAAAGCTTAAATCAAGGTGTATATCATTTATTAGAGTATAAGACATAATAATTATAACAATAATAATGATAAATATTTTGTAGCTGATAATAGGAAAAATAAAATTAGTTCAGATATGTCGCTGGTATTAATTTTCAACTTTTAAACATGTAAAACCATGGTTTATACACCCAAAATTACAGTACAATCTCTGTGTGGATTGCATAAATAATGGTAAAAAAATAATTTTAATATTTTGATACCATAAATATTAAAATTATTTTATCATTGATTTATCTTTTATCATTCCATTAGCATATAAAAGGTATAAAAAGACAATTGTTCCTCAAATAGTTTTTTAGTAAAAATTTATCTTAAAATCCTTTTTGGAGTATTAAACTATAAATCAGTTAAAAATATTATAAAGCAAATCAGTGAAAGAAATTTAGCTGGCTTATTTAAAATAAAATGTCTAGTTTAAATCATAAATTTACCTGATAATTTTCAATAGTTTACTGTCAGTTCCGTATCGTTTTAAATCACAGCAAAGTATTATATCAAAATTTACGATGCTCAGATTGAAAATCCAGAGCTATACATCACTGACGTTAATTTCAACATTTAAACACTAATGAACCACGGTTTACCTACAGGACATTACGGTGTATTTTCTGTGTGCATTACATACATAATGATAAAAGGATAAGTTTAATATTTTTGATATTATTAAAATAACAACTCTTCCTCAAATAATTTCTGCTTTACTTGTACGTCTTATAATTTCTTGTGGTGATTTAAACTATAAAATTAGTGAGCAACATTATGAAGCAAGTCAAGAAAAGAAATTGTTTTCTTATTTGAAATAATATGTCTAGTTTGAATCATAAATTTGCCTGATAATTTTCAATAGTTCACTTTCAGTTCCGTATCATTCTAAATCGTAGAGAAGTTTTATATCCAAATTAACGATGCTCGGATTGAAAATCCAGAGCTACACATCGCTGACGTTAATTTCAACATTTAAACACGTATGAACCACGGTTTACCTACCCGACATTATGGTATATTTTTTGTGTGCATTACATACATAAAAGGATAATTTTAATATTTTTGATATCATTAAAATAACTCTTCCTCAAATAACTTTTTTAATTGTATGTCTTATACTCACTTGTGGAGGTTTAAATTATAAAATTAGTGAGCAACATTATGAAGCAATTCAAGAAAAGAAATTCTGTTTTCTTATTTGAAATAATATGTCTAGTTTGAACCATGAATTTGCCTGATAATTTTCAATAGTTCACTTTCAGTTCCATATCGTTCCAAATCATAGCGAAATATCATATCCCAACTCACGATGCTCAGATTGAAATTCCAGAGCTATTATTTGAGGGGTAAGGAACTGTTCCAGTTAGACCAATGAAAGATGAGTTGGGCCGAGATTGATAGTGACTTTTGAACTTTTTGCTGCTCCTTAGGTGATCTCGGATAAGACCTTGAACGGTGGAAAGAAAGAAAAACAGCAGAGAAAGAAAGGGTTTCGAAGGGCACTTGTTCAAGAGGTCATTCACTGCCTTGAATCCAGTTAAAATTACTAGGCGTTTAAACGACCATGAATGATATTAAAGGAAAATAAATTTATTCATGCATGAGTTTCTCACTCAGCTGGTGAAGTCAATTTTTGAAATAAAGCGAACGATAATTTAGTTTTATATTAGGCTCGATATAAAAACTTTCAAATAAAACATTTATGTTATTCTAATTATAATTTATTTATAAGGACAAAATAATTGATGTCTCTTCTTTTTTACTCTCAAATTAATTTATTTTTTCTACCTTATACTCAGAACAACTAAAAATTCTTTATGCTTTAGATATTTCTTTCACTACATACTTTTACTTCGTACTCATATTATTGTAAGTTTATAATGGAAATAGTTTGTTATTGTACATAAAGGGTGCATAATAAAGTTCTGGATAGGCCTTAACCCCTTGACATACAAGTAAAATGGAATCTGGTGTGTCCGAAAAATACTATTCATATTTGGCTCATTTGAACAATTTTGTTCAGGTTGAGAAAAAGAACGGTTTATTTTGAAATTTGCATTGCTATGTAACATTTAATGAGGTTTATATATGATACTAATGTACAACAATTAAGTAATAGCATAAAATTATGATTTAATATAATGCTGCATGACGTTTATCGGAGACAGCTATTGACATCTCTGAGACGTCAAAGTTTACTTTGGCACATGAGATGATTGAAGTCTTTCAGACGTCATTGTATGTCAAGGGTTTAATGTACACAGTCATTGGTAATACACATGTACTTCCAATAACAAAAATGTTTCAAAAAAGGATCAGTATTCATTAAATGGTAGTTTTAAATTTTATAAGTTCAATTTTGAGAAAATTTCAGAATATAGATTTTTTATATGATTTCCCGTTCTCTATTATTATATTTAGTAAAATTTAAAACTTGTAATAAAAACCATACCTCAAAAAGTTCCATTCCTCTGCGACAGCATTTGATTCAGATGTATTTAAATTCAAATTTTGCTAAAAATTAAAGTTTTTTCTCCTTCCTTCGGAGGTTGGTTAACAGAACAATTACAGAAAATCGAGCTTAAAATCAGGATGCAACGTCGACGAAAAGGGGATGGAAGTCGCTGCATTTTTTACTGTAGGATACAATATATATCCAATTTACAGTGGATACACCTTACTATATATCCAGGGAGCCTTTCCCAATACTGGACTTTGCTTTCAGTATGCATTTTCCTTTCCTGTATTTTCCACTGTAGCGAGTCTATATCCTTTTAACATATCGGGGACCTGGCATGTAAATTAATTTTAAAAATGTATTCATGATAAAAAGATACAAGCGTTCTAAATTAATATGTATTAATAATCTTACAAGACGGGAAACAGGAATCTTTTCTTTATTTTCACACATCGTGTTTCAGTTCCATCAACCACGCGTTGACAGATAAATAAAAAGCTTTGCATTCCTTATATTCAGGTTTGCTATCTATTCTACGACTATCCATCTGACAATATTTGAGTATGTATGTGTGTATACATATATAAAATTAAAGTTCTGTGACTACATTACTGTAGCACATTTCTATCCCTTCCCGAAATATCTGAAAACATGTTTTTAAGTACAGTTTTATGTATATTTTGCAACATTATATTATTGTCCAGGAAGAAGAGATTTCCTGCGTAGTTTAATTAATTTATAAAATATAAAATACATTTTCCCTTCTAACGCTATTGAAATGAAATATCCAAGCCTTTTCTCTTCAAATTTAATTTGTAGAAAATAGAGTATTTAATTAAAAGTGTTTTCTTTAGAGAGTAAATATTTTGAAGGAAAAAATAAATCCTTTACTCTGAGTAAACTTGGGAAACGTGATACACCTGGTATTTATTTAGAAAAAATATATGGCCCGTCGCGAAAGAAAAGGAAGTTTACTTCCTTCCACTGTGACACTTTTGTATAATTTATTAGTGTGTAAGTGAATTCCAAACAAAGGGCGAGAGACGTGATTTTACTAGGTTTTCTATTAGAGTGTGAGCAACTTTTCCTGGTAAGACAAGCTGTTTGGCGCCCACGAACTCATAAAATAACTTGATGTCTCTTATTGGAGGATGACTACACACGGGTGGCCTGCACATCACTTGCTTCCTACCTCCTATCTTTTCAAAGAATCTCTGGCTTCGTTTACGATGAAATCACAGCTCAAAATCACATTGTTTATATGAATGGTTAAATAATCCCTTAAATTTGTTAGCTGTTGAACCTTGGCTGTATTTTTAAACGCCACCCATCCATTAATGTCACGAAAATATTCTAAATGAATGTATGTCCTTCACATAATGAAGCTGATATCGTGTCCTATCTTCAGCACGTTCATTGGAGATTTGCAAAACAACGAGTTTTTTTATAGATTAAGAAACTATTGTTATGTTGATGACAGAAATTTTTTTTAGAAAATTTCTTGATCAGACTCTGCCCCAAATTTCTTCCAGAATTTAGAATTCTCATTTTGCACAGAACTTTTATGTCAAAATTTTTGTTACTACTTTTTATTTTCTTTAACTCTAAATACCTATTTTATGGATCCTTTTGATTGATTTCTACTCTCAACATTAATTATTCAATATTAAATTACAGAGTCCGAATACATATCAAAAGAGTTTGTAAAAAAGAAAAATTCCTCAAACAATCCAGCAATCCAAATTTCCTCAATTTGAAAATTGTCCTACAAAATGCTTTTTTTTCTTCAATCATATTGTAAATTAATCTATGGTTTGGTTTGGAGTGCTACGGTCTACTTTTTGCAACACGAGGGTTAATGAGACCGTGACCTACAGCTTAAAGCCGATTCCGAACGGCTACGAACATCCATGCCTAGTGGGATTCGAACCCACTACCTTCGGTACCGAAGGCCAGCACCCTAACCAATCGACCCTCGTTCGACGTAAATGAAATCTATGACTATGTATAAAAGGTATTTTAATCACTTAAAAAAATCAATTGAACAATCGACAAATATCTATAGGTGTATGTGTGTGTATTTGTTGAGAACTTCATAACGAGGTAAAACTTTAGGTTTGCAACAGAAGTTCTAAACAAAACATTAACTGGTCAAGCTCAGTAAAGTTTCAAATTTTTTATTTTAAAAATATTACCCGTGACATCAAAGCTTTCAACTATAAAAAAAGTTATAAATCTTATAAATAAAATTCGATACATTATTACTGAATTGTATCGCCATTTTATGCTGCAATGTGACAAAAGATTTTTCTTTCATTAATTTTTTTAATAGAAAAGTAGTATTTTTTAACCCCAAAATTGCATGCAGTGACAATATTTAAGTAAAAAATGTAGTTGTTTACTGTCTATAACGTGTCTATACGTTAAAAGTAAGAAGATGAATGGGTTTCCAGACTTCTGGGTATATTTTGCAAAATGGTTAAAAACGTGAGCAAGTTATACTAGAAATTAGTGGTATGTTTAATACAACCTAAAAATTAATAAATATAAAATGCAAAATGCGAAAATCTAGACTATTATTAAGGTTGAATCTAAGCACATTTCTGTAGTTACAAATAATGAAGGAATTATAAAGGAAATCTGAAAGGGAACTTAGTTACTAAACGTTCTCTTCATTGCAGAGCATTATTGCATTATTCTTCAAAATGCGTGAAAATAAATTATATTCTCATGAAAACACCAGGACATGCAATTATGTGTGAGGAATTATTACTAGATTCTTCTTTTAAATTCTAACAACTGTCATTAATTAATAATCCCACTTTACGTCGAATGAAGTGATCTTGAATCAGTTATAAGTAACAACAAAGTAAATGAAGGGGATTCTTAAAATTTATTTTGTGACTAGCTTTAACTAGTACAAAAAACTGCTACATTTAACTTATTGAAATTCAGCTGTTAATCTAAACTGCAGAACTTAACCCATTATATATATTTCTTAATGCTCAACTGTTTTCAAAAAAGAATAAAAATGGAAACTGTTCTAAGATTTAATGATTTTTTTAACCTATTTAGAACCAATCGAATGAACCATATTCTTATCACATACTTTAAATAGAAAAGAAAATTCATCTATATTCATACATTTCATTTTTAATAATGCAGCAGCTGGGATTTCAACTGAAACATCCAAGTGTTATATAAGGCAAATGCTGCAGCTATCGAAATAAGAAGAAAGAATTCAGAAAAAGTCAACAGCTTGTCATTGCCGGCATCGCCCACTTAAATCTAAGTTCGAGTAAAATAATATTTTGATAAAATTCCACTCAGAACGCTTTGTAAGGGTACTGATGCCTCAGCTCAAGTATTCTGAGGAGAAGAGACAAAAGTGAAAAGAACTAACTTCTTAACTGCGATGTATTTTCCTTGGACTAAGATTTAATATTTCAGAGAAGCCTCGGTCAGTAGATAGAATTTCATAACTTTGAAATCACTCCAGGAAGTAATGAAGGACTTTTTGTGGTTTTTTGGCAGCTGAAATATTTTTCCTTCCTTGAAACGATCCGCTTACATTTTAGTAATTATTGAATATTTTAAACAGATTACTTCAACAATAAACAGAATTCCTTTTGCCATAATCCGATTTAACTGATTGAAACAGATTAAGAAAAAATTAAATATTCTCAGAGAAATTATATCCAAGCAGGTTCAGATCGAATATTTACTAGATTGTTTTTCATGATTAATTATCTTTATAGATAAACAGAAATTATATCCTTGGAATATATAAAAGCTCTTTTTTTATATCTCTAATTCAATTATGTTCCATTCATGGTCAGGATGCTAAAGAATGGGACTAGAAATTCTCAAGATAATTAAGATTCCCGAGATTATAAAGGAGAAATTTCTTATAATTTATGCTAGCAAATTTTGATTTATTCTTTTCAATATGAAAATTGTAATAATTTATATACAAAAGTTACTGTAATCGTAATAAACACTCATTTCCATTAATCAGAGTAAAATACAAAATTTCTAGCAGTCAGTTTAAGTAAAACTGTTTCATATCTACAAAACATGTTCAAAATGCAAGAACACTATTTTTTTAAATTTAAATGGCAATATATATTTTTAAAAAGTTGAAAGTTTATACACTACATTAAATACTATTAGTAGTCTTCTTTTCCTTTCTGAGTCTAAGGTTAAACTTCCTTAAATCTTCATCAAATAAGTTTTCCACAGCCTATTTATCCTATTGATTGTTAGCACTTTGAAGTTTACTGGTCGAAAACCACCCATAAAAGACATCCACTACATCTTTATCCACCTATAAATAACATCAAAGAAGTGAAAAGATGAATATATGAAGATCAGAGCTATGAGAAAGGTTATTGATGATCTCCTAACTGAATGAGACCAAGAGAGAATTTTGGAACTCCTCTCCTTCACAATTTTAATAATTTCAATATGAGTGTCGTTAATGATTTGAGAAGAGAACTGGAAATTTCTAGAAACAGTGCGTACATTTTTTCCAAAGTCAATAGATCGCACTACTCAATAAGAAACAGGCGGAATTCAGAACACTCATTTCAGCAAAATTACAACAACAGTTGTCAGCTGACTGAGTCAAAGGAATGCACATTCTACTCCTGAAATCTTCACTTAAAAAAAAAAAAAAAAAAAAAAAAAAATGTTGGGCCGTCAAATCCTTACTTTAACTTGATGGACGCACCTCGTATTGTTCTTCTGTATTGATATAAAATGCTCTAACTCATAACATAAATGAAACAATTATATTTAGACTAATATATCTGGATTCAGTTTTCTTTCTATTTAAAACTATCTCAAAAATACTGGAGGGAAAATATATAATTTGTCTCCTTTGGCTTAATCTCTTTAACCCAACTGAACTAAATTTTAAATTTCTTATTATTAAGGCTGCCATGCGCTGTAATAGCAACGCAATCAACGCCCTCTGGCGTTTTAGTTGGTCGTTGTCTAGAGCACGCGTTCGGTTCTATGGTGAACCTAACCTGCTATTGCTTCAAAACTTCTTATAGTTGAAGTCATTAACTTTAGTAGTCTATCAATAAACTTGAAAAAAAATTACAGTCCGCTCTCGTTTATTTGCCAATTATATTTTGACTTCCGTTTCTGGTATTGACCTATCGGAGCCTACACTCGTAGTCCAAGTAAAAGATTGAAAACGAAATAGTCAAAGTACAAGCGATCGAAAATATCGTTAACTTTCTATTGTTTGATTTCTTAATTTGAGTAAATTTTCTTCCACTTTATACAACTTGATAAAATATTTTTTAAACTTGATTGCACACACACACAATATATATTATATGAAAATTTTTTTAATAATTTATAGAACCAATCAAATAAAAGGCTTATATTTTCGCTTCCATATGTGCTATTCCCTTTTAATAATCTTAATTTTGGGGAAATCTTTATTTTACAAATTCGTAACTTGTCGAGAAAATGTGTATACGACTTACGAAGTAACTCAAGACTGATATTAACCCCTAAACTTGCACGCTCGAGTTAACTCGAGCGAGCTAAACTGGCCGAACTGTGCACACTCGAGGTAATTCGAGCAGCATTGTACTTTACGTTGCTATAATTTTTCACACTCGAATGCAATTGAGAATTGAAAATAACGATGTGAAAGCAAAATACAATCGTTTTATTGATATTTATCATTTACATGGGATTGTAAGCTATAACACTTACTTTTTCAAGTGCAAAATATTTTTTTCTACTTATCACTTACGACTTATCTCTTCCTTGTGCTGTTTACATTAAAAAAAATTATTTCTTTTGGCCGGCCTTTATCAAAAAAAAAAAACTGTGCATTAAGGGGTTAATATAAACTATATTTGAAACACTGGTGTAATTTTTAAAAATGTTTGACATCAACAAATATTAGAAATAACCAAGAGGTTAGTCCACCTATTGCGAATTTTCTGTAAATTATCAGAGTGTAAAATGCACTGTCATTAAACCACGAGTTCATACAGAATTTTAAAAAAGATACAATCTATTTTGAGGCTCAGTCTCATTTTCAGGACTCTTGTAAACTTATAAACATGAGTGGGTGATGTGATGTGAATTACAGCTGAATGATATCTCAAAAGATGCATTCTTATCCGCACAAAACCGTAGATATTCGTAGATTTTGAGTATCGTATACTTGTCAAAACTCAGTCAACCAAAACCAGCACTGAAGATTAAATCAACTCAACGAATGATATCAGCCTACACACTTAATATGTTTGAAAACACTGATAAAATGTTAAAGCTGATTCAGATAGTCTTAATCAAGAGGATATTTTCTTCGTTTTGAGATTTTAAGTTAAAAATTAAAAAATTTTACCAAAACAACATATTTTATTATAAAGTTTCTGAAGTCCTAACATTAAGAAGAAAAATTATTACCTATGCATTTCAGTAGCTGTATAAGACAAAGAAAATTTTGATAAACGCTTGACAACAATAAAATTTGCAGCTTTCACAAGTTTATATTTTTATAAGCTTACATTTTATTTACTTTTGCGCATGAAAATAAAGTGAGCTTTTTAAAATAAATACTGTTATATCACCCTTATTTTTATACTTTAAGGAATAAATAAATTTTTAACAGAAATAAACTCGTTAAAAATCATTGTGGGGAAATCATTGTGATTCTTTTTTTAAAACTAGTTCTTTATTTTAAAAAATATTAAAAAAACAGATGATTTTAAATTTTAATATAAGGAGGTAACCTTTACTAACAATGAGTGCAATAATGATCTAACCCTGGTGGTGTGCCTAGTACAGCGAAGATATTCATTATCCTGGCCCCTCATAGGTTAAATGTTACCAGAACTCAACCACTAAGGAAAAATTAGCCAATAATACAGTAAAACCTTTTTATTCAAACCCTTATGTATGCAAGATGAAATGTAAATATATTGTATTATGGTATTACTATATTATAAGAAGAAAAATCCTCTTTCACTCATACGGGTTCATGAACTGTGCTTCGACTGATGAATCGAAATTGTATAACATTCGAAATTATACAACAGTAAAAGGGAATCTCAGGAACAAATAAATACGAAAAGGTAAAGCATTTTATTTCATTGAAAACGCTGGCATATTTTAGTTTGTCATAAAAATTACTATGAAAATATATTGCAATATTCCATTTTTCTGATATTCGATTTTAAACAGCTAATGCAGCACACCAGAGTAGATTTGCAAGCTTTGGATTTGAGACTTTTATTTGGATTTTGAGATTCACTGAGTGCAGCAAAGGACTTTCAAAAAAATGTTAAACTATTTCAGTGAACACGCATTAACATAGTAAGTGAGAAACTTTTCTATTTAAAATTTAGCTAAGGACTAATGATAAATTTCCTTTACGTTATTGCTGATCTTTATCAGACAAAAAACAATTCTGACTTTATACCATTTCGCAAATTTAGTACTCTGCTATATTGTACAAAAAAAAGTGACATGCATTAAAATGTATTGTGTTAAACATTTATAAATGTCCATAGTATCATTAGAATCAATATGTTAAATTAGGACGATGTAAAAGTTTCATGTTACTTCAGGTACTTAAGGTTCATGTTTTCCTCAAATCTAGTTAATTTCCAACTTTTAAAAAATTAAATTTATAACATGTGAAAACAAATACAAACAAATAGAACGTTAAAATATAGCTCTATTTTCAATTTCAATTTACAAAATCATTGTGATGGTACAATTAGAATGACTGAATAATTTTTCAGATTAATCAGAAACTATATCGTCAATACACAGTTTATATATATTTAAATATGTCAACATATAGTTTTCAAATTTCTATACATTACAAAAAACTGCAAGCCTTTTTCTCTCCTATCGTGGTTTTTAGGGTAAATAGTTTTTAAGTAATTCTAAGATAGAAAATTTTTCAATGTAAAATAAATGCATTTTTAAAAAACAAATTTTACTTTGTATTTTCTTAAACTAGTTTTCAGGTGGTCCCATACATTTTCTTTCACCGCAGAAAAGATAAGTGAAAGGGGTTGGCTAGCTTCATAAATATTAGAGGCGTGAAAAGGCCAAGAGCTAAAAAAAATAAATAATGATAAATTACCTTTATCCTCTAAAAGATCTTTCCTAGATCACATTATTCCTTTTATCTTACTCTTCAACACCGCAATCGCTGAGTTCTTTTTATATACCACACTCATTTTATATTCAGCATAAAATATCAAAAAATCAAATATATATCAAAAAATCAAACAGCTGCGAGCTTTAGGCAAAATAATTCATACCTTTCTAAACAATCCACTGTTTGTCTTTTTTTTTTTTAAAAAAAAAGTTAGACATTTTAAAATGAAACTTGTACACTTTGCTATCTTTATCAATTTGTTGCAAGCACATCAATTTGTTACAAATGAGATAGTTGAGTCAAATCAGAATAATTCGTAAATTTAATTTGTTATACTTCTTATTGTCACCTGTGTGGCTATTGTATAAAATGTATTTCATGTCACGGAATTATTTTAAATAAGGTCTATTAAACATCTGCTGCTTATAAATACCCTTTAATTCAATAGTAATTGCGAAATTGCTGTGAAGAACATTTACAAGATAATGTAAATTAACTACAGTACAGATGTTGATATTTTAAGGCGAGATACTAGATTTTTCAAGCATGGAGCAACCAAAGAAAAAGAATACTCCCGTAAAGTAATGTGCATGATTTCTTTATGTAGATGTCTTGGCACACAATTGAATTAAAGGAGTGGTACAGTGTGACCAGATTCTGACCCTCCTCTTGCAATTAGTATCAGGAAGTAAATTTCTAACCTTAGAAACCAAACAATTAAACACAAAAAAAAACAAATTTCTAAAGATAATTGTCTTATAATTTCAATGAAAAGAATGAAACAAAATGAAATTTTGATCGAAAATACCATGGACCGCTTGAGAAGGTTAAATATTACTACCGGTCGTAAGAGTAATTTATCTCTGGGTAAAATCTTTACCTGCTAGACTCAGCAATAAATATTCATATCTACCGGTATACTGATTTTATCTCTATACACTTGCGTATACCTCTGAAAAATGTTTAGGCATATTTTTCGATGATTAATCTCTTTCTTTTATTCCCATTAATTTATCTCAAATACAAAGTAACTAATAGTATCCATAAGTATTTTGAATTTAAAACAAATTTTAAAAATTAAATAAACAAAGTTAAAAACTTTGATTCTTACTCCTAATAACCATTATCTAAATTACATGAAACTTAATAAAAATACATTTCAAAATATTGCGCAGTTCTATTAAATAACCATCTTAAAAGATAGATGATAAGTGATTCTGACGTTGGAATTCATAGCTGTGATAAACAGTATACTATGTTTTTTATCGATAAACAGGGTCGAAAGAATTTTCCTGGAAAAGGGAGGGGGTTCTACCTTCAATTCATATCTTAAAATAAATGCAGTAATCTTTACATACATAATATATCCTTAGCAGTCCTTATGGTTTGGTTTGGAGTGCAACAGTCTACTTTTCGCAACACAAGGGCTAATGAGACCGGGACCTAAGCTTAAAGCAGATTCCGAACGGCTACAACCATCCATGCCATAGTGGGATTCGAACCCCCGAAGGCCAGCACCCTAACCAGTCGGCCATCGTTCGGCTAGCAGTCCTTATGAGGAGTTATAACCACCATATACTCCCCCCCCCTTGACACTATCTTCGGGTCATACAAGTTTTGAATAATTTTCATTAAAATGAACACAGAAAACTTTGTACAACTCTGCATATTTACTCCCTATGCAACATTTATTGAAAAATCGAAACTTTAATTTGATTCATTCACAGCTTATACTTGAGGTTTAAACACGCTTAATATTCATTTATAATTTTATATATTTTCTAATCTTTAATCCACCCATCCCCTACTTAAAGTTCGTTAATTTGAGAATTATAAAGACGAATATTCGCAAATGGAAAATAAATAGATCCTCCTTTAATTATACTGAATTGTTATAAACACCCAGACTGATACCGTAGAAGCATGATTTAAAGACGTAGCATATCATCTTTCCACTTCATCTCGGCTTCTTCTTCACCCGTGACATTAGGCTTGTCCCAAATACCACGCAACTTTTTAATCCAACCGATTAAAGCCTCATTAACCGTCTATAAAACGCACTTGCATCCCTTTTAAACATTGGTGATTAGAAGTAGTTTGGCAGGGCTTTTTTTAATGTTCCTTTTGAAACCATCAATAAATTCATCACCTATTACTTTTCTCGATACAAAAAATGTATGTAATTATGAATTGTTTTTTTTTTAATTGCTAGAGAAAATATGTCCATGTTTCAAAATAACTTAATATTTCTGTTAGCTTATTTGTCCCTAGAGATAATTTTTTTTTTCGTAATTTCATAAAATTTAGCATTTCACGTGAAATGAAAATACGGGTTTAAATTCAAAGGGATAAGTAATATCTGGTCAACAGAACTTAAATAGTGTCCATGTTTCAAACCTTCATAAAAAGTCTGAATTCATATTTTTTGATGCAAGCAGAACTTAGTCATTATGTTCGTTTTTACTTAGCATTTGAAAAATTCCTATGAAAGTAATATCTATGCTTGGCCAAATATAAATGGTCAATGGAATTGAAATATTAAATATTTCAATTGTTGTAAAGAATATAAATAAAAATAATTTCAAACATTTGTTGTACAGTTCCGTTTTGACTGAAACTGAGAAGACTATTAATCTGTATGTTTTTAAGTAGCAGTTTAGTATACTTTAACTATAAAAAAAAGTAATTTTTCTTAAATTTGCTTTACAGTAATGTTAATGCTAATCGTTTACACTTTGATGCGATATAATAAATCTATGCATATTTGTTTATATGAAGGGTGGCAATTGCGCTTGGGAAGCCAAAAAAATTTAAATATTAATAAAAATAGTGATAATAAATAACATGAAAAATATTTTTACATTATGAAATGATGTTATGCTGATTTAGTGTAATATAATTCTTACTAAAAGATTAAACAAACCGCTAGAGGGTGCAACACATTTATAAATTTAATATTGTGTTTGCCGTTCTACCCATTTCTTACCTACTGATTTTTTCATTTAGGGTTATAAAATTTTAACGGCACAATTTATTAATTGATATAAAGTTTGCGATTTACTTTAAATATGAAAATATAATATACGCAGGGTTTAAAATGATACTAATAATAAAGCAAAAACAGAGATATTTACTAAGATTTTTAAATAAGTGGACTGTTGATAATGACTGTACCACGTGGAGGTAAAAGTCATTGTGGCCTGTATTCTGAAATATTTGTGTGTCAAACATAATCTATGAAGTGACATTTTGAAACACACAAGAAAGAAATCACCAAAAAATAAGGAGCAAAGAGCAAAACCAATTTTCCCACCGTTAAAGATAGATGAAAATCAACTGAATTTATTATCAAAATTTGCAAACAATGAATAGTAATGTTCCGGAAGCGAATTTTGAAATTTCTTAAATGTCTAGCTAAAAGATCAAAAGCATTTTCAGATGGATAATTCATAAACACAGTTATGCTAAATACTGCTCCCAGTTTGTTTCAAGATTTCAGTAATGAAGTAAAGATTATTCAAAGAATTCAAGAATAGTTAATAAGTAGAAATAATGTTAAAATTAGGATTTTAAAAAGTGATTGCCAGTATTTCTCATCAACTTTTCAACGATATGAATAACTGTGGTTATATATCTACTTATCTCGCTGAAACAGCTGATATAAAATCATCTACCAGATTGATAATTACTGTACGCTTTCTTAAAGAGAATAAAATGCGCAATGGACTTTTAAATTTGGCAAAGTTGACAAAGAGAAAGAGGAGTATTGATGTTTGTAAAGCTACAGTTAATGAAAGAAAATTACTTAACATCGATTTCCAAAAACTTATTTCCGTTGATGGAGCTTCTAAAATATGACTAAACCAGAATTAGTTGCATATCTATCCAACCGAAACCCTGTGGTTCCATTGAAAAACAAGCCACCACAACATAATTCAAAATGGCACAGGGCTGCAGTTGACCTACAACAGACCCATAATGATCCGTTTTAGTTTGGACTGGACTAGAGATGAGGTTTAAGTTATTTCAAACCGAAGTTGGTCATAAACTAATAGGTTTCCATAACAATATTCAGCAGTAAGTTCTTTGAACAAAATTCAGAACTATCAATTTCAAAGAAATATCAAGAAAAGTTGACAAAATCCTTAGCTGCATGTGATATACATAAAATACAATTTAAAAAAAAAAACTTTTAAAATCATGTTGATTACAAATGTACATTTTGGTTGTGTGGTAATAACGGGCGTAGGTTAAGTCAAGCTTTATCATTAAAAAATTTTAAGAACTGAAATAAATACACATTTTTCAAGATAGTTGGAACACGAACGTGTTTAAGAGAATGTATAATACAAAATGGTTCAAAGAACTAATATTTTTCGTGGACATATCTTAACATTTAAATTATCTTAATAAAAAGAATTCAAGATAGAGGGAAAATGAGGTTGTGTTTGGACTGATAAAGAATGAATGTAAATCAGATAATTTTGCGACAGATACTGAATCTGGAAAACTTTGTTATTTTCCACAACTTAAATGTTTTGGGGTGAATCAACACTTTTTTTAAAAAATTTAATTTAAACTATAAATTTTGAAAAGTTTTCTATTCTATTAAAGAACAATTTACAAACAGTTTTAAACATTTCAAAAAAATTGAGAGGCTTTTGAAAACAGTAAATTATAAGGACTTATTCGACATAAAGCATTTCGGTAATGGCCTCATTAATAAGATGGAATCAGAAAATTTAGACATACACACTATAGATCTGCAATGTAATCTTTATTTAACACAAAAGTTCGTAAATATTCGAAAGTGTCAAAAATTTGAAACTTATAAAATGTCAGAAAATGCAGAGTCTGGATCTCATGTTGAAATCTAAATATAGAAGTAAGGAATAGCACACTAGAGGCCGTTGCTTCAGTTAAATAATCAGCAACAGCATTGTTAACCATTTTCTTGTCCACTGACTCTTGTGAAAGTCTCTTTTTCGGTGCTAAATCATGTACTGTCAAAGACTAGAAATAGATGACAGAGGGTGACTCAGTATGTATAACCTTTCAATCAACAACATATAGGCCTGATATGAAAAAGCTTGAAGTATTCCCTATTATGTGGTTTGGACAGATTTTCCGACAAAAAAAAATGTTGCATATATATTTTGTCTCATTTCATTAATCTTTTTGTTTTGATTTCAAACAAGTGCAATCTCAGCCGGTGTTGTGAAACTTAGACATGATTTATGCCTCGCCTCATCGAATGATGTTGTTATGAAATGTATTCGAACGGACTGTCAGCCTCTTAATGGCGAATTTCTCATCAACACAGAAGCAGAAGGGCTTATGGAAAGGAAAGTGAAATTGAAGAAAATGTGCAAACAGAAAATACATTGAACTATTGAATGACATTTAGAAGAGCGTGTGGTTAAAGAAAAAAAGAAAAATATTTCTGAAATCTTTGCTTGTTTTCTAGTCAAAAATAGTTTCATTTTGAAATCAATGAACAGTAAAGGTAAGCCATTATATTTATTTTTGACCTTTTAAATTTTGGTAAATATACAAATATTTTTGTTTTAGCAAAATTTGATGGGAATGAAATGCTTATATTCCTATAGAAATAATGTTTCGCTCAGTGCAGATTCATTTAATGTTGTACTTTAGAGTAACCAATTAACGGGGCTAAGTGAGGAATTCCTGCACATTAAAATTTTCTAATCTAAGTTTTTAAAAATAATCTATAAAGCTGAATTACTTGAAAGAACTCAGAAGTAATATTTATTCAAAATTTACAGTCAAAGAAAATAAAAAAAACGGTAAATTTCAAGAATGTACATAATGTATGTAAATGCGTGAGTGTATTAAAAAAAAAAGCTAAAACACTTAGATTTAATTATTGCTTTAAAAAAGTTATAAATTCTGACAATAACACTCTCACTTTCATAAAAAATTCTCATTTTCAAAGATCTATAAAAATTGTATTGATATTGGCATACCGGTGATGTAACAGACTCTCAAATGTCATATATATATATATATATATATATATATATATATATATATATATATATTACTGCTATTATACAACAACTAAAAGAAAATCTGCACCACGCGTAACAGATACATATCTCAGAAATTTGTTTTAAAAACACTTTAAAATTAAATTTTTATTGTTGTGAAACATTCTGAGAGTTAAAGTCAACAGTATGTCACTTGTTACCTAAAAAGTGAAAAAAAGATCTTTACCTTGAAAATAAAAGAAGAAAATAGCAAAAGAAGGATTTAATTAGATTGTCCTTAATTGGTCTGATTGTTAGACTAATAGTGAGTATTAAAGTGATGAAGCCTCTTGAAATATGAATCATCACGATACATAAAAGAATCATTTTACTACAAAGTGTATGTTGTGTGTTCCATTACTCGGCACGATTTGATCTTTAAGTCTCTACAGATAAGTATCTCGCAAGTCATCTCGTCTATAATGATGGTATGAGATTGGTTAAACGATAGCTAATCACTGCCATCTTTCCTAATTACTGATTCAAATTCTATCAAATAAAAGTTACATGAATACTTCCGCTGTTGCTATAACCTTGAAAATTATTTAACAGTTGGTTTTAAAGCATTTCCGGATTATGGATGCTTCGTGTAATAAAAACGCTATTAATGATTTGGTTTTTATCGCCTCAGGAAAAACATTAAATTATGATTCTTTCTTTAAATTTTTTTTTACTTTAAAATTTCCTTAGATTATAAATTAAGAATATTTATATCAATTTTTTAATGTACTGACATCCTTCATAGAATATTGAAAACTTCAATCTTCTCGTTAAACATTTGAAATACATTTGTACGACTAGAAAATCATCCCTGGGAGATTTTAAACTAACTCTTTTTATAATGTTCGACTTTTCAGATCTCGATTTAGTTCTGTTTGCTTAATGCTTTCAAATCCGTTCTGCAATGGCTTACGAAGGAATCATTATGATCCATTACTTAAAACATTATTTATCTTTTCAAATTTTGGATAAGTAGTAAACAATGAAGCCCAGTGGCGTTGGGGTAGCGCTTCCCGCTCCCACGACACAGGTCCGAGGTTCGATCCCCGAGCTGGGCAAGGTTGACTCAGCCTTTCATCTCTTCAGTGAGTAGAGAAATTGAGGACCAAGCATGCTTGGGAACTAAACACTGGGGGTTCCGCGTAAGATTGACCACCTAACCGGACTTCGCACCCCAGGGCCTTTGGTCCCTCAAACGGAGATTGGTACCGTAAGCTTTGGCCCCCTAGGGGCTATTGCGCATTTTAAATAAAATAGTAAACAATACCACAAAATATCTTGTGATATGTGACATACAATAAAAATACTCCTTTGTACTATTTAATGTAAACACATATAATTTTAATGTTCAACAAACATTTGTTTAATGTAAATATTAGAATAGTAATAAAGATTTTAAATAAAAGAAAAAAAATTTTGAAAATGTGACTAAATTTCAAAATTTATTCCAAATATGTAAGTTTCTATAAATCTAGATTATTACGTGTGATCTAAATAATACTTAAATTCTACACAAAATGTTTAGGATTTTTCGGATATGCTCTGGATTAAATGAAAGTATCTTAAAATTTAATATCAGGAATAAAGCATAAATACATTACTACAAATAAAAATATGCACTGAATTAAGAAATAACTGTCAAAAGTTTTTTCTAATTCCTTCTGTTGCTCTTAATAACTTTAATTAACATATTCCTATCACTAATACTCCTACATGAAAGAAAATCTTGATCCGGAATATTTATTATTAATTTTTATGCCTGTATTCCAATTAAGTACAAAAATATCAAATGCTGTGAATATAATCCAACTTAATGGTGGTAATATTTTAAAACATATGTTTTATCAACAGTTATATATATTTAAATTTCATTTCATATATATTTAAATGACAAAAGTAATAGGTTTTATTTAAAAAATGTAGTAAAATGTTAAGACTGTTGACTTTGGTTCCAAGAACTTTTATTTTATAGTAGAATTCTAACGCAGATTTCCACGAGATTCCACTGCAAAATGTCTCTAAACATTACAAAATTGCACAAACAAGTGAAAGGATGAAAAGAAGCTATTTTAATAATTTCTCACGGTCTGAAAGCAATTACAATGCTTTGCTTAAAAGAAGTAGAAAATAAGCGTGTGAAGTCTTCGGGAGAAGATTATTTTTAAATCGCACTTTCAGCCAGTTCACTAGACAGGTGCGTGTGAAACTTTTAATAAGTCTTTTAGGCAGGTGCTCGAGATTAGCTCGTGCATTCTATTTCCATTTAATACTAACCATATTTTCGTTCTTTAAATAATAACCAATAAGGAAAATTAGTCAAAGCTCGTTATCAAAGAATGAAAAAACCGTTCTAGTCACAATAGAATAAGTGGAGCAAAAAAAATTAGAAGTAAAAGAAAAAAAAAACTTTAATCAAGATCAAGAATTTTACTTTCTAATATTTCTATTTGCGTTAAATACCCTTAAAAGAATAACTTTAATGAGCATGTTTAATATGAAAGCCTATGCAAAATCATTACTATTTATGTAGAATGATTTATCTAGATATATCTATCGAGAACACGCTCGCTCAAAAAAAAAATTGCGAAATCTCACATGAATTAATTATACTTAATGTTAATGTAATTATACTTAAACTTAATGTCATTTTAGAATTTGCATAAGCAAACTACTTTCAGTTCAAATATTTTCTGACTATTATTTAATCTTGTAGCGCTTAATTAGAACATTAGAGATTCCAAATTTATTTATTCTTGTGAAATGTAAGTTAAAATAATGACCCTTCTTAAAAAAAAGTGCATTTAAAAAAATGCATAGCTAACCCTATGACTTGTTACAGATTATATAATGATTCTTGGTTATATAGACATTACGTATTAAAAAAAAAGCGACCTTCAGAACGTTTAAACGTAAAAGGTCTATTTTTATATTAGTAATCAAAGTGAACAATAAGCTTTTTTACCAAAGTTCTATCTCAGTAATCGTAACAACAAGCAGGGAAATCATATTCCTAACATGAGACATTCACAGGATCTCCATGTGATAAATTTTATTAAAATTAGATGTTATTTAGAATATCATTATACACTTGTAATTTTCATTTTTAATTATTAAATCAATGTTTAATGTAGTAAAATAATACTAAGTGACATAATAGAGTGTATGATATAAAGTCTACCATATTTTTTTATTGTTTAATCATTTTCTTCAGGATCACTAAATTTCTTACAAGCAACTATCAAACTAATTGGACTCTTAAGCATTTATAACAAAATAAAATTCCTCGCCTAATAATATCGTTTGGATCTGCAGTATAAAAAGGATCTATTACTAATGAAATCCAAAAATATACATCATTAATTATTTCTTGATTGTCTACCTTTGACTGTGAAAACTAAAGAAATTTCTGTATTGCACATTTTCTAAGTTTATGAAAACAAACAAGCCGTCTAATGCTTTTAATTGTATATTTCAGCTATAAATACTCCTTAATATGCCATGTTTAAAATTCATTTCATTTTCTCTTTTTAAGGTCACATCAAAGTAAATGTACCTTTTAGATTTTAAAATTATTAAGTAATAGACACATTTTATAACCATTTTATTACGAAGTAAGTTTGCCCAAGGCCCGTAAAAAGAATCAAATATTAACAAGAAAGATTTATTGCGAAAGATACACTATTTTACCTATTTCTCAACATAACTACATGTACTGTAATTTTTGTTTCACTACGACACAAGACTTTGTAGTCCATAGTTATAAAATTTTGCTACCTAAGAATGGAGCAAGCGTGTCATAGTTGTTTAAAAGTCTTCGTGTGTAAAAAAGACAGGAATCCTTTCAGAAACCAAAAAAAGATTCTCACTTTCACTCAGACAGAAGAACAGGTAGAAGGTTTGCAGCAGGTCTTGGTGTCCGTAGCAGAAAACTTACTACCAAATATAGTGGAAAAGTATATGTTTTACCCTTGCAGCATATATTCAGAATGAACTCAACATACATGATAAAAAAAATGGCCAAATTTATCCCTACTACATGAAAATAAGTATTACATAAAGAGAAAAGGCATTTATAACATTTTCCTAGTTTTAACGTCGAGGATTTCGTCTTACCTCAAGCTGTTTGTGGTATCTTTTTCAATACACAGTATGGTTATATTACCTGTACCAACCAGAAGCATGGATAGGATTTTATCAATTTTAGCTTGCTAGAAGAACGTTCCCATTAAGTACAAACAGGTACAGAAAGTTTCTCAATGCAATTACTAAATTTGTGTATGTGTAATCTTATTCTAGCTGATGAAATCCTTCTAAAACTGTGAATGGACTTGAAATCTTTCAGTTTTGAAATTTTAAACTTTACACTAGTTAAATGGCTATAACTTTATGTGTATTTAACAAAATTTAGAATGGAAGGACGACGGAAAGGGGTAAGGTTGGGGGTAAGGAAATGGTAGAAGGGTAGGGAAAAGGGTATAGATTGGGGGAGATGGTGGGGAAAGGGTATTCCTTTAAAAAAAGTTTTAATTAAGCTCTCATTGCAACGTTTTTATAAGATTGGAGTAACTTTTCATTTATACAGTTCGTTTTAACATCTTTTAACCATCTAGATTAATGGAAATATACTACATTTTAAGTTCATATAGAGTTGTATCTATGACATTTTTATAATTTATATATATTTACAGACATTTTTTTTTCATTTGGCATCTTATATAAAATATTTTATCTTTTTGTTACATCTGATTACAATAAATTAATATATATATATATATATATATATATGCATGCCATATTAATTCCAGAGTTGACTAAACTTTCAATCAACAAATCAGGAAATGGTACAAACATATCGCTAACCTCCATCGAATTTTGAAAAATACGGTAAGCTCAACCACCAATTTTTCATCTCTTGAATTATTGGTTCTAAAATGAAAACAAAAGATTACAAAATAATCCAAATTTTAAAGGAGAAATACACAGTAATCCTTATGCACCAACGTGACCAAATACGAGAAGAAGCAAAACAGAACATTCAAAATCTTCAAAAGACTAGCAAAACTCCGTATGACAAAAACGTAAAAAACTTAACTCTTACTAAACATATGATCTTATCGCTATAAGAATAACACAGTTTGGAACAAGTTTTAAATTACAGTCTAAGTATTTTGGAACCTATATAATCAAGACAGTCAAACCTCACGACAGGTATGAAATTTACCCTACTGTTCTGTTTTTATTTACTCTACATATGTAACGTTCGGGCCAATATGACCCGATTCAGAAAACTAACATTTTTTGTAGAAAATGACAGGTGTCATTTAAGAAATGGTTTAAACAATATTCATATAAGTTTAAAAATAGATTTAATAATGCAAAGCATCTATAAATATAGCAGAAAATGTTTGAAATTAAAATTTACAATAATATAAAGCATTTATAAAAATAAAAATATTCGAAATTGAAACTTACCTTTATTAACAATTTGAACAGTAATATCTTACATGAGATTTGCAAATACAATTCTTACAATTGTAGCATAACATATTAGTTTTGTTGTCATTGCTTGATGGACAGAGCTTTGCACCTTCTAAATTTAGCATACAATGAAGTATTCTTAGCAGATACTGATGCGTTTTCCCTTTTTCTCTGCATTCCTTTCACTATTTTTATTGAGTCATCACTTTTTGGTAGGTGTGATCCTGTTCCAATGTGTGGAAAATGAGCGATTTTCCCAGTTCTTCCCAAAATAGTCTTTAGTCAATTTGATTTCGTTCCATCCTCTATGTATTGAAGTCCATAAACAAATGCATTGTACGCAGAAGTATTAAGCATGTTATAGAATGCTATAAAGAGCGAACGATTTTTTTTTCTTTTATATGTGCATGTGTTTGAAAGTTTATCAAGAATATCCACAGCCCCTTTGGATGAATTATAATCTTTGATCCTTAACGGTTTTTAAGAGAAAATGGTTTGCCAACCGACAACTTAATATCGGATTGTGACAACGAGAGGGAACCGCACGCCAGAGTGTGAAAACGAATTTCGAACAATCACGGTTGATTTGCCTATAGCCAAAATTGAAACGACAGTAATTTAAAACACTTTCTATTTATTTTTGTTTTCGTGTTCTAAATTGAATGTTCGTGTTATTATGAGATTTCTGTTCGTTGTTATTTTTAACATATATTATATATATTTAATACTTATAATATATGTTAATATTATATATATATATATATATATTATATATTTAATTAAGATTTTGTGTGTGTATTTTTATGTGGTTCTCGTATATTTTTTTGCTTTTCACTAGCAAAAGTAATAATTCTAAAACAAAAAGGAAACGTGAACCTTTTTAGAGGACTTTGAAAGCGAGAATCAAAAGAAAAATTTTATGGGTCTACTTATTAAAAAAATCTAAATTTATTCTTATTCAAAGTTTAAGAACCGATCTCACCAACGTCGTTTAACCGCTAACCAAGATTAATCTCTATTTAAAAGGAGAATTGCGCCCTACCATTGGTAGGCGTCATGGGTTAATCGCGGTTAGTTCGTTAAACGACTTGGTGAGACCGGCCATAAGCCAAGGATTCCAAATCAAAGTGCGTGTGGCAAATTAAGGCTGCATTCCTTAATTAACGTCTAGAACTAATCGAAGATAAAAGGATTTGCAATTGAACTAGAGAGTGAATTTCGATGAAACTACATTAACTTTACGATTACCTCTAATTCGCTATAATTAAATGCGTATTTAATCCCCGATTAGTTTTACGGTAAAAACAGGCCTTCGTTCAATTTTTAATAACATGAAAATAGTTCTTAAAAAGTCCTCTGCACTTTTGTTAATTTTGGGTATCACTTATTTGTTGATATTTGATTATATCACTTATTTGCTGAATTTTGGGTTTTACCTATTTGTTGATAGTCTGTGGAGTTATATTTTTTCTGCACTCATCAGTTCGTCGACTGTCGTTAAGAGCTACGGGGTTCTGTTACTTTGATACACGAGGTTTCTGATGGCCATCTGTCAAACGGACATCTAAGGTAAATACACACTAATTATTTTTTAAAAGTTGGGGATTTCTTACACTGTTTTCACAAGACTGATTCAATTTTAAAGGATGTTAACTTTAAATATATCGAATTATTTAAATTGGCTCATATTAATAAACATGGATGAAAAATTTGATATCTCTATCGTTGATGTTTTTAAATTTATGCATGTAATTTCATTTACAGGGCCTTTTTTTTAACTAATTAGCTCTGGCTTTATTTCCATGTTTGTTTTCTTCCAAATTCCATGCATTTATCATTCTAAAGTTATTTTATTTACTTTGTGTTGAAGATACAAGCGTTAAGTTTTGTATAGAGCTTTTCTGTAGTTATATAGGATAACGCTGTGAATAAACAAAGAGTGGATTTTTTTATGTTACACTGATATAAAGAAAAAACTGTCAAGATGCTTGATTTCACTGTATTAGTAATGTTTTTATCAAATTTAAATATAAGGATATCTAAAAATCCATCTACAGACTTATGTAGGGAGCTTTAATAGATTTCAAAGAGGATTTTAAAGCAAAAATATTAATACTTGAGATACTTAAAAACGCGTTACAGATTTTTTTTTAAAAAAAAACTTGCTTCTATACTCTATTTTCTTGACCTGTTTTAAATTTGATCCTAAAATACAAAGAGATTCCAATATTTACTGTAATACTTCGGATGAGCTTGTTTTCTTTTAAGAGTGTCATGTCCCCTTAAAACTGAACGGGTGTTAGGTGTATAAAATATTATGTGCGGAGGCAGCATGTCCATTTTTTTTTTCTAAACTAGTTTAACTGAACAATTCGTAACTCAGTTACACCTGTGTCTATTAATGAAATGTTAATGTTTTTTTTCTTCATTTAGTCTCACTCATTTGAAAAGGTTTTATTTTCATGAGCTCAATTTACCGAAGACAGAAAAGCCATTATGTAAGTATGCAATGTTGTCAAAGCGGCATCGGAAGAATTAATCTATTACATTTTTATCTTTAGTTTTAATACAAATAATTATTCTTATAGAATTAAAGTGTGGATTTTAACATTTTTATTTTATGTGGAAGTGATTTCCTTAAATCCCATTAAGAGATTGTATATTCTTCATGTAATTCCCTTTTTCCTTAATAAAAATTTAGTTTTAAAATGTTGAGTATGTGTTGGAAGATTTTATAAATATATTCAGCGATGCCTGATTCTAGTTGAATATTAATAGACATTTCGTATTGATAGAACGATGCATTTTAGCTATATTACAAGGTTAAATGAATGTTTGTATTCTGTAGATAAATATATATTATAGTTTTTCATTTTGATTAAGTATTTATGTTCATATGAGTGTCAAGTATTTATATTGGGACATAAACGCTTTTAACAAGACTTTTTTTTTATTTTGTGTCTATTAACAAAATCAAAACTTTGCTAGGATTATATTTGTGTTAACTTGATCTGAATGAATCATTGTGTATTGTAGACACTTTTTTTTTCAATGATCATTAATCTAAAAAACAGCCATTAAAAATTTAAAGCCCCCTCCAGAACTTTTCAGCAGGAAGCCAAAAATAAGCATTTCAAGTTTTTTTTTTTAAGTAACTGAGCACAATAAAAACTAGGAGCTAACAGATTTAACAAGAATAATTGGTAACGCTTTGATCAATTTTTCACTTATCGGATCGACACCTCCTGCTTAAAGGCACAGATGATATCTTGACAGTGTTCAGCAACATATTTATCCTCATAGAATTTGGAAAAAATAACGAACTGCACATTTTCAAAAAAATTTCTTCAAATGCATTACATTTTGTTTAGCGATTTAGCTTTTTACTTTAACTGCATTTCTTGGGCGTTTGTAAAAAGGTATCTGTACAAATATTAATGATCACTGAATTTCCTTAATAAACTGAATCCATTGAATCGTTATTTTGAAATATATTTTTATTTTTTAGTAATGATTGTAGGGACAGGCGACTAATAGTGAACGGCCAGAGAGTGCCACCTAGGAAGAAAGTAAGTAGAGTAGGGAGAACGTCGGAGGTGATTGTAGACTCCGGACGTGTAAGCGATGCTCTTAGAGATACTTGAGTTGATATAATTGGTTACTGTAAATATTGTAATATTTGTATACATATAATTGTCCGGTAGTAGTTTGTGTTCTGTCTTAAAATAAACCTTAATGTTGAAAATATAAATCTACTGTTTGGATGTGCATTTATACAACGGCTCGGCGATCTTCACAATGATATCCGTTGGTAGTGACCTATTTGCTTATTGTATGATTTTTAGAACTGATTGGCCATCTGAAAGCTTCCATATCCTTAACATGTGTAGCCCAAAGTGTTTAAATAGAAAATTCATATTTCGATAACTTTTGAGTGTATTTAACTCGTTGGAAAAACCCTAAAAGTTTTTATACATTTAGAAATTTGATGTTATTTGTGTAAGAACTAATACTAAAAAAATATTCTTTTATAATTAGCTAATGTATGATTTAATTGGATGCTTTTGAAAACATTTAGAGTCCAATTGTACCCAATGGAGATTTATTAGTACATGTGTCTACTCCAAATGCACATATCTAACAAATCTCTTTTCGGTTGATCACTTTTTTATATTTAGAAAAGGTAAGTACTAGATATTTTAATACAAATTTCTGCACTAACATTTGATTGTTTTTATATACCATTTTTGGAATAGAGTACCGAACTCTCCTGTCTATCAACTTTATGACTCACGAAATCGAGGTAAACATCCTGTCGACCACAATAAAGTACCACCCTTGACTAATATTTATAAACGATATTGTTTGAAAATCCCCACAGCTGTCCCAATATAGCAATGAATGAATCAAATGTATTCTATAATATCCAGGCCGAATGGTTAGGGTGCTGGCCTTCAAAACCGTAGTTCGTGGGTTGGAATCCCACTATGGCATGGATGTTCGTAACCGTTCGGAATCGGCTTTAAGCAGTAGGTCCCGGTCTCATTAGCCCTCCTGTTGAAAAAAGTAGACCGTAGCGCTCCAAAACCAAACCAAATATATTCTATAATAGCCAGAAATATTAGTGTAAGAATGTTCCCTTTGCTAGGATAATTATTTTATACTTTCAACTGCCCAGATTTTCTAGTGGTTACCATATTGAGCTCGATTCTCGAATAAGGCTTGGATGTATTTTTGCTCTCCTCTCATGAATAAATTTGGCCACTCCCATAATAAAGTCAACAAAATCTGCAGCTTTGTAGAGGACAATGTTAAAAAAGGCTCTAAATTTCAAATAAAGTTTATCCCTTTTTTAACTGCAAATGCAGACCGATATCTTAAGGCTTAACATGTCTGGAAAGCTGTTACTCGCTTAACACCACTAGGTGAACTCGTGTAGCTTAATGAATAACCCCCAATTCCAGAGGACATCGGGACCACGAAATTATTTTAATTTTATTTAATGAACATTAGCCATTAATGAACACTGTAGATTTTTGGATCGAACTCTCAACCTTCTGGTTTTGAGATCGGCGCCTTTGCCGACTGAGCTCTACTATGAATTTAACCCTTTCGAAGGCCGTGGGAAGATTATTTCCCACCTACATGATCTTAAGAAATGCACCTGTGGATAAGCACAAAAACCCATTATAATATATTGGCCTTGGTATTATAACGATAAGAAGACTCATTCCCGATTCAGATTTGCGCCGTCATCTGCTGTTTGATCTATTGAATATAATTAACACTTCTGTTTTTAAAGTTGAAAACGTTGTGCGAGAAATAAATAGCCCACGAAAGGGTTAACTAATAGGGAAAACTAACAGAGAGCGCATTACTACAGTTTGTTGTACTGTCCACCGCTACGGGAAAGAGTATAAAAATGGACTGCGATGGAAGGTTGGGACTTTACCACGTTAATAGGTTCTCTCCAGGATCTTATTTCAAAAGTAAGCT
Organism: Pardosa pseudoannulata; assembly: GCA_032207245.1. Classification (NCBI taxonomy): domain Eukaryota; kingdom Metazoa; phylum Arthropoda; class Arachnida; order Araneae; family Lycosidae; genus Pardosa; species Pardosa pseudoannulata. The sequence goes on along the minus strand of CM063502.1, from coordinate 29,737,005 downwards.
CTGCTATAGTGGGGACAAAACCGGACTGCTTAGTAGTTACCCCACTCTCTAAGTTTAATCGTTCCTACAAATTGTTTAGCATAAGACCGATAGATGGCGTTGTCATTCAATTTATTTTCGGCCGATAGAGAGCTGTTGGCATAGAAAATGTATAGAAGTAGATACGCCTAGAAGGGGAGTGGGCTCGGAACCCTCCTAATTGATGGCTGGCTACCTATCTTTCTATGTGTAATCATTCATCAGTGTTTCATAGTTTGCCATGCAACCGATAGGTGTCGCTGTTTTGTGTTCTTTAGAAGCCGATAGAGGGCTTTTGATTTAGAAAAAGTATAAAAATAACTACACCTGAAAAGGAGGGCGGGTTGGGAACTTTCATAACTGCACTAGCTTACCTATCATTTCTATTCGTAATGCGTTTCCAGGACTTATAGCTTACTATGCAACCGATAGGTGGCGTTATTTCGGGTATCTTGGTGACCACTAGAGGGCTTGGGATATTGAAAAGTTATAAAAGTAACTACACCTCGAAGGGAGGGCTGGTTGGGAATTCACCCGATACACTGTTGCTTCAGCATTGCTAGCTTAGATTTCTGTGTATAATCGTTCCCAAAATCTGTAGTTTGATATATAACCGATAGGTGGCATTGTTTCTGGTTTATTGGTGTCCGCTAGAGGGCTTTTGACATGGAAAATTTATAAAAGTATCTACACCTAGATGAGTGGGCGGGTCGGGAACTCACCCGTGTTAGTTGTTACGTTCTAGTTTATAATGTTGCACGAGCTCTTTTTAGAATCCTATATATTTCATCCATACCTTCTACCCATTTAAAGACAAATTTTATAAGGCACTAAACTGAATTGGAATACTGACCACTAGGGGCAAGAAAGGGGCTTAAAAAGGGAGGGACGACTTCCTCCTTCTCAATATGACGAATGATTTAACTGTTAATATTTGTAATTATTGTGACTTAAGCTGACAATCTATGCAGACCATAGCATGTTCTCTACATTTGCACGAGAGAAATCCAATATGGTCGTCATTTAAGAAATCAGGAAGGAATACACGTGCAATGAGATGTATTAAAATATAAACATTTCTCAGAAAATGAGAATTTATATCAAAAGTACTGCAGAGTTATTTCTCGGTACAATAGCTATAGATTCACCACAGTTCTGAAGATCGAACACAATCCTTGATTTCTAGGTTTTCAATCAGAATCTAAGAATAAAAACAAAGGTTAATAACATGGCACATAACTTTCATTTTACACACTATGATGGCCTTTAGTGGGTTAAATCCCATCGCTATCGTGTAAACCTTTTGGAATCTTTTTAGCCCAAAGGTAGACTATACTGCTTGAAACCGGCCCACTCATTTGCTGCGGAGCAGTACTAATTGAAAAAATCTGATTAACCATTAAGAAATAACATAGGATTAAATTTCAAATAGAAAAGTTTGAAGCTCTGCAATCTACTGTTTTGCTAAACGAGATCTATTGCCCATGGAGGAGAGTAACAAGAAGTGTGACATCACATACTTTGTTCAAAAACTTCGTTGACATTTTCTGATTATTTTTTAAAAGGTAAAAATGAAGAGCATCTCCTTTTAATATAGAAACTCTTCCACAAATCAGTTTTGGATACATCAAAGCTGACAAAATGTTTTCAAGTACCCCGAAGCATATCTTAAAAGAGTATAAAGTGACTTAATATTAAGTGGGCGTAAAAATAATGAAGAATTTAGAGAAGAGATCAGGTTTAAAATGTTTCATACTTACCTTTCGAAATGTAGAAAAGTGATCCAACCGAAAAGAGATTTGTTAGATATGTGCATTTGGAGCAGACACATATACTAATAAATCTCCATTGGGTATTACTGGACGGGAAATAAATTGAACATTAGCTCAATTATAACAAGACTAAAGGAAATTTCTAGAGATTATTTCATCATTAAAATACAGTCAATAGAAAACTTCGACATACATTTTAACTAGTAATAAATGATTTAAGAAATCTACGATAAAAAAGATAACTTCATACCCGATTTATATAAAAGAATTCTAATTTTTTAATGTTAGTTCATGAAATTGACAAATAACCTCAAATTTCTAAATGTATAAAAACGTTAAGGGTTGTCCTAACCAGTGAAATACACTCGACAGTTATTGAAATTTGTCTTAAAAATAACCACCATTTATATTAAGGATATGGCAGCTATCAGATGGCTAATCAGTTGTAAAAATCTTACAACAAGCAAATAGGTTACTACCAACGGATACCATTTCTAATAAATAAAAATATATTTCATTATAACGATACAAGGGATTCAATCAGCTGATTCATGAAATTGAATGATTATTAATATTTCTACAGACACCTTTTCACAAACGCGCAAGAAATTAGCCAAGTAAGAAGATAAATCACCAAACATAACGTATATAAAAAAATTTAATGTGGAATTCGTTATTTATAACTAAATTCTAAGAGGATAAATAAGATGCTTCATCCTCTGTCACCTGATTAGTAAAAAAAGGATCAAAGCGTTAACAGCTAAATTTGTTTGATCGCAGTTTCAACGTGCTTTCTTCAAACGTTTCTTAAAAATTTTGAAATGATAATATGCAGACAAAATCTGAAATGTTCTTCCATTTTTGCATGGCTATTGGTTTATATATTAAAAAAGGGGTTAAAATATAACGACTTATTTAGATCACGTTTGTTAACACAAATATAAAATTATTTGTCTTTAATCTGTTAACAGAAAATAAAAAACAATCTCTTGTTAAAAGTATTTATTCTCGAATAAATACTTAAATATTTCGACAGTAAAGTATTAATATAAATTTATTTGTAAAATACAAGCATTTGACTTCGTAATAAAACTAGAATACATACGTAAAACAATTTGATGTATAATTGTTGAATAAACTCGTTTGAACAACAGTAAAATGGACCTAAACATCATTCAATTTTAATGTGACATGATACTCGTTTAAAAAGAAAAACCATTATCACAGTAAATATTGAAACTGTTTTGTAATTTTGAATCCACTTTAAAGCAGTGTAGGAGTACAAAGTCTAATAAAGACATTTAGTTTTTTTAAACCTGTAAAATGCTTTCATAATCTTTGCATATCAAGTGTACTCGAAATATAGTCTATAAATGCTTTCTACTTAAATATGTGCAGGAGTTTTTAGATACCTCTAGAATTGTTATAAAAAACACTAACACTTACATATAATGTATTTTGACAACTATCTTTATATATTTGTGTATAACAAAATAATGAGTCAACTTTACACGTATTCTATTCACAGTTTTATCCTATACATTACAGAAAATTCCTATACATAATTTAACACTTGAATGTTGCACGCAAAATAAGGTTTTGAGTTTGTAATGCATAGAATTTGAAGAAAAATAAAACACTGGAAAAAGACATTTATAGTTTTCATTTACTAAGAAAAGCTATAAATCATATATGCACAAGTAACTTTCAAAATAATGAAAATACATATATAATTTTTTTCGTACATGTTTGTAGTAAATGTGAGAACGCTATGACCCAAATGAAACAATTCGATATTCTTAAGGTTAAAGCCACCTTCAATTGACTTCGTCGTGTTAAATTGTAAAACAGTATAAGAATTCACAAACTTCATAGGAAGAATTATTTACCTTAAGCGTCCATCTAATAGTTGACCCTTGAAAACTAGAAAGAGAACCTCGTAGCTACGACTCTGAACGAGCTATCGACGACGTAAAAAGTAATTGTGGTAGAAACATCATAACGCCATAGACTGTCAAGAAACACCCACTCATTCAACCAAGAATCAAACGTCATGGGCCAGTCTGACCAAAGTCGTTTAACGGCTAACTGCGATTAACCTCAGTTTAAACGGGGAACTGCGCCCTAGCATTGGTTGGTGCCATGGGTTAATCGCGGTTAGCCATTAAACGACTTTGGTGAGACCCGACCTATACCTTTTTTCAACCATTAATGCCACCAAGTTTATATTTTTCTGTACAATTTTTAGCTCACTGCTGGAGAAAATATAAGTCGAGAGATGTGAATGAGTGCAAATAAGCTGTTTAGAGCTTGCACAGAAGTATATTCTCCTTTTCAATAAAATTTACAGATTAGCAATATAAACAGAAGTGCAAAATACTTTATAAATTCATCTTATAAAAAAATAGACTAAGGCATGATCTTACCGAGATTAACTACTCATTTAGTTATATCGAATTAAAGGTAATAGTAAAATCAATATTAAGGTCTCACGGAGTTCAATTGCAAAGCGTTTAATCTACGGTTATTTCTAATCAACTGTTATGCGATGCATCCTTGATTTATCACACGCATTTTTCTATTTAAAGAATAGATGGCATCATTAGAATAAAAATAAATTTAGAATTTTTTGAGTGGAACCATTCTTGTGTTTAAAGTTTTCTAAAAAGGTACACGTTTCCTTTTTGCCTTTACAGTTCTTACATTTGCTACTGACAAGCAAAAAATGTGACAATTTCAGGAAAGACTTTTACCAAAAATTAAAAATTAACTCTATTTTGCAGTATGTTATTAAAAACTGTGTTACGCATAACTTGCAGAATTTTCCGCTGCATGGTAGCTTGTCCAGTAGATCTGAAGGTAATCAAAGAATTATTTTTTATACTTTCAATATCACCGTATCTACGGTTTTTATAGTAGTTATTATAGTTTTTAAAAAGTTATTATTTTTATAATTATAGGAAATTTGAATACTCAGTCATTAACATTTTTTAAAGAAAGTGTACCTAAAGTAAAGGAAATGGAAATGCAAAAAGTTAATGAATAAGTTTTATTACTTTAAATTTAGTATTTATATTTTTAAATCATCTCCATTCCTTTCATATATTGACCTTAATTCAAATACAAAATATGAGCGATTTTTTTTTTGTTCGTTTGTTTTGTTTTTTGATATGTGTTCTTAGGTTGGGTCAGTTTTCACTTCAGAACAAAAAAATGACCTATTAATATTTATCTTTAATTCTAAATCATAATGCAAAAATTTGAAAAAATAAATGAGAGAGAGAGAAGATGAAAAGGAAAGGAAATTTTTCAGATTATATTAGGACGGAAAAGAAGAAGAAATTGTGAAATACAAATTGATCAGCATGTTGATTTTAAATTTCATTTAAATATTATTGGACATCATATATTTTTCATGCATTTGGTGTAATGCAGATATCTATTAACACATTGTATGCAGGACACGTACTAGTACGTTTTCTGAAGTGTGTACTTGAGCGCGGTACACGTTCTATACGTTTCCTGACAAGTGATACTTGAGCGCGGGTCACGTACTAGTACGGGTTAGTGTAACAACATTGTTTGTGGGTACAAAAATAACGGTATATACAGGAAAACGAAGCCGAATGTTCTTGTCTTTCATTTTTTTATAATGTAAAAATGTTTATATATAACATAATTCGAAAAAATTAAAACTATATACTACTATTTCTATTTGATTTTTCATATTTACAATACTATTATAAATTTATCCACTAAAAAATATTTTTTTTTGTTTGCAAAAATTTTATGGTTGTTATTTATATATTTCTATTTATATATTTGTTTATATATTTCAATATAAAATACGAAAAGTTGGTTAAAAAATTAAATAATTTTTGCTTTTGAGATTTAACTGAATAACTAAATTTACGCGCAAAACGCCCGCTCCCGGTACAATTCCGCTGCGAAATGTACCTGCACACAATGTGTTAAAACTGGGAAGTTAGTCAGAGAATACGATTAAATCGACCACAGGTTGACTAATGAAACATGGTATTTTCAATAAAATATGGATATAAAGGTTAAGGGTTGTATCTTGCCCAAGTTTAATTGAGGCAAGAGGAGAGTTTGATATAGCGTAAAATATCATTATTAGACTTCTCTTTTTTATCATAATAATTTCCATATTCAGTAGCAACATTAGTAAAAAGAATAAATGACGAGAAAAACTGATTGGACAATTTCCGACTTATATAAATGTTTAAAGATATGTTAAGCATGAATGAGAGTATATCTTAATTAAAATTGAGAATCGATATTTCCTTCATCCAAGGCCGTCACGCATTTTCAAGATGTGCGACGACGCCCAGACGAGATAACGGATGCAGTGCTCTGCATTGCAGTCTAGAGTTCACTGAAGTACCTGAAGGTCAGGGGAAAATATTAGGAAGCAATAGTCTGTCAACTGCTACTGGAATATTTACTAGACAAATATGCATCGTCGATTCAGGAGTAGGATGAAAGAGCTCGAAAACACTCCAACAGAAATCGGAAGACTCAAAGTAGTCTGTCTGTATCTTAAATCATACTGAATCGCTAAGATTTTAAAGTAATATTGATTAACAACTTTAAAGAATTATTTTAACGGATTAAACACATTCTTAGTGGCTTCTCTCCCTCAAACAAAGATGTTAGCTTCCTATGTTATTCTGATAAGAATTTATAAGTTAAAAACTAGACATTTTCTTACTTTTATTTATTTTATTTTTAAGAGCTTTGAAAAAATACTTGTTTTTGAAGAATTTGTTAACAGAGCTTAATTTTTAATTTGAAAATACGTACAATTTAAAGTCACGTTTATTTAGAGAAAAAAAAACTGTATGGAATTATTTTTTGTTACAATTTTAGCATTATGGTTTAATGTATAGAAATTAAGCAGGATTTTTTAAACAATTTTTTATGGTTGATATCCAAATATTTTAAAACCAAAAGTAAAATGAATTTTGTAAACAGCTTTTTTAATTAAGAGTTTTCTATTTCTGCTTAAACTTTAATACTTTATTAAATTCTTCTACTCTGTATTTTCCTAGTCTAATGAATAGTAATGTAATAAATGGTTTTTCCTTAATTTCTTCCAGTTTAGAATTATTTACTAAGAAGTATAACAAAATTTGCAAGGACGAGTGCTAATTAAAGCTTAACAGATTATCCTACCGAGATAGGGCGCTGCGACGGAATCCTACACCAGATTTGACACCTCGCAACGGGCCGCCAACCCTGACAACTGTTGAGCGTTCAGTATGCCACGCTGGAGAATCCCTTCAATTTTTTTTCATCCGCGAGGAGGGGGGGTGCGTTTGATTCCATACCTCTTTGCTACCTGCTGACCTCCCCAGAGAAAGGTCTTCCAGAATACAGATTTATGCTGCACATTCTCTCGAAACACAGAAAGATATTTAGGGCTTCTGTCATGTTCGAATCCAGCATCCAGGCAATCTAGTCCCTCACTATGACCACTAGACCATCTTGGGCCCAGAAGTTCACCATCCTCCTGGGGTCAGCCCCTTATATAGAGGAATCGGTTTCTGAACAGATGAGTATGTTGGAGTTCCTTTTAGTCGCCTCTCCCAATGGAGGAGTCGAATATGAGATATGATTGAGAGAAGAATCAAGCATTAACACTCCTGATAGCCTCTCCCATTGGAGAATGTCAGATTTGGAGCAGAAAGGTACCAACAGCAACAATGAACAGGGTGTCAAAGAGTCCAACGGACAAAATCGAAACTAACAGCAGTCGCGAATAGCAACGAGAGCTAAAGGCAGGGTGAGTGCAGGGAGAACAACCTCCGCTTTCGGTTAGTCAGCAGGGGAATGGACAACCCCCTTCATGCAAAAATCAACAATATCCCTTGCAAGAGAAAGGAATAAGGATGATGGTGCTGCAGTCCAAGTGAGTTCCCTCAATCATGATAGAACAGTCAGTCAACAGACAGTAACTCAGTCTGGTGACTGAGTCCCCATGGCTCAAGATCTTCGAAGAGCAACGCTATCCTCCTCATAAATCGAACCCGAACTCAAGGAACTTAGAATCTTAATATTAAGTTTCTAAAAACAGTGAGTAGGTGGGATTTCATAGGGAAGTGAATCTGCCACACATCACTGAGGTGTCGATACTGACAGACCAGATGATCAAAGATTCCCTGTTCGCCATTAAGCAGTCACATCCCGCTCTTTACCGTACAATGACGTTCTGGGATGATCCTGTGGCCAATGAGTATTTAAATAAGATAGAAATCGATCTCATACCTCTTTAGACCCTCTGAAAGAGAAAATAAGTTCACTTTCCCTTTCTGCAGTCGTCCCATTTTTCTTGCCATCTTCTTCAGTTTACCGCTAACTACTGACCATAAAAATTTCATGCTGGTGTGAATCACCAGCTTTTGAGTAGAAGATTTAGAGGTCATCTGTTCCATTGTTGCCTGTTCTTTATTCCCACCTTTCAAAGACGACAGTAGTTTTTTGAATTCATGGTTATTAAAAAAAACTTATTCCTATTTTGGACTGGCATATGCATTCAATCCTTGAATGTTCAACGTTTACATGGTATATTAACCCATCACATAATCATACATCTAAAAGAAATGAACATCTGGTGAATGGTTAAAACACTTTAGTCATATATTAAATATCTTGCCTTGAGATAAAGAGAATTTTAAAAATTACTTTATTAACTCTTTTTTAATATTTTTAAGAAGCAACTAATATTAAGGTCTAAAACTCACATCGACTGTCTTAAAAACGTTAGAATGTGACCACTATCCATTCAGTTACAATAATACTCATTTTTACCTTTAATAAACAAACAACTTATTACGACATACTTAAATATTTTTCATTACATATTCCTTTTAAATCAATGACTAGAAATATTTCGAACGCAATACCATCCGTCCAAGAAATCTTTATTTTTTGCTCCTATGGAAATCTCTTTTTTCTGCTTGAATCTGAAGCTACACAGTCAGCTATTTATTCCACCTTAAGATCATCAGACATGGATTTACAGCTCTTCTATTTCTGTACATGATTACCCAAAGGAAAATGAAGAAATTGGTATATTTACAAATTAAATAAATTATTAAACACTTTTCCAGATTTCCGTCAGTTTCTAGGTAGAATTTCTCCCCTATATTTTTATGAACGTAACTAATGTACTTTTTATATATCTGGGGCAATTGCAATCACTTAGTCTCTACTCGATCGCATGTGCGATTGAATAAATGTCCCTGAAAATGGTGAGGAAGATATGTTAAATATGATAAATGTATGAAGAAAGATATGGACGGAGCAAGGGCAGAGACACCCTACCATTCCATTTGCACATTTTCAGTGTGCGAGAGCTGGCATTGTTTGTAATCATCTGGACCAAATAATCCCATTGTTTGCTGTATTCGGTTATATAATTCTTTTTTTCCATTTTCTTTTTATATTTTTTATCTTTATCATTATTTGATATATATAAATTTTTTTAAACAGCTAAGATGGCACTTTCACTCAACTGTAAATAAAAAGTCGCACTGCAGAAAAATTGACTTATAACATTTTTTATATTTTATAATTTCAAAATAAAATATAACAATAGAATTCCTCACAGACTGCTGAACTCTACATATTGGATTAAGTATTAACTGTTTTTAGATAATAAACTTTCATAACAACAAAAAAATATCTATGCACATTTATAATTTTGTAAAATAATATAATAAACATAACTTAGAATTCTTTATTACGGTTTAATGCAAGGAATATAAAAAATTTTATTTCGTAAAAAAAATATATTCAGTCCTACATGATACCATCCTTTTTCTTAATTAGAGAATTAATGTGTAACTGCATAGTATTAGACAGTTTTTTAGCATTATTTTCAGAAATTTCATCATGCCAAACATTGAGAATATTTTCTGGTACTGGAAAAAATACTGGCTTTAAAAAATATTTTTTTTGCCTATATATATATATATATATATATATATGAAAGACCATGCATTTCATATAGGATTAAGAGCTGAATTATTTTCAGGCCATGGTATTAAATAAATACCAAGATGTTGTTGATAAGATTTAACCTAAATCGAAAAAACTAGTGATTACTTCCTGATTTACAGATTTTCATACGCATGGGTGCTTAAATTTACCAATGGAAATATAATTAAACTAACTACAGACATGGCATGGTGCATTATGATCCTGAAATATAAGTTGTGAAGAAGTTAGAGAAATCTGCAAAATAGTGGGATAAGCACTTTCTATTATAATGCTAGTTTACTTTTTCAAGGAAATTGATCCCTTGAGCATTAAAGTTTGTCCAACCCTTTAAAAAAATTGTGCATCCTAATACCGTAATGTGTGGAGGGTATTTCCCTTCAAATTTCATTATAAAATTTCAAATTTCGTTAAGTCTCTCACCTTTACGTTGTTGGATTAGCTTGTTTCCGTCAGGTCAAAAGAAACTGAACTTCGAAGCATCAGATAAAACAGCTCAAGTCCAATCACAAACTGGCCGTTTTTCAAATTTTCTGACGAACTTAAGTCTTCTTAATGTTTTTCGTTCATAATGAATTTTTTGCTTGTCTTCTGGTCTTCAATCATGCTTCATTTAATCGTCGATGCATTGCTTTTGAAGAAATTCTTTTGACAAAAATTTTTTTCTAAATCTCTTCTAAGTTCTGAACAATCGATATTTCAAACATAGTCTTTTTAACTTATGGTTAAATCATTAGGACGTTCAATGAGGCCACCCAGAACCTAAATTTTCTATTTAAAATGCCAAAAACTTTATATCTTGCTAAAATCCATCCCTCTGATGATTCGTTAACTTTTAACTTTTTTGCCATCAAGCAAATCGAATTTTTTTTTTTAAGTTAATAGTTTTGGGGGCAACTTTAATTGCTTTATCCTTGACATTCTTGAAATTCTATTAAAATTACTACTTTCCTAACTACTGGCTTCTTGTTTTGAAAACTTGACATTTCAAGAACGACGTGAAAGATTAAGTACTAAAATTTATTCAAAAATGTTTATTTTGAAAGATAAAACTGGTGGTTTCTGGAACTTAAATAAATAAAAAGTCCAACTTACTTACTAATAAAAACCCAGCAAAATAATGCAAAATATTGTTAGTATTATAATGACTGAAGCTATGAGATGCATCTCAACTTAAAATGACTGAACTTGTTTCAAAAATATTTATAGAAGCATTATGAGCGAGGACAAACTAAGTTCTCCAGCGTGTTCGACACTAGATAAAAATATATGTACATATTAAACGTTAAACCTAAATTCAATGAAAATGTTATTCATTTCTTTGCCTTAAAAAATTTTTTTTTTTAAATAAAAATAAAAAGAGGACAGATGAGTCACTTTAATTTTCACATATTGTACATAGCTATTCTCTAACCGAAGCTAAAAGATATATTGTAATAAATATGATTTTTATTATATACCATAGCAAGACTTTTTTTCTATGATATTTTGTTTATATCAAGCTACAATGTGTTCCTTTAACTTATAAAAACGCAAAGGTATTTGAACTAGTAAGTTATTTCTATTTGCATATTTAAAATTTGTTTGTGAATTTGCATTTAATAAACCACGAACTGCCACTAATATACGACATATCGTGCCATACAAATAAAAAAAACTTTTAAATTGAGAAAAAATACATTCAAATAACCAATGCATAAATAAGTATGATAGTGGTAACCTATTATAAAAGTACATGATTTATGCGCTTTTTTAGGCTCTCTTGTGCAGTGCATAAAACCAGTGAAAGTAGATTTTGTCAATCGACCTAATGGCGCCATCTATGGACGAAAAAAGCAAAGAGCATTAAATTTTATGCAATTTTAATATAGATTGGAATACATTTTAACCAAACTTTTAATACTACTAAAAACTAAATTCATAAAGAAAATTATCCCGAAACAGGGAAATTTTTTTAACGCTATGATGTTATAAATGAAGATGATGGAACTACAATGTATGTAAAGATAGAAAATTATTTCATAATATATCGAATGTACACAAACACACATATATGTGTGTGTGTGTGTGTGTGCTTATTTGAGACTTTCGTATATTTTGAATCTGTGTTCACACCTCTTTCCAAAACATCCAGTAATATCATAAGAATTTTTAAAAAATACTAGTTTTATTGGTGATAAGCATGTATTTTTAAATTTATGTCGAAATTGCAAACCACGGAGAACCCAATAAAATATACGTATATCTAAAAATTTTATATATTCTGAAATCTCTTGAAATACTCTTTACGAAACATGCACGAGTTTCATACGATAAAGCAAAAATTTTCTTATTTTATCGGTATTTGTGCGTATTTTTAGTTTAGTGTCCAAATTAACAAACCCCCATCAACCCGAAAAAAAATTCCTTATATTTCAAAATTTAATATATTTTGAACCATTGCTGACTCATTTTTCCAAAATATTCATTAGTATCTTACGAAAAAAGTGCAAAAAATACCAATTTTATAGACTTTCAGTCCGTATGTTTCTAAATCAGTGTCCATATTGCGCTTTCGATTTACACGAAAATAATGCTCGTATATTTTAGTATTTATATATATATATATATATATATATATATATATATATATATATATATATATATATATTGAATCATCAGACGTCGGATGGGTAGCTCGCTGCTCCTGGTTACCTGAGTTCGCGGATTCGAGTTCCGCTGAAGGTATGGATATTGGCGGCGTTAGAAATCGGTTTTATGTAGTAGGTCCCGGTCTCATAAGCAAATTAGTAAACCGTAGAGCTCTAAATCAATCAAACCACTTTCTGAAGCATTTCCCAGCACCGTACGTAAAAGTTAAAAAAGTAACTTGTTTTATTAAGACTAGCGCGTATTTGCAAGTTTTGTGTCCATATTACGACCACCGATAAACCCTTAAAAAAAAAAAAAAAAAAAAAAAAAAAAAAAAAAAAATGTGAGGATTGGTAAAAGTTTTAAATATGTTGAATCCTCGTAATTTCCTTTTCCCCAAGCATTGTTACAACTGCATAGGAATACATCGATATCTTTGAGTTACATTGTTGCAAATCGGTGGCTGTTACTTTGAGATTTTTTCTCATATAATGAGCGGATTACAATCAAAAATGGAACTGTCCAACTTGATGTCAATAGTTCTGAATACAAAATTTCAACACTTTACGGCTAATACTTTTTAGTTGGTCACACAGCATTAATATACGTTACATTAAAATTTTTCGTTATATAGAATGCAAATTGCAATCAAAAGAGAATATCTAGATGTTATAATAGTCCTAAATACAAAATTTGAACATTTTACAACTAATCGTTTATGAGTTACACCCCAGATCGTAAATATACGGTGAATTGAAATGCTTCGTTATATAGAGTGCAGATTTCAATCAAAAGAAGAGCATAACTAGATGTTATAAAATTTGGAGTTTACTGGACTGCATTGAAACCTTGAAATACAAGTACATTTTCAAACAATTTTTTTAACTGCCTACTTAATTAAAATTTAATTTTTAAAAAATTTCTATAGATTTTTTAAATTTCAATATTATTTTCCAAAATTTTTTATATATTTGCTGAAACATATTACACAAGATTGGGCATGGACTTTTAGATATATATAACATTTAATATTATATAAATTTCTAATGACTTTAGATAAATATTCATGTAAAATTTTGTATAACTTTTACTAAATTAGCTGAAATATATAACTGGGTCAGTCCAGTTAATCCAACTAAATCCTGACTACGGCCTTATAAGAGACGAATTTCCTAAGCTTTTTTATTTTTTTTTTAAGCTATACAATCGTAAAATGGTACAATTTCAAGTTTACAGCAACCTTTTTGTTTACTTCTGGTTTCTAGTCCTGGTGAACAGTGATTGCCAAATCCAGTTCAGGAATGGTCAAAATGGATATTTAAAGTTTCAAAATTAAAGTTTCCACACAGACATAATACTGAAACTTGTCAAAATTCATTCCGATATGGTCAAATGAGTATTTCAGTTGAAATGTGAGCACAAAAAATTTTCATGATTTCAATACTTCGTTTTATAAGTATTAAAAGAGTATTCAAAAATTTACCAGAATATTTATTCATCAAATCTCAGTGCGTTAGAGACACGTCTTTAAAGAAATACAAATAAACCAAAACTGTCTAATCTGGAATATGAAATAGTAATGCAGCTGAATTTTATGTCAATAAGGCACTTTTGTCTTGTAAGTTATGAAGAAAGGGGAAGAAAACCCCTTCTATTGATGTCAGAAAGAGGGAGAAAAGTAACAGGTTCGGTTGGAGTGCTAGGCTCTACTTTTTTGCAAAAAGAAGACTATTCTGCTTAAACACGATAACGAACAATTACATCCATGCCTACAGTAGGATTCGAATCAATGAACCCCAGTACCGAAAAAGCAGTGCCCTATATATTCGAACAAAGTTTGGGGAATGTAACAGATAGAGCTACTTATTTGACCCAAACAAAAGTTTATAATACTAATAATTCATATATGGGCTAAAAGCTGTGAAAAGCAGATTCACTCCTTAAAGTTTTTCTGCATAATCTTAAAAAATATTAACACAAAGTTGCTGGTGGCAAATTTATCAGTTTGGTCGCCCCTGAAAGTTGGCCGCCATCTAGCCCTACTCTTATATATGCTGTTAAAACTATCCATTTTTTTTTCATTAAAAAGTTTCATCACGTAAATATAGAAGTTTGAAACAATTGAAAAATCCTTTCTATAAAATCTTTGAAATTTTGAAAGAAAAATATACTTTCCTGGTGTGTTTTGTGCATATTATGAAGCCCCACCTTAACTCAGTAAGTCACATGAAATGAGATCTAGCAGTGAAATGAAATACAGGTAAACATTAATCAGCATTTATCAGCAGAAATGCATATTTGTTATTATAATAATGTAAAATTTATGTTAAAAATGACTACTTCTATAATCTTTTCCTTTCTCTCATGTTATACTACAGCATTGTGTAATTACCTCAATAGAGTTCTCATTAATATACTTATATTCACACACATGCATATATTATTATAAGTTACCTATGCCACTGAAAACTGTCACAAAACACAAACAATGAAACTGGCATCTCATACTGTAATCATGATTTGCAGTTAATTTTATTTGCTCTTTTGTAGCATGTGTAATATTTTCAAATTTTAAATTTGCAATTATACAACACAGTACAACGAAGCTATAAAACAGGTTTATTGAGAAACTCAAGTAGACAAAAGAGGATACAAGGTAAGACTTACCATTGATAACAATTTATTTTAAAATTTAACTTTAAACTTAATCATCATTACTGATTTATTTATATGTACTATTTTTGTAATATACTTATTTGTAACATTTTGTAAATTTGGCAAGTCAACCTAATCTTAGTTCTTGATATTTACTGTATGGTTGGTATCATGCAGTCAGAGAAGATGGCATCCAGCAAACACTGGAAAAAAATAGCGTAATCAGCCTCTGCTTATGCCAATTTCTTTTTATGTCCTTCCTTTACCATGATCTCCACTGCAGGGAAAAACACTCTTGCAATTTCAATCCCTTACTCAAAAACTTGGAGGAAGCAAACCTACATTATCAAGCCAGTATCGAAGCATGATAGTATATGGGAAATGCTTAGCCTCTCTGTTGATAACCCATAGATAGCAGCAAAGGCGTTATCAGATGTAGCTCTTTGTTACAAATACTATAGTGATTTATAATATATTCATTTATTTAATTTTACTTTCATAAACTGTTTTATATGCAATTAATTCTAGATCACTCTCCTGTTTTTATTGAGCATTCTTACTATTGTAATATCCAACCCAGAAATCTTATTAAATTTACTTTAAAGCCAGAAAAAGGAAGAAATACATTACGAACTTTTTTCCTTTTTAAATTACATTTAGAATAACACAATAAAATAATGCAGATTTTCTTTTATTCTGGTAACAAATGTACATTAGTTAATCTAAGAAACTTTATTTCATACTATAAACATCAGTAAAAACATTCTTTTATTACAAGAGTAGTGTTTTCTTCAACTACATTTCAGAAATGTTCATACATTTCTTCTATGTGGGTGAAATTACCAGATAACAACTGAGTAAGACTGCATTTTCATATTGAACACCAAGATTTCAATTCCACTGTTATCATGGATTTTGAAACTTTTAGGAATCAGATACAAACATGAAACCTTAGTACTGGTTTACCAAATTTTCTCAACCTCTCAGCCAAATGAAACTGACACATAACAATGAGAAAATCATTTTTTCAAAGATAACATAAAACTGCTTGATTTCAAGAAAACTAATATAAATACAAAATAGGATTTTCAGAAATTAGATCTACCTCGCATGATCATAAACTTTCTTACATTCAGAAAATAGCATGTATGTGAACAAGTTTATTTTCTGCATAAAAATTTCTTTAAAGCAATAAATATAATTGCCTTCTCATACTGTTGATAGAGTAAACCAGCATTAATAGTGAATTTTTTGGTTGAAAAAAAAAAAAAGTCATCTATACATAATGCAAACTAAACATCTTACCATAAGATTATGAAAATAAGCATATATGGCACTCTTTTTTCTTTTTAAACATTTCTCCCAATTAAAGGGTGCTTCCAAATATAGATGATGTCGATCTCATAACCAACAGGTTACAAGTTTGAAGTTTGAGCCGACCATAGATTCACTGTGTGAATAAATGGCACATAAAGTAGATTAGTGATTGTAATGTCCTCCAAGTTCAAACAATAAAATTGACAGGTCAAGCTTGAGAGGTGAGGATCTTGTTGGTCCCAGCTTTTAAATTATAAGAACCTCGCAGGACAAGGTTACTCACATCTGTAGCATTCCTTATGTTATACATGCTACCCAGGTAGTGCTAAATGAGCAAGAGCTTTGCAGTCCTGTTTGGCATAAAGACATCTGTATTCCCAGCTGCTTTGTAAACAAAAGAAACTTTTAAGCACTCAAAAATTGTTTTATTACACATTACTGAAAATATTTTTTGTAGCTAAAAGTTTGATGTTAAGCATCTGAGTGGCATTACAAAAAAAGCTCCGTAGTGCTCCTAACCAAACCTACAATCCTTCATCAGTATGTGTATGAAGATGAGCATCCAAATAACACTTTTTAGAAAATGCTCTTGTACATAAACAACAAGGAAATGGTTTTTCCCCAGTATGTGTTTGAAGATGCCCTTTTAAATTAACATTACGAGAAAATTTTTTTTTACATATAAAGCAAGCAAATGGTCGTTCACCCGTATGAGAGCGAAGGTGAACTTTCAGGGTAGAGCCATCACAAAATGCTCTCTTACATATAATGCAAGCAAATGGTTTTTCTCCTGTGTGAGTACGAAGATGAACAACTAATTTACCTTTAACAGAAAATGCTTTCTTGCATATAGTGCAAGGAAAGGGTTTTTCTCCAGTGTGGGTACGAAGATGAATTTTCATGGAAGAATTACTAGAAAACATTCTCTTACATATGGTACAAATGAAAGGTCTTTCCCCTGTATGAGTACGAATATGTACTTTTAATTGGCAATTTTGAGAAAAGGTTGCAGTACATAAACTGCAAGCAAATGGTTTTTCTCTGGTGTGAATACGAAAATGAACAACTAATCCACATTTTTCAGAAAATGTTTTTTTACATACACTGCAAGTGAAAGGTCTTTCCCCAGTGTGTGTACGAAGATGAACTTTCAAGTCAGAATTGTAACAAAATGCTTTCTTGCATACACAGCAAACGAATAGTTTTTCACCAGTGTGGGTACGAAGATGAACTTTTAAATTCCAACTTTTCAAAAATACTTTCTTGCATATACTGCACACAAATGGTTTTTCCCCTACAGGGGTACAAGGATGAATATGTAACAAGTACTTCTTATTAAATGATTTCATGCATACATCACAAGAAAAATGTTTTTCTCTAATGTAGTCACAAAGGTGATTTTTCAAGCTAGAGTTATCAGAAAATTCTTCCTTACATACACTACAAGCAAAAGACATTTTTGTCAGTTTATACTAAATGCAACCTTTTAAGTATGAATTTCAAGAAAATACTTTCTGTCATACAGAGCAAGCATAAGGTTTTTCCATGGTCTGTGGAACTAAATTAATAAAATGTTCTTGTATTCAGGCGAACAACAATCAGAAATTTACAGATTTTTTCTTAAATATAATTCTGTAACACTAACAGTAAAAAAAACTACTCTTAAATAATGTCAGTGTAATGTTAGATAACATCTTATTTTATTGATCAATAAATTTTTATTCATAGAAATTTTTAGCAGTATCTTTGTTAATATGTCTACCAACAGCTTGGATAATACAACTGGCTAGCTCCAAAGAAAGACAACAATGAGTAATCTTTTATTACATTTGTGTTAACTAGTAGCAAAATATGTACTACTGCTTAAAAATTAGTCCCAAACGAAACTACTTATTCTAAAATTTTTAATATTAAAAACTTTTATTACAACTAATATTTTCTACTAAAATATTACAGTTGATTCTTAGACTTCAGTATCACTTTCTTGTGAACAAAATCAATATAATTATAAATCAGTTGATCTGCCATGGTCCAATTGTAGAAAAATGCTCGAAAATATGCAACCTGTAAAGAAAATTACGAAAAAAATACAGTACAATATCAGCTTTATAAGTCAAGGAGTTTTGTTACTGAGGTATTTTATTATTTGTTTTTATGAGGGAGATTACATGAGGAGCTTTTTAACCTTATAAGCGGCGGCATCTTAACGAAATTTTCCCTTCTAAAATGCCCAGTGTGTTAGAACTTGTTCTCTTCTAAAGCGGCCGGAATCCAAGAAGGTCACTTTTCCTCCCCCCCTGGTTTGACGGGGATGATGACAGTTGTACCTCCCCTTTCCGTCATTGTCCATCCCTCGTCGCCTTTTGTTACTCTTCCGCTTTGAGCTGTTCGATTCTTGCTGGTAGGATTTTTCTAGGAAAAGTTTGCAATAGCATTTTGACTTCTAGCATTTTCACACAAAATCAAAGAAAAAGAATTTTTTTTTTAAATAATTTCTTTTCCTAATATAGCTTTAATATTTTGGATCTTTAATCTACCTTTTACCCTACATCTTTATTTTAAAACTAAATTTAATTATATTATACAGCCTCGTGTTTTTGGTTTTATTTTACGCATTATCGGCTTTAAAATTATTAAGGTTCATGCCTTTTTTCTCAGACTTCCTGAAATTTTGTACATCGTCTTATAATGCGTTTTTCATTAATATGGGAAAGCTTTTAAAACGCAAAGAGTTTTATTGATCTACAAAGTGTTTAACCTGTCAAAACTACCAAATAATTCACCATAACCATATATAATTTAATACTTTTTTTTTAAAAAATTGCATTTAACGTAAATAAAAATCGATACCCAATATTTTCACCACATAGAGTGAAAACTTATGAAAACTTACAATTAATTGTTAATATTCAGCGTCCAAGGAACGTTTCTATAAAATATTGTTGGAGGACTCAACTTTTATGAAAATATTTTATTTTAATCTAAAACTTATTTCTGATGGATATTAGTGCCTAAAGCATCCTTTATGCTCATCTCAGGAACCCAGTTAAAAGTTGAATGCTTTGAAAACAACCATTTAAAAGTCGCTTGTTTTCCTTAAAACTTTTCTTGATTTAAGAAGGAAATTTTTTTAAATAAAATATTATGTTTTCAAACTAATATTATTTACAGTTATCTAGTTGAGCGCGACATCCTCCAATTTTTTTTAATACAGTTTATTAATTTAATTTAAAAATATATTTTGCGTCTTTTCAATTTTTCACCATGAAATGATTATTTGTATCCATTCAAATAAAAAAAACACCTTTTTAAGAATATTTAAAAAAACTACTTGGTACAGTTAGATATAATTAATTTGTTTTCTCACAGAAATATCACGACAGCCGTCAATTTTAAATTTTCTTCTAAATAAGTTCAGTTTTTGAGTTGTAGAATAAGGAAAAGAATGCTAATTTTGACGACTATTGTTGTAGCTAAATGGTACCAGACCTTTTAAATAAACTTGAATTTTTTTTTTTTTTTATTTATTTATTTTTTTTTTAAGAAAAAAGCTTTGTAAGGTGTAAGAATTGTAATTAATGATTCCCTTCAGATTTACATGTGAAGTCAGATAGAGATTAACGTTGCAAGGGTTTCAAAGTGCTCTGCTTTGTCTCGGTAAAACTAAAGGGGGGGGGGGTCGAGGAATTCCATTAAAGTTTAAATATATTTGAAAACTTTTAAATTTCTCAAACTGGAATCAAAAATATTTAACAAAAATTTTGTTTTCAAAATATTTTAATTATAAACCACTTTTGTTAATTTCAACATCTGTGTTCATAGACAGTTAAAGGTTAAATTGCTGAATTGATAAGCTAGTAGTATTTTAATACCTTTAAAATTTCTAGTAGTATTTTCCATGATTAAAAATTAAATTTTTTTAAGGCTTATAGAATGTTTACGCTTTTAAAATTTCTTTTGTTGTAAATAAATTAACAAAAAATGCTTCTCCCCCTCCCCCTATTTTTTTAACATTGTCACTTTTTACAATTGAGTGTAAGGAAACTCATCCTTCTTATTGAAATAAAATTACAACGAAATACATATCCTTAATAATAATAATAATAAATGAAAATCTTTGGTGCAGATACATACTTTGATCTATCTTTTGAATTTACTGATAATAATAATAATAAAACTATGAATTAAATATATTGACGTAACTTAATTTGTGAGTCTGTTATTTTGTTCTTAAGAGTATCTCATTAATTTAAAAATATTCATTTCTTTCTAATAACTTATAACTTTAAACTCTGAAAATTACATACTTGCGACAGCTAATCCAAAATGAAAGAATTTTTAGAAGTTAATAACAAGCTGACAAATGAATTAGTTTTACTCATTACTAAGAAACATACATAATCTAAACATTCTAAAACATTAATAAAGTTACTATTTATAGTAGTTTTTCAAAACTAAAAGACTATATTTTTGACTGGTGATACAATAGAAGAGCCAGTACATGCATTTAAAAAAAAAATTTGGACTGAAACAATAAAATAGAAACCCCATGTAAAAAGTGTAGCTATAAACGTAGATCAATTTCCTCTCATTCGGATAAATAAAAAGAAATATGAATGATGGCAAATCTAATAATACAGTATACGTGGTCAATTAGGTAGGGCGCTGCTCTCCGGTACCGGAATGTATGGGTTTTAATCCCACTACTGGCATGGATGTTAATAGCCATTCATAATTATCTTTATGACTTAGTTTCCCGTCAGAATTAGCCCTCGTGTAGCAAAAGAATGGGACAGTAGCAATCCAAAACAACGGACCATTTATGCTTTAATTTAAATATGTGATGAGAAAGATTCACTATCATTTGGTGACCTTCCTGAGATTACTAAAAATTGTTCAATTAAATCTTTATATTTTGGCATCATTAAAAATATTCCACTGATTTTTTATATAATTTGTTGTATATTGTATGCTATGTAATTATGCAAATTTAAAAATATCTTTCTATTAGTAAAAATGCATATGCATAATCAAATATTGATTATTTCATTTTCTGATTGCACGGTGTTATAATTTCTGTGGTTTGACAAGTTTCATAAAAATATTAGATTGGGTAAAAACCCTTCATGTTATATGCAAAGAGTACTGAAGAATTCTTTTGTTCTTCTCTCTTCTCCCCATAAAATGTTTAAAAGGAATTCTGTGTTGCATTAAATTTATAAGCCTTCTATCAATTGAACACTAAACTTATGATTACCAAGTAAATTACATACTTATATCCTTGTAAAAGCTAACACTTTTTTTAAGCCAGTGCTAAAATATATAGATAATATTTTCCATAACAGTGTCATTTTTTACATAATTAAAACTATTTTTTGTCATTATAAAAGAAAATACAGTAAAACCTCCATATAATAGACACCTCAGAATGAAAAATGTGCCCTATATACATATATAATGAAAACTTTTATTGAGGGCGTTATTTTTCAAAAACTTATTTTCGGGTTAAAAAAAAAATCTAACAAATTTCTTTTCGCGGAACATGTATTACTTGTATTGTCAATGTTCTTAAAATTCACCCTTTTACTGAAGAAAATATTCAATTTCTTCGGTATATTTGAAAATTCTTGGAATCCAATACTTTCTCTTAATGCTAACATTTTTTCTCTTTTTTTTATTGTGGTTCTGCTACTTTTGTAGCTTAATAATCAAAGATATATTTAATTTGCAGTAAAATGAAATAGCAACTAATTTGCTGCAAAAGTTATATGTCTTTCTGGACATTTAAATTTACTTTGAGTATCAGTCAGTGCAGTTTTTTCCACCTCTTAAACGTTGACATAAGTATGTAACTAAAAATTAAGAAACTTTCTATAATTCTTTAATTATTTTTAACTTAATATAATTTTTGAATTGCTTTGCTTGAGTATAGTTTAACAACGTGTAAATTTTTTGTATTTACAATACATAAAAAGAAGGAAAATCATTATCTTTTCTCATTTTGATCTAATTATATTTTACTTCAAAAGAAAAAAATAGCTTTCACTATTTAATCTTTAAATGAAAAACGAAAAGGAAATTTAGTCATTATGTTAAATACACTTTGCTAGTCACAAAACCCTAATATAATTACATTGAAATTATTATTTCACTATGACTATTCTAAGCCTATCTATACAAAGAATGCATCTCAGTGTCACCATAAAAATGTACCCCAATGTCAGGCACTTAGAATTAGAAAAGTTGCACCGGATAAGTGTCTACGTGTATCTGTATTCTTTGTTTACACACTGCACGGAAGAAGGAGGGGGGGGGTTCTCTCAGCCCATGACCCATACACCTCCGGCACGAAGTAAAAAAAGCCTTTTCTTTAGAATAGATAAACTTTCTCATGATGATTTCCCTGGTCTTTTGCAGGGGACCAAAGAAACCAGTTTTTAGTGTCCCGTTCATTTCCTGGAAAATGAGAGCCCCAGATGAGAGCCATGTTTAAAAGTAATGAATATATTGGGTCAAAAAAGAAAGCAAATGGTAATAGGCCCATGCCATGCTGTTATGCAAAGAAGTGGCTGCATTAGACGGCACTAAGGAGACCCAACACTTAAATATAAAAAAATAGGGAATTTCAAAGACTTATGTGATACTGAAATTCACCATATGGCTTTGAAAGGGAAATAGAATAGTTTGAGAACTGGTTCATAATTAAACATGATGCAAATATCTTTTTTAGTATACATAAAACAATCTTTACTGCATTTTTCCTAATTTAAAACTATATCTATATATTACAACAGAAATTGTTTGGGCATATTCATTGTCTATATAATAATAATAATAAAAATCTTTAGGTTTAAAATTATCTCTTTCAAAAAGCATTATATAACGTTGTGCTTTAATTATACATAGTTTATGACAAATCCTCTTTATTCAAACTATAAAAAAAAATTATTAACGAACAATTATACTGTATAAGTTGAAGTAACTAATAAAGTAACTTAACGTTGACGTAATTTAACTGACGTAAAGTTACAAAAGTTGACATTGCATGCAGCATAGGAAATTTTATCGTTGTGTATCGACGAAAAGAAGTTTTCAGGGTTAGAAATTTATTCAGTTACTAAATTAAATTTCTCTTTTAAATTTTATCTATTTGAAAACCATATTTTTAAACATTTGACATATATTAATATAATATATTCCTGTTATGCAAAAATCCAATGCTTCCCCATTAATTTATACAATTTAAATTAAATGTAAAAACGCAAGACTAGATTAAGAATTAAACTATTTTTGGGAGATTTCATATCCCGAAGGAACGAATATTTAAAATATAATTCTTAGTATGTATAAATATAATTCTATTATTTTGTCTTAGTTAAACTTATAAATATTTTATCAACTGTTTCAACTCAAATTAAGACAATTAACAACAAACCTGGCTATACGGCAGCAGTAACAGGATAACACTTTTTTACAAATATATTTGTTACTTTTTAATTCTATTAAATAACTAATTATCCTTCGCTATAGATTAAAATATATTTTTTTCCATTCTTAAAGGCAAATTTTCAAATTAGTATAAAAATTTCTTTGTTTTTTAATATATTTTGTCATAAAGTAATTCTATTTTTTTTCCTAATTATTTTACACGTTGTATTAAGTCGAAATATTGGAAATCAAGGAATATATGAAAAGCTCAAATGCCAATAATCTAACATTCATATAAAATATAAATGGCCACCTTCGATATTTATTTTATTTTTGAAAATTTTCATATATTTCCAAAAATCTTTGTAGTAAAGAACTTTTTTCTTTCTTATACACACAACAGAAAAAAAAAATAAAACGAGACGACTAGTTTAAAACAGAAACAGAACTGTAAACTATTTAGAAGGAAGTAATTCATCCATGTTCATAAAATAAGTTAAGCTACGTTTGATATTTTAAAAATGTTTCTCATTAATATAAAATCATAATTGTAAGCAGATATAATATAAAATGTTAGTCTAAAAAAGTAATGGAAAAAAAAAACCCTGGAAGATTTGATAATTCTGTTAGTATGGAAATTATTTTGTCAGAAGAAATTCTCGTTTTTAAAAGTTTAAATAATATTTATGATAAAAAAGCAGCTCTTAAAACGATAAATATTTTAATATGTTAACAACATATTTTTATAAACAAACATTTTTCAAAACGTAATATTCTTAAGTATAAATTTAACAGTTCTTTTACTATACAAAAAAATGCGATCAGGGCCGGAACTTGGTCCTTTGGAGTCCTTGACAAAAAAAGTAGGATGCACTCTAGTCCAGAAATGCACCAATTGCCTTCTTCTTTACAACCGCAGTACCTCCCCCGTGTCAATCAAAGAAATTAGCAAGGGGGAAGGAAGAGAGAAAAAAAGCCGGCTCAGCCGCTGTAGAAGCGTTTTCGTGAACGGAGAAAAAACCGGCTCAGCCGCTTTAAGCACGGTTTCGGAGATACGGAAAAATCCGGCTCAGACGCTTATAGGGTTAAATTAAAGTCAAAGTATTTGAAGCTTAGTACTCAAATGTAGGTGAAGCTCTTCTTAAATAAATAAATAAATAAATATTACAAATAAATCCTCATTCAGCACCAGTAGAATATCAACTTACAAAAGGATTAAGGTCTTTTAATGTGTATTAACATCTGCTTAATTTACAGATAGGTGATTCATGAGTGTTAAATGCTTAACTTTTGTTTTAACTGCAACTGGAAGCAGTTATGAAATAGCTTTGAAATGTTTAATCATGGTTTCATATGTTGAGAGACATTCATAATACTAATGAAACTATCCTATTTTTTACACCTTCCGAAACTAGATTATAAGACTGACTTCTGTTTTGCTTCATATATAACACATTTTAAATTTATTTACCACATGTTTCTAACTGAGTTGTTACATAAATAGAATATAATCTACAGAAAAGACTAATAAGAACTTTCAAATAAATATAGCTTTCATTTGGGAACTTTAATTATAACATACTGAAGGCTAGATGCAAACTGGATATTACCAAATGAAGTAAAAGCTAGTTCAAATTAGCATGTTTCAAAAATGTATAATCAGTTGATTATGTTCTCAAAAGAAATCAAATATTTTCACAATTATATACGTTTTCTTAACTTTTCTTTTAATATTTATGACAAAATTTATAGCAACCACTAACACATTTACCTAAATAATTGCTTTCATTCAAAGTTCTAAATATGCTTCATTTATTCTAAAGACAAAAGTGAATAAAGTCGAGATGTTTTCTTCAAATGAAAATCATACCATATAGCTAATAGATCAGAGAAAGAAACAAAATTAGCAATTGTTTTAAATACCAAAGTAAGCAATTTTAATATTGTTAATTTCCGATTTCATTGATATAAATAATATTAACATCTTCCTGCAGTTTTATTCCACTGTTTAACTGTTTTGTTTGTATTCTTTAAAAAGTAGAATTTTGATGTTTTACTTTCTCTTAATATATTAATTTATTTTTAAAATGTTGTATGCATGTGTTTAATGATTACAGAAACTTTCTGCATTTAATATAGATGAAAATCTTGTTTGTTGTATTTTACAGATATTAATGTTTTTCACCTTCAAACTAAGTTTATTAAAAATTCAGAACAACAGCGCTATAGTGTTTTTATAATTTTCTAGTCAGAAACAACTACTCTTCACATATACAAAGTATTCACTTATAGAAAGAATTATCTGTTCTCCCTCATCTTCTTATAAGTGATTTTTTACTTGTTATATCTATAAATAGAAACACCAATCTCATTATAATCTATATTGAAATTGCAAATTATAGGCTTGAAATACTTTCATATTAAACTTATCTTCAATCAGGTAGACATAATATTCTATCTCAATGTACTTCCATGGGCATACACAATTTTTGTTAATCCTAATTTCATTTAAAAATTCATAACTTTAATTAAATATGTTGAAAATAACAGTTTACAATCCCTGATATTGTCTGTATACACTGTAACAAAGTTTCATCATACTTAAATGTATGAATTTTAATGGAAATAGTTTCAGTTTAATTTTTAACTGCTTTCACCACAGCAGCTAAAGTAAAATTGACAAAATATACTAAACACCATCTAGCAAACATCAGACTGCAAATGACATTTTTACTTCCATCTCTAACTGTAATAAACAATCAATCCTCTCCAATTCTGTCAAAATATAAACACCCAGTACTTAATAAATCTTATCCCTTGGGAGAAATTGAACATGTATTGTTGTCTTCCTGTTAAAATTCCCTGATTCAGAAGAAAAGAAATACTTAGAACTGAAACTATATATTTAAGGTTAACATTCGGTGGAACATTTAAAAATCTGACAGACATCAAATGCCATCTCTTATTATTTAAAATGTTAAATAAAACATTCAGATTTGCAATCACTACTAAGTCCACAGGGCCTGTACAGATAATCGAGTGATCCCATATGTGTGTGATCGTGGTGCTAAACAGATTAAGACATATACAGCTGATAAGGCTTTTTATGCAATGTGGTTATAAAATATTTATATCGTATAAAGGATGGAAAAATCATTTGTCTACAAATGTTATCTATCTTGTCTTGATTTAAGCTCCTGAAACATTGGCACTGACTCTAAAGGGAAAAAAAACATTCTATGCATGTTTTATCAAAGATTCTTCAGCATAATGTTTAGAAGAATTGGGAAATAAAATAACAAAGATGGTTTAAGAAGTCCTCTAAAGAAATAAATGCCATAAAGATGAAATTTTCCCCATGCTATAGAACTAAGTCACCTCTATTGATTTATGAAAGGTGTATTCCTCTGAATAACACATGAATATTAACCCCAACATGGAAAAAACTTTAATAACTCATTTACTACTAGAAGAAGAGTAAAACACAAACTCTGGTATTATGTTGCTATGGTAAAACACCTGCTCAAAACTAATAAAAAATAATTAGAGGAATTTGGCCAGAGATAACCCCTTTATAATGTTTAATTCATTATGATTTGACTAAACATGGAGTGTTTCACCATAAAAGACCAAGAGAAATAGCTTGCTACTACTATTATAGTAAAGCTGTACAGGAATGAACCAATCAACAAATTACCAAACAATTATAACTTGGTTGGTATGAGGAACTGTTCCTATGACCATGTCAAAACATGTTACAAATATGCTAGGTTTTCTTTTTAAATTTGGAACACTTTTGCGATGTTTCCAACTTATTTCTTTAAGCCTTTGTTTAACAGCACAGAAAATATTAAATAGTGGCTTATTGTTGGAGGCTATGTAACTAAACTAAATCCTCTCTACTGTATGTTGATGTTTTAAATCTTGAACCAAGAATATCTACAACCACTTAAAGGGTAAATTAGCAAACAATATATATAGTCTCAAAACCATGGGACAGAAATGAATATTCTAAATGACATGTTCAACATGACTTCAATCACTACACAACCAATAATGGTTTTATACCCCTCCCATAACTTATAAAAATTTGTACCGAAAAAAACTTTAAAACTTTACTTTATCATGAAACAAATGATTGGTCAACTGGAGATAAAAGCAGGATGATAAGAAAATACAATATGCTGAAAAGAGTCTTCTGAATTTCAAAATAAGAATCGTAAGAGGATGAAAAAGAAATAAGAGTCAGAATTTTTTTCTTTTAGCAAATTTTATGAATTTTTTTTATGTTTTCCTTACAGTAGGATGGGGCTGAAGATTTGAAGATCCGTGATAATTCACATTTTAATATTTTATTTGTTTTAGCTGGGTTTTTTTTTTGGGGGGGGGGTCCAATCTGCCACTTATTAAAATGCCAATTCATCTGGGGCATGATTTCTTTATGTGATTTTTACATGACATTTCTTCTTTATTATTATTAAGATGCATGCATAGACCTTCAAACACGTGCCTGCGTGTGTGCGCGTGCGTGTGTGTGTGTGTAACTAACAGAAATACCCAGAAAATTTTAAGTATCTATACATCATGAAGAATGCAAAGCAGGGTACTATTGAATGTCATTTCAGACATTCAGAATTAGAACCCCTTCTATAAAAATAAAATTTTATAGTTTAGAGATATGAAAGTATGCTAAACATGTTTTAAATAATTAAATTTTACTCTGAAAAAAATTAAACAAAAGATTTCCTAAAATTAGTAGATTTACTTCTTTGCATAAAGATGACCAATCAATTTATTTTGATAAATAATATAACAAGTATGATCTTTTGAGCATTACTTATAATTTAGCCCACATTCAATGAAAACTTTGGGTCTTTTACAGTTTTAAGTTCTATTATTATGTGGTATCACAGAGTCTGACTTTCCTTCCTAAGTATTTCTATCCCTCAAAATTGTAATTCACCCTTGTCTTTTTAGTATCTGCCTGTACAAACTTTTGAAATAGTCAAAGTAGTGCAATTTTATGATTCTGTATCTATGTATTTGACTCTGCAACAGCAGATTAAAGATTATGGGAGTCTCATAGAAAACATACTGAATATTTGATTCTCATCCAAAGCAAACAGAAAGTAAGGAAAAATATTTGTAATTTTATCAATAGGAAAGCCAAAGATAGCATAAAATTCCCCAAAATTCCTCAGTTTCCCTGGAGTACAAACATCTTATATAGGAAACATTATATATATACATATATATATATATATATATATATATATATATATATATATATATCCTTAGATTTTTGCCTTTTTTCAAAACAATTATGCATTTGTTTTTGCAGTTTTTTTCAACTTTAATATTATTTATATTACATTCTGTACTAAATATTACACCTTATTTAACTTCTATTCTTGAGTAAGAGAATTGAGGATGCTAAATTTATAAAAATTCATATGATTTTTAAAAATAAAATGGTGTATAATTTTCCAGGGGTCCATATATGAATCAGTATAATATCAGAAAAGGCAAAAGCATTGGCAAAGACCGTTGAAGATCAAATATTTGAGCAAATCTAAGAATTCAAAGCAACTGGTACAACCTATGATGCATTTTGTGGTATTTCAAATCAAAGGATCAGAATTATTATATATAACTTTTGTAAATAAAGTAGCAAGTTTTAAACAGTTTTCATTGATAATTTATGATATTTCTAATAGAAAGACTGAAACATCAATTATTTTGAAGGCCAAAATATAAAATTTATGGATAAAAGTAGCTACTGACATTCAATTTAACTGTTTAGCAATGAACATCAAACATTGGACTTTGTAATAATCCTTATAATACACTATATTGAGGATTTTCCAGATTTCAAAATTAGCTAGAATTACCTTAATCCTGGTAAACCCTGCAGCCACTGAAAGTGGCTTCTCTTGAAAAGAATCAAACCTAGTCTTAGAAATAGACTCTCAGAAAAGAAACTAAAAGATCATGAGGGTCAAATTTAAAAGGCAGCCACAGGTTCTGCCAAATGAAAAAAATAATAATAATAATAATAGCAATTTGAAAAGAAAGAAAAGCTGAATTAGTATGCAATTTGTAAATATAGTTACAAATAAAATAATGAATCTTTTCTTAATTACAAATATGTGTAATACTTATGTTCTTTACATAGTTTTTTGCTTAAAATTTAAGGAATTCCTGTATTATTCTACAGAACACAACATTCTTTTTTTAAGTTTGTCTCTGATATTCAGGTTCATAACAGTTCAGTATGAACACTGATAAAATAAACATTGCAAAATATGAAAAATTTTTGGTGCTGTACAATATGGAGTATAATATTCACTTTTAAAAACTACTTACAACTTTAGTTAATAATGATTTATCAAATCTAAAATTATAAAAACAAACTTACCATAGATTTATCAAGAACAGACCTTTTTCTTCTAAAGATTATAAGGACTTGAGACAGCTAGCTGTGAGTCCTTTACGAATTCCTAACATTTCTATAAAAAGAAAGACGTTTTAAATATCATTATTATATACATTCAGTGCTTTTTAGCTGGTGTTCCATAAAAAAATTATGCTCAATAAATTCAACTTTTGTTAATGACAATTTATCCAATCTAAAAGTATTATAACAAACTTACCACAGATTTATCAAGAATAGACCTTTGTCTTCTAAAGATCATCAGAACTAAATAGTCAATAATAGGCTTTGTGTTCTGTACAAATTCTTAACTATTCTATAAAGGGAAAGAAGATTTAAGCATCATTAGTATGTTTAGTATGGTGATTTTTAAGTTCTACGGAAAATTGGTACTCTATAAATTTAACTTTTACAACTTTTTTAATGACAATTTATCCAATCTAAAAGTATAACAAATTTACCATAGATTTATCAAGAATAGATCTTTTTCTTCTAAAGATCATCAAACTAGAGATACAATACTGTACTGCGAGTCCTTCCCAAATTTCTAACATTCCAATAGAGGGAAAGAAGATTTAAACATCATTAGTATGCCTAGTACAGAGGGTTTTAGCTGGTGTTCTACTAATACAAAGTGTTTATTCAAATTTAAAAATTGTATCATATAGAAAGTGAAATTTAAATATATTAAAGAAAATTTTTTAAAATATATATTAAATGTAGAAGTTTTCTGAAATAAATGAAACATAAGACAATTCTACCAAAACACAGCTCGGTTAAAGATAAAATAATTAAGCTAATCAAAAAAAATATATATAATAGGTACTACCTAATGTGATCACTTTCAAACAAATGCTATTTGATAACTAAAAAATAAAAGTACCAGAAAACACAAAATTCTAATTTTACTACTAAGTAACATTTATTTTTGCAGATATAAATTCAAAAGACACCAATTTATTCAAATACTATTTTGTACCAATCAATAAAAATTGGTAAATTTAAAAAAAAAAAAAAAAAATTCTAAACTTGATCTCATTTTTATATCTCAGCAAATTATTTATAAAACTTTCATACTTAAGTCCTCAGTGGTGCCTAAAATCCAAACACAGATAATCTCTCATTTCAATGACAGCTGGAAAATTCTCAAAGATTTTAGTACCAATTTCATTTTTATCTGATGCTTTTTCGTTGTTTTCTTTGATAGAACATGAAACAGCTTGGAACATATCTTCACCAGACACTGCTGTAGCCACTTAGGCATTCACATCTATGATGGTACAAGGTACAAGTAAGGTTTTATCAAATTCCAGTATGTCTAAACCTTCATTCACTTAATTAAACCAACTGAGCAAGAATTAGTTCTTAATATTTTACTAGACACTCGACGCCACAATATAATTAAAAGATGGATGGCCTGAATGAGATTAGTCTTGCTGCTAATGCATTTGCAGTAAAAAAATAATTTTGATTTGCAATATTTTTACTTGATCTTCGAATTTATAAGTTACGAAATTTTGCTCACACAATAAAGAAAAACAAATTAAAACATGGTTCATGAAAGTGATAACAATACACGAACGCTCGGATTACAAGAACAGATTATTTTTTTTATACGTCTATTAATATACAAGCCATAGACTAAGCATTAGTCTATGATACAAGCGTGTTAGTCTATGGTATAAGCGTTCGCGGCAATGCAAATCGGATAACACTAAACAAATTACAACAATATCCGAGGTAGAATCGAGCGGCATCTACTGGATATGCAATGTATTTCTTTGAAAACAGTATATAAAAAGTTAAAATTCCTCCTACCTAGTCTACCAACATTAAATTCAATTCACAAATTTTACGACTATTTTCTTTATTTGAGGCAATTAAGCCGTAGACATTTAAGGGAGCATATTTCGTAGAAAAAGTCTGAATACACCAAACATGAATATTGCAGATAAAATCGCCACACAAAAGAATTATGATATATTTCAATGAAATGCTTATCAAAACATGTTTCAAATTATGAAATTTAAGAAATATAGTTCTGTAAAATTTGAAATTAAGATTAATTATAATTCTTTATCCTAAACTTACCTGAATGATGGTCAAACCCTGTCATACTGTAAGAATAACCTTAGTAGTACGAACAATTGCAACACATAACGATTCTCCAGAAGAGCCAATACACCCTATGACTTAATACATAAAATAATCTTTATACATAAATAATAGCAGGTCAAAGGGAAATGACACTGTATAAATTAGTTTTGCATACGCTGAATTATTATTATTATTATCATTATTAGAGTATTTGTGAGATATATGCTACAGCCACGTGGCCGGCTTTATCTCTACAGACATAACCATAGAGGAAGAAGCACAAAAAGAAAAACGCTATACACTAGCAAGAGAAAACAGACGTAGATAACAGATATTAAAGCCAAACGGCGACAAATTCCACACGGGAAGTATTCAACGAAGATAACATGAAAGAAAGAAAGATTCGTCAGGGAAACATACCAAAACGGGGACAAAAGTGGAACGCTAGACAAACTACCCCCATCCGAGGGAGCGAAACGTAAAACATACTAGGGCAACCAGCCCACGCCACGAGCTTGTGGCTGAATTGATCACACAGTCATACGAAGGATTACCGCATATGTTGAGTGAGTTAAATAAGATACGACGCTGCGCCTGGAACTTGACACAGTAAAGTAAAATATGATCTGGAGTGTCGTTTTCGGAGCAATGATCGCACAAGGGGGAACGAGCCATATTCAGCTTGTGCCATATGTAATTGCATTGAATTGTTTTAGTACGCCACCGAGCCACCAAGACATCAATCTGACGGTGGAAAATCCATTTACGATGCATTTGATTAAGGAGATCAATCGCACCATATCTCTGGCGGTAGATGCTTCTGTCCCACTCATGTTCACTCGCTGTGTACATATCATTTTTAATCCTCCTGATAGAGTCTTCAGGGCTCACCACATTAAAGTGTTGAGTACTATAAGGGCCTTGTTTGCATAACTCATCAGCTTTCTCATTTGGATGAATTCCTCTATGCCCAGGGGTCCAGACCAGTCTAATAGATTTGATTTTTCTAATTACATGACTAATTTTACTTTGCAGCAGAATGATGACCGCAGATGATTTTGGGTGGGCAGATTGAAGAGCCAAGAGGACGGAACGACTGTCAGATATAATTAAGAAATGTTCATTCTGCTGGCAGAAAGTGTCGAGAGAAAGAATGATGGCAAGGGCCTCCGCGGTAAAGATCGAGTTTATCTGGTGGGTCAGCATGGCTCTTCCAGAGTTAAGTGAATGATTGTAGGCCGCAATGGCCACATTATCATCATCCTTGGAGGAGTCAGTAGCAATTAGAATGGATTTAGGTTGAAAATTATTGATGAACTCCGTCCATAAGGCCACGACGGTTTCGTTTGATATATTTTTATTTTGAAAAGCAAGGCCCTCGGTAATTATCTCCACTTGAAAACAACAAAGGTTTCTGCCTGGGTCCAAAAAGTGGGTTGACCTCAGGTGATACTCTTCCAGAGTCTCGTTCATGTCTTGCAGAACTTTTGGGTTATTGGTTACATTACCCAAGGTACTCTTATGGAGGTTATCATATAATAGAGATTTTGTACTTAGCGCTAGTTGTTTGATGAAAAAGCATTTAGTGAGATGACGGATACGACACATTATGCTATTTTGATGGATTTCGGCCCGTAGCACAGGTATCGGCGTCCACCGGGGAAGACCAGTGGCTAGACGGAGACCAGTAGAATAGAGGGTTTCCATAGTGTTTACATTTTTCTTCGAAGTCTCTGTATACATGAAGCTACAGTAGTCGAAAACGCTACGTATAACAGCATTAACGACGGGGAGAAGAGTCCGACTTGTAGCACCACGAGTTTTGTAAACCAATCCTTTTAGCATATTTAATCGACGGTGGGTTTTTTCCCGCAGATGATGTATCTGAGACGCCAGAGACATATTAAAGGTCAGAAAGCAGCCCAAAACCTTGATGCACTTACTCCATGGGATAGTGTAGCCGGCAATACGACACTCAGGACAAGGAAATCTGCCCCTAGAAAAATTAATGGCAGCGCTTTTCATAGGTGAGATGCAAAGCCTCCAATAGTCACACCACATGACGATGTTATCAAGAGCGGTTTGTAGGTCCTTGCACGTTGTATTGGGGTCATCACCAATAGCATACACAAGTATGTCGTCAGCATACGTTAAGATAGTAACCCGGGCCGGGGACGTATCGAAGATATCCTGCATGTAAACAGAAAAAAGGAACGGTGACAGCACGCTGCCCTGGGGAATACCAGTTTTGACTTTGTGTGGGGGAGAGATATGACTACGCCAATTCACTTTGATCTCCCTATCATATAACCAATTTGTAATCCATAATAGTGTATTCCCTCCAATACCAATAGAGGCTAATTTGTAGATCAGTCCATCAATCCAAACGGAATCGTAAGCTTTTTCAATGTCTAAGTTTGCAAGAAGGACGTATTTCTTATTCAGACGAGCGTCCATGATGTCAAGATACAGCTTGGCCAAAACAGTATGACAATCCCTATTAGGAAGAAAGCCCCCGAGACCAGGAGGAAAAACGTTATTGTTAGTAGCCCAGAGAGTGAGACGGTGGAGTATAATGCGTTCGAAGATTTTACACCAAACCGAAGTAAGGGCAATAGGCCTGTAAGAACTAATCAGTGTACTGGGTTTCTTAGGCTTCAGAATAGGGAGAATAATGGCAGAGCGCCACTGAGGCGGTACGTAGGCTTGTCCAAGGAAATCATTAAACAGGCGAACAATTTTGCACAGATTGTCATCATCAATGTGTTTAATCAGCTTAATGGAGATGCCGTCTTCCCCCGGAGCAGTACATTTCGCAGTTTTGATCGCTCTCTGAAGCTCAAAGGTATCGATAGCGTCATCAAACTCAACAGCCGCATTAGTTAAGGCGTAAGGAAGAGGTGGATGGTTTGCCGTCGGGTAGAAATTTTGTCCAAATAAAGCAGCTTGGTGGCGGGGGCAGGTAATACTGATACCACTATACAGGAGAGTCCCACCATGAGCTTGTCTATTAGCCTGCTTTTTAAGAGTTCAATAAATAATTTGAATGCTGTTTTGCCGATTACAGAGATTATTCCAGTAGTTACGAATGCTGCTCTTTATGTGACGCCGAAGGATACTAGAAATCTTTTTGTACTTAATCCAGTGATCACGTGAAAAGAGGCGCTTAGCTAACCGAAAGAACTTTCTTTTCTGCCCTAAGAGCCAAGAGCACCTAGAGTTCCACCACTGCGGGTAAGAAGTTCCAGAGATTCTTTGATAATGTCTATTGTCCGAAATAGCCTGTTTGCAAGGAAATATGAGATCGGAGTATGAGGTCAGATTATGCTGTTTCATGCACTCGTTTAAGTCACCGCCAGCCCTCGACCAGTTAGTCCAAAGACGAAAAGCACCAGAAATCCGTTGAGCGTACGGACCATGAAGTTGCAGGAAGATCGGACAATGGTCAGAGTCAAAATTGTCGGGGTGAACACAAAATTGGATTAATGGGAACAAATCAGGAGAGACGATCGCAAGATCGAGAACAGAGGGTAAGTTGCTAGTCATGAAACGGGTAGGAATGTCCATGTTTACAATGCAAAGATCATTCCTAGAGACCCAATCAAGAAACTGATTTACCGGAGCCAGGCCGTAGCTACCCCGTTAAAGGAGGTTTAAATTTAGGTCACCCATAATAATAAATGGAGGTTCAATATTATCAAGCAGGGAACTGAAGTAACTCAGATCAAAGCTGCACCTTGGGCTATAGATATTAATAATAGTAAGCGGAGTATTATTAATCCAAACTTTGACAGCGACGTGTTCAATATTAGAATGCTGAATGGGCAGAGAGATAGATATCGAGGTAAAACAGCGCTGAACGGCGGTGAGGACGCCACCTCCACCTCCCCCCAGACGATCCTTACGATACAGAACCTTTTGGTCAAAGGAAAAATGAAGATCCGGGATAAGAAAAGTTTCCTGAGCAAGCAGAACAGGAACAGAAGAAAAAACAGGGCATTTAAGCCAAGCGGCTCTGGCCCGAAGACCACGAACGTTCCACGACACAACAGAAAAACCCGCCATCAAAAACAAAAACAGAAACCGAAAGACCCACACCCTAAGAGGAGGGCCCGTCCGGGCTAGCACACTCAAAAGGGGGGAAGGGGGCCAAGGTAGGGCAAGGGCTACCTTGGGAACTAAGACCAGAGTACTCCATCAACCCAAAATCTCCATCAGAGGGAGATAAGGGGGAAGAGGGCAAAACGTCCCTTAACATCCTTTTCTTTCTTTTTTCAGATTTTTGAGTAGCACTCTGTGGTGCCGTAGGGAAAAACTTTTGTAATATATTAGTGAAGGATGATGTCATTATTTCAATGACTTTATTGAACGTTTCAACTTGAGTGTTTAAAAAACTTTGGAGTGTTACCTCAAACTTTTCCAGTATTTTTTCTATATTCGTAGTAACTTCTTGCAAATAGTTGTCCTTTTCCCTTGGCTTGGGAGCCACCGCCTCTGCGTAGGATATTGTTTTTGTAATTTTATTATTTTGTGCGTAACGCCTCCTAGCTTTAGTAATTGTTAAGTGATTCAAACATTTGAATTTATTTATTTCTGCTTCCCGGATATAAGCGTTACAATTCTTGTTATCAGCTTCATGACTTTCGCCACAGTTACTACATTTCACATAATCAGACTGGCACTGTTGAGCCGAATGACCTTCTCCGCACTTAATGCACACGACGGCATTTTTACATGCCCTAGTTGAGTGCGAGAATTGATAGCAGTTATTGCATTGGCGAGGTCTGTCTATAAATGGTCTTATTCTTATTTCTTCGAACCACAAAATAATTTTATCGGGAAGGTTTTGCCCGATTTTTGTCACAAGGATAGTTTTTAATGGTACACGTTTGCCCTCAGTCAGCTTTTGGAACCGACGCACTTCAGAAACTGGCACGCCGGTTGCCATAAGTTCCTCGGCCACCTCGCTGCAAGTTACATTTTGTGGAACGTCATATAGAAGAAATTTGGTAGTGAGAGTGTCTGGGATTAAGCGGGGTAGGATTGGTACCGAAAGTAAATTTTTTATATTAAGTAGCTGGATGGCAGTGGTGTTGTCGTCAGTCACGCAAACAATTTTCCCGTTTCTTGTAGCTTTTAAAAAGTTGAGCTTTATGTTGGGGCCCACGAGGCGTATAAGTTCATCCTTTAATTTTTTGGGGTGAAAATTGGGGATATTCCCTTCAGGGTTTTCAAGGAAGATAGTAAGAGGCCCCACTCCCTGAGTGAAAGCCTCATTCAAAAAATTAAGCGGCTGGAAATTCGCCGACCAGAAGTTGTCGTCATCTGACGACACCTCCATACCGAAAAAAACAAACCCACTTACCTCATAAACGCAGGTAGAAGGGAGAAAAGTAAGAAGAAAGCACAGCAGAAAGCAAAAACCAAGGTAAACAGAGAAGAAACAAGCTAAAAAATATCCAAAAGCCGTGAAAACACCAGGAAAGCACGAGAGAGATAAGCCGCCACGTGCTACACCAACGCTCACGTTCAACTCCTTGCATACGCTGAATAACGTCACATAATGTCTGCCTGCTTAACGAGTTGAGAAAACCAGGGGACTGGAACGCCTGAATACCCTATGACCATAGACTAACGCGTTTAGTCTATGCCTATGACATTAATAGGGATTTTCACACAGGCCCTTAAATGTTCCGTAGAGTCCCATTCGATTGCGGTGTCTACTTCAAAATGGTTGCTGGATCGAAGGGATATAAGATTAAAAGGTAAATACCTGATAATTCAACTAAGTGAAATTAAATTAAGCTGGTTTTTTCCAAATAAAACACAAATTGATTGTTATCAAAGATATAGACATAAATTATTTTCTTGAATGCATAATACTACTATATCTACCTCAAATAGTATGTCTTCTTTACCTTCTTCATCTTTCTTCTCTTCGTTCAAACACGTGTTATAATTAAAATGTAAGTATTATTTTATTTTTCAAATGAGTTTGAATATCAGTGTTATACCAATGGAACACTAATATTGAGATTTCAGTATATGCTGAAATTCTTACATATTATAAAACTAATTATTGGGATTATTCGAAATTATAACATGGATTGAACTTTAAAATTTCTGCGCAAAACTGGGTTTTGGTTTCATTTTGGAACTTTAAGGTCTACTGTTTTGCTCAAGAAGGTTAATGAGACCGGTACCTACTACTTAAGGCCGATTCCGAATGACTACGAACATCCATGTCATTAGAGGGATTCGATCACACGAACTCCGGTACCGGAAAGCAGAGCTCTACCATTCGACCATCGTTCATTTGGGGTCACTCTAGTATTTATCGTGTCTGATCTTACGATGCTCATTCGAATGATAGTAAAATTTTCCCTAAATTCTGACATAAGAGTACACCCCCAATTGTCGGAATAATTGTCCCTATTTGGGGGAGGAGATAAATTTATTGTTTTGAGGCACCTTTGGGTACAATTTGAGCCACTTCTGGTATTGATCAAATGCCAAAAATGGTTGCTTAAATCGGATCTAATGATGCTCTGTCGAATGACACTAAAAATGCCCCCAAATTCCAACATGTGTTGGGAGGGGTGAAATTTTTTTTATTTTGGGACAAGTATGGGGGTGATTTGGGGGCATTTTCGGTGTTGAATAAACTCCAAAAATGGTTGATTGAAACTGATCTAATGATGCTTATTCGAATGAAATATTATCCATGTTTATAAGATCATTTTAAAAAGTCCATACAGTTATCCCCCCAACTTAGAGTTTTTAAACAAATATTTTTTAATTGATCAAAGGGTAAAATATGTTGATCAAATCTGGTCAAACAATGGTCAAACGAATGAAATACTTTGAATTTTAGTTTCTGTCATGGAGGAAAGGGACCTCATTTTATCAGGGTTTATTTTCAGTTACGTTTAAACCTTGAATTGACATTAATGCCAAGGCGTCAGCTTCGGAAGCCAATAGACAGCAACGCTCTCTGAACCGCCATTTTGGAGACACTGTTGGTAACCCTTTGGTTCATCTGGGCGGTTCAGTTGCTCATCGGTTGCGCGTGTATTCACCCGAAAGCATCTCCGCAGCTGTCGTTCACCTCTGTCACCTATGGCCCGTAGTACACCACATTTGTCACGTCAATTTTTTATAGTGCCATTTTGCCATACACAGTAGGTTTTTACCACCGTAACCCGTGAACAGTTTGCCAAATTAGCCGTTTCGGAAATGTTTCTGTAATGTATCTGGCAACAGCCAGAATAAAAGAACTCTGTATCAATTGGAATCTGGCAACACCAGACAGAGGGAGAATTCTGCTTTTGGGTTAAGAACATCAGAACAAAAACTAAAAGCTTAAAAATGTACATATAACGTGATTTGTGATTTGTGAATAAATATTTGTTTCGTGAACATCTGCATCTTATATTAAGGCCCCTAAAACACTACATTTTGGCGACGAGGATAAAAAAAGAACAGAAGTAAAGCATCATGTCAACGGAAACTAGAGCGATTGATTTATCGAAGTTTACTTTCAACGAATTTTGCCCAGGTAAGGATGATATACGATATTATTTTAGACGTTTTGAACTTGAAATAAGAGTTTTTCGTATCACTGAAGATGCAGATAAACGAGATTTAATTTTACGTTGTATGGGACCTTGTTTATTTAAACTAGTAAATGATAATTTTGATCCTATTTCTCCTGACGAAAAAACTTATTCTGAAATCAAAGATTTTTTGGAACAGCATTTTAAACCGGCAACAAACATCCATGTCGAAAGAACAAAATTTTCCCAACGTTTTCGCCGTAACGGTGAATCAATAGCTGAATTTATTGCTGCTTTACGAACTCTTGCTGTAAACTGTAAATTTAAGAATTCTTTAGATGAACGTTTAAGAGATCAATTAATACTGGGTATCAATGATTCCCGAATACAAGAACATTTGTTTCGTGAGCACTCTGATGAAACAGCAACTTTTAATCAGATTGAGAAGTCGGCTTTAAATTATGAATCTGCGTATATCAATCGAGAAACTATTGAATCTGTTATACATTCCGATCATAAAAACCCCGTTACAAGTGTGAATAAAATAAATACGCCAACTCAGAATGTAAAGAAAAACAATTTCAACGCCGGCGCCAAACCCACCGTTTTCAAAACCAAACCAAAAGTTCATAGCGAGATGGAACGTAATAAATTCCGAATAGATAAACGAACTGTCTGCATTCGATGTGGGAAAAGTAAACATTCAAAAGGGGAGAAATGTAGAGCTGAATTAGCCACTTGCCGCAGTTGTCATACTAAAGGACATTTTGAAAAAGTATGTGTACGATCTGGGAATGCAGAATTCGTTCATCATATTTTTCACATAAGCAATGATAATAAATATCAGGTTAGAGCTGTAATTAACAAGAAAGAAATTGATTTTCAATACGATACTGGATCAGGGAAATCTATAATACCTGAAAGTTTTTATAGAATAATTGGGAAACCGAAACTTTTAAAATCTAAACAACTAATTGCGTATCCTGATAAACCGATTGCAACACTGGGAGACATTAAAGTGAAAATCAAAATCGGATCGAAATCGGAAGATTGTTTACTAACAGTAGTACCAGGTAACAGTGTACCTATATTAGGCAAGGATTTGATGGAAGTATTCCATTTAGAACCAAAATTTGAGGTAAAATATATTGATAAAAATGTTCGAACACTTGAATCACAACTTCTTGAAGATTATGCTGATATATTTGATCAAACCAAAATAGGTACAGTTCGAAGTTTTGAGGCGGTCATCAGATTACATGATAACCCAAAACCAGTAATCTGTAAGGCTCGATCTGTTCCATATGCGCTTAAGCCTGCTGCCGATAAAGAAATTGATCGTTTGATAGAAAATGGCACTTTAGAAAGTGTTAATATTAACGAGCAAACCGTACAATGGGCGTCACCAGTTGTTTACGTAACAAAGAAAAATGGTCAAATTAGATTATGTGGCGATTTTAAATCCACGATAAACAAACATATGATAACAGAACAATATCCGTATCCAACATTCGAAGACATTGTTTCTAAATTAAATGGTTGCACAATTTTTAGTGTAATTGATTTAAAGGATGCATTTTTGCAAGTTAAAGTTAGTGAAGAATCTCGGAAATATTTAGTAATTGCTACACATAGAGGATATTATCGCTTTTGTCGAATGCCTTTTGGCATATCAGCAGCACCCATAATATTTCAAAAATTGATGGACCAGTTTCTTATTGGAATCGAAGGTGTTACATGGTTTCAAGATGACATTGCAGTCGGAGGTCGAAATATACAAGAACATGCTCAACGACTTCGACAGGTATTTGAAATTTTTCGTAAGGTCGGTTTAAAAACACAAATGTCAAAAATACAGTTATTCAAAGAAGAAATTAAATTTCTGGGGCATGTGATTAACAAAACAGGAATTTCGCCAGACATTGAACGAATACGCGCTTTGAGAGAACAACCACCTCCAAACAATGTTTCAGAACTCCGATCATTTTTAGGATCTGTGAATTATTATAGCCGCTTTGTGAAGAATTTACAAATACTGTGCACACCCTTACACGAACTATTAACAAAAAATTCTTATTGGGAATGGACTGAACGTCATCAAAATACATTCGAAAAAATTAGGGAAAATATTTCATCTCCAGCCATACTGGTACATTTTGATCCAAAACAACCAATAATTTTAGCTTGTGATTCATCAATTCGAGGACTTGGTGCAGTTATACAACATCGCATAGAGGGGGAACTGAAGCTTATTGCTGCTGCTTCTAGAACTTTAACACCTGCTGAACGCAATTATTCAAATATAGATCGTGAGGCCCTAGCAATTATGTTTGGGTTACAAAAGTTCTATAAATACCTCATTGGACACCATTTCATTATTCAGAGTGATCATAAACCATTAGAGCGTATATTAAATCAACACAAAGAAGTTCCAAGTTTAGCAGCCTCAAGGTTAACAAGATGGGCTATAACTCTAGGTGCTTTCGATTACGAAATAGAGCATCGTCCTGGCCAACAAATGGTGGTTCCAGATGCCTTGTCACGTTTGCCGTTACCAGATAAGAAAGTAAGTAAATTTGAAGATTCTTCATTTGTTTACAGCATTGCCAATCACACAATACATGAACTTACGTTAACACGTCGCACATTACGTAGATTTACGGAAAAGGATTCCGTCCTATCAAAGGTAATTCTATACATTGAGAAAGGCTGGCCCTCAAAACAAAATATTGACGAAGCACTTATTCCTTTTTTTGAGAAAAGAAATGAGCTTACT
The DNA here is from genome assembly GCA_032207245.1 of Pardosa pseudoannulata. Taxonomy (NCBI): domain Eukaryota; kingdom Metazoa; phylum Arthropoda; class Arachnida; order Araneae; family Lycosidae; genus Pardosa; species Pardosa pseudoannulata. The sequence goes on along the minus strand of CM063502.1, from coordinate 29,694,300 downwards.
TATGAACAAAGAATTTTGCTGCTGAACAATCGTTTAGTGATTCCGGAGAAATTAAGATATTTAGTGATTGATAAACTCCACGAATCACATACTGGCATAGTTGCAATGAAATCTGTTGCCAGAATGTCAGTATGGTGGCCTGCCATCGATAGAGACATCGAACAAACAGTCAGATATTGTAATGATTGCAATGAACATCATCCAAAAATTGCTGAGTCTCCATTATTGTTATGGAACAACACTGGTAAACCTTGGGATAGAGTTCACATTGATTTAGCTCAACTTCATGGTGAAAATTGGTTCTTCATCATCGATTCTCATTCACGTTGGCTGGAAGTCTTTAAACTTAAAAATGTTACATCATTAGATATCATAAAGTGTTTCAGAAAATTATTTAGTTCTTATGGAATATGTCGGATAATTGTGTCTGACAATGGTCCACAATTTACTTCCACCGAATTTCGAGAATTTTGCGAGATGAATGGTGTAAAACATATTCGATCTACTCCTTATCATTCCAGAAGTAACGGACTAGCAGAGCGTGTCATACGCACATTTAAAACCCGCTTCAAGAAAACATCTAATCAGTTTTCCGATCAAGAGCATCAGCTACAAGTTTTTTTATTTACTTATCGAACAACCATACATCGAGCAACGGGTTGCACACCAGCGAAGCTATTTCTCAACAGAGAACTTTCAACTTTATTTGATCGGTTGAAACCTGACCATATAAACGACGTGGAAAGCTTAAAATCAAAATTTTATCATGATAGATTTTCTAGACACAGAGACTTTGAAATTGGAGACAATGTGTGGATTAAACGAGGAATTGACCAAACGTGGAAACCAGGAACAATAAAGGATAAAACAGGTCCTTTATCTTATAGAACACAGCAAGGTATGCATGTACATGCTGATCATTTACGGAAACGAGAACAAGAACACATTGAACATTGTCAACAATCACCAACATCTGTAGATAAATCCGATGAAAAAGCTACGCCAGAGACTGTTTCAGATTTCCAATTACCAGAGTTAGACGGTACAGATATCCATTTACCAGAAGTCACTACTCCCAAACAAGGAACTTTTCTTCGACGTTCCAGTCGAATTAGACATGAACCTAAACGTTTCCATGAGGAATTTAACTATTGACTATTTAATGTTAATTTGTTGTGTTTTAAATATTTGAATGTGTATTATCTGTTTAACAAATTTAATTTTAAGGGGGGAAAAGATGTAATGTATCTGGCAACAGCCAGAATAAAAGAACTCTGTATCAATTGGAATCTGGTAACACCAGACAGAGGGAGAATTCTGTTTTTGGGTTAAGAACATCAGAACAAAAACTAAAAGCTTAAAAATGTACATATAACGTGATTTGTGATTTGTGAATAAATATTTGTTTCGTGAACATCTGCATCTTATATTAAGGCCCCTAAAACACTACAGTTTCTATCCTTGACCTGAAAGTCAATGATACTACCCTTTTGGTCACCTGACAAATCACTCCGTTTCTGCATGACTGCAAGAACGGATACATTTTCTGAATACCTTTTTAAAACTACGCCCGTCGAGGCTCGTATCGATCATGTGATGCCTGACAGTCTAACAAATAAAAGAAATTGCTCCAGAAGGTGGCAGTCTCAGGAAATGATAAAGCAAAACCGCTCCGCGTACCCGGACGAGTCAAAACATGGTCTCCCGTCATAGGAGGAGAGGTGCAAAAGATGCAATAAGAGGAATCCACTAAGTGAAACTGAAAAAGATGATCCCTCAGCAAATCATGGCCAATCCTGATTCTGATGAAAACTACCCCAATAGCTCTGGGAAGAAAGGGGCATATTCTCTTATTTAAGAGAAATGAACATTTCCTCTCAGCGGAAATGTCTCTTAAATGACATATTCTAATTTTGTTAATATAGTCTCTGATAATTCTCTTTATGTTCCTAAAAGGCTTATCACACGACAGTTTAAAAATGCACAGACAACTGTTTCACCCTGCAGTTTCTACCGATTAGGGTTACTATGCCGTCGAAATGATCACCAAATTTTGGCGTAGAATCCCTTATTGGCGACTGTACAAATATCACCTGGCTTAAAAATTTTTTAAAAGGCTGGAATCTGGTAGCACTAACCACTAGTAACTACGTGAATAGTTGGTACAATATTTTTTCTCTCAGATTTCGGAAAATTTTTTTTTTCATTTTTGCAATGAGTCTCTTGAAGAAAAAACGGGCATGTACGGCAGTGCTTTTAGCATTAACAATTATTGAAGAAGAAGAGACGAAAGATAAACGTAAAATTTGGGCAAGAGAGTGGCTTTGTCGATGAAATAAATTAGGTTGCTATGAAAACCTAATGAGAGAATTAGCACTAGAGGTAACTATAAATTTTATAATTTCTTTTCCTGTCTAGGAAAAATTCCTTGCATCCTTTCACCTTTTACAATCATTTCTATTTGTTATTATTAAAATATCAACATTATTTGACATTATTTGATAGTTTAGCCAAAACGGTTATTTTGGATAGAAAATTTCTAGCATATCCTTTTATATATCAATAAATACATATTGCACTTTCTGGTATTTGAACTCTACACATATAATATTCTTATGTCTTTTGTGATTATGTTTTCAGTTGAATTAATAAACATTATCACATCATAGTAAATAGTATTCAAAAATAAAAATACCTGACAAAAAATTAAATGTATTAAAAACAAGATCTGGAAGAACAGCATTGCTCAAAAGTCAGTCTATTAAAAAATACTAAGTTTTAAATAAAACAAATTCATTTTAGCATATTTTTAAACAAATTGTGTATGAAAATATTGCCAAACTATTAAAAAAATGTCCATGACTATCAAATGTAGGTTTATGACAAATAAAATTAAAAATTAGTTTTCCAATACTAAAAATTGCCCCTTTAATTTAAAATCAAATAGTTATTTAAAAAAATACACTGTAGGAAATATTTACTATTAAGTAAACAAAGATAAAGATATGAAAGTATCATTCATTTATTCATTCCCCCCATATATAAAAAATCAACTATTCTGTACTAGTCTTCAACAAAATATAAAGACATGTATATTGAAAAGGAAGATACAAGAAAGTTACTTAGCAACATATTACTAGTCACTGTGCAATAAAAAACAACAAAAAAAAAACTATAAGTTAAAAGTTATGGAAAATTCAAAAACCTAACTAGAAATCTTTATCAAACTTAAAATATATTTAAACAGAAAAAAAAATCATACAAGGTTTATGTGTAAAAAAATAAATATACCCAACTTGACCCTAATGAAATTCTTGCAAAAATCAAAAGCCTTAAAATATATTTTAACTTTTATTAAGACTCATGCTTTATATTATACAGCACAGATTGTAGTTTCATTTTGCCCATATCTCTTTTAGCGCTATCCTCTATAGATTTCAGCTCTAAAGCTATGTAATGGCCTAATGCCTCCTCAGCATCTTCTTTTGATTCATTTAAATTCTTGAGACATTCAGCCAATTCTGTTAATGCTTCTCCAGCATCAGTTTTTCTTTTCTTCCCTCTAGGTGTAGGTGTAGGTGTATTTTCTTTTTCAAAAATTGAGCTATTCATTATAGTCTCATCTATGATAATAGATGGAGAGTCTTCGCTAAAAGATATTTCCTGAAAAAAAAAACATTTAACCCACATGGCAACAAACATTTAGTATATTTATTTACAAGTACAATAATAATATAACTGAAAAATTATACAAATAAGACTGAACAATTATGCTCATATGTATGCATGCACTGACATTTAAAAATTAAGAGCAAAACTTTAGCTACTCCTTTAGTAGTAGAAATTAGTAGAAAATTAAAACAGAGGAATTATACACCAGAATCACTTGTAATAAACAGTATGCACAAAGATACACAGGATGTAGCAAAATACATTTGAGCAAGCATATATTTAATAATTTGAATTCATAACGAATTTAATAAGTTATAAAAATATTCACAATTCTATATAAATAAGATATTGCCATTAATTTTAGCACTACATACTGCATAGTGATACATATTTTTTAAAAATTCAAGTTTTTTTTATATAAAATTTATTATTATAACTTCTTAAAATATAGAGTAGTATTGACAAATAAAGAAGTATAGAAAAATAGAGTTGTATTGACATTAGTATTGAAAATAAAAATTATTTAAACAAATGTAATGAAATCTTACTTGGGGAGTTAGGATATTTTCAGATAACAGAGGAGTTTCTTGCAAAGTAATATTACTTTGGCTTTCCTCAGCAATACAGCTGTCAGCCAGAAATCCTAGTCTGGAGAAATGTTCCCATCTGGGTTGAAAACCTATTCCTCCTTAACCACTTTTCATGTTAATCAATTTCTTCCTCTCCCTCCTATAATACGTTTTCAAGTTGCTAAACTTTCTCAGCAGCAGGTCAAAAAAGAAAACAAGTATTTAATTTTTTATAACTCAAACATAAAACATTTGAGTAAAAATCTATAATGTATACATGTGATGAATAAGTAATATGCATTTACGTACACACACACATACATATCTATCCATCCATCCATATATATATATATATATATATATATATATATATATATATATATATATATATAGCAAACTATTTTACTATGCTCAGATTTGATGCACAAACATTATAAGATCTTTTAATATAAACACCCCTTAACAAAAAACCACTATCCTTCAGTACATAACTGATTAAAACACATCATTTATCATTAGTTAATCTTTAATTTAGGTTTGAAAAAGATTTATCGAACTGAAATTAACTACATACCAAACATTCATACATACACTGGTGTGCAAAAATTAAGGACGAGACGGTTTTTTCAATACAACTTTGTACAAAAGCTTTCCAAATCAACACATTTAATACCGTAAAATCCCCAATACGTAAGGACATGAGTAATGTAAGCAACACTTACTAAAAGAGAAGTCAGAGGGATAAATAGAAGCTTTATTGAAAAAGTAGCATGGAGCGCAATGCTACTGAAGGCCGAAACATCCCTGTGATGGGTGTCCAGCAAGAAACATCCAGTCTTTAATAGGGATATGATCTCCCCTGACTGCTAGGAAGGTTTCACAGCGTCTGACCATGCTGAGAATGAGGGTGTCAATGAGTTGTTGAGGTATTGCTGCCCATTCGTCTTGCAGCGTCAATCGAAGCTCCGGAATCGTTACTGGTGGTAAGGTACGAGCGGCCAAGCGTCTGCCTAGAAATACCCATACATGCTCGATGGGATTGAGATCGGGAGATCGTGCCGGACAATCCATACGTTCAATATCCTCACTCTCTAAGAGCTGTTCGGCAGCTACTGTGCGATGACATGGTGCATTGTCATCCATGTAAAGGAACTGCGGACCCATAGCGCCTCTAAAAAGACGCACATATGGAAGAAGAATCTCTTTACAATAACGGGTCCCGTTTACTGAACCTGCGTCGAAGATGTGAAGGTCTGTACGACTACCAAGAATGATGCCTCTCCAAACGAGAACACCACCACCTCCATACCTGTCCCTTTCAATGATGTTCGAGGGACGATTGCGGCTTCCCCGCTCTCTCCAGATGAGTATGCGATGAGAATCGCTACTCCGACTGAATCTGCTCTAATCTGTAAAGAGTACTCGTCCCCATTCATTGTCTTTCCAATTCCGGTGTTCCCGGCACCACAGAGAACGCCTTCTCCTATGGGCAGGCGTTAGAGGTACACACCGTACAGGGCTTTGTGCAAACAGACCACCACCGTGCAGTCTTCTGGCCACGGTAAAACGTGATATCGGTCGTCCAGTCGCCTGTGTCGTGTTTCTAGCGATTTCTCCCGCTGTCTGCCGCCTGTTTCTTCTGGCCTGTAAGGCAATATACTGGTCATCTATAGGTGTGGTTCCTCGTGGACGACCACTACTAAACCCCTGGATTATTTGCCATTTCTCGCTGAGGCAGCAACTCGGTGTGATTTTAACTGCTATACGGCATGCAATCTCTTTGCCAGAAATACTGATCTTACACTGACAACATGCTTTATACTACTCAGACACTCCCCCATTACGTCTACCTGCATATCTGCGCATGTGCTACCGTACATCACCTTATTTAATCTCCTGATTGGTCTTTCTGTCCGCTCTGCCTCTTCGTTCAGCTGATATGCTAATTTTTCAACTTCGTCCTTAATTTTTGCACACCAGTGTATACAATCTAATCTATGAAATGTAAATAAACATTGGCGATGATTTGGCGACATTTCTTGAATAATGGTAAAAAAAAGAAACACAACAATTTTGAGGAGAGAATATATAAATACATAAGCATATATATAATCTTATGTTTCATAAAACTTAAATATGAAGATAAGTAGGTACAAAAAATACATACATGCAAAAATATACAAGTGAAACAATTACTTACCAACAGTGAATAGATGCCCCTTTTCTGGCCACTTTTCAATAAGTTTATGAAAAATCTCTTCGTAGCGTATACGCTTCAGGACTTTCTTAGTATATAGAGGATCCCTGATGTCATAAATATTTTTTCTACACTCTATTTCTGAAACAAAATAGGCTTCCATTTCAGATGTCCACTCAAACACACGTGCAACAGTAGCCATCTTGAAAATTGCTCTCTCACATTTCTCGTCTCTGATTGGCTGATTTTGTTCGACTACTTCAACTAGTTCAACTTTTCCCATACCGGGTGGAAAAAGTTGAACTTGAAGAACGACACCCTAAATCTATTGTATTTCGCTGAAAGAGTAGCGTGAAATGGTTGTCAGTGCGTACGCGCTTACCGTGTGATAAGCCCTTAAAATGAACACCAACAATAAGTTGAACCAAATCACAACCCTCCTTGTTGAGTGTGTCAGCACGTTCATTGCCGTAGACATTGGCGTAACTGGAATCCATTGTAAAACCATATCAACAGTTGATTCGATTAAAGAACTAATTCAATTTTTACATTCAAAACAGACGTGTTATGGTTAAGTTATAGATGGTAATGGTTTCAATGGCAGCCCTGGAATCAACAAACAAAACGATTTTATTTTTGTAGTATTTTCTATAGCTATAATGGTGATACAAATTGCATATATCTCAGCATTAGTTTCGGAAATGTCTAGCAACGTCCCGGAGTTGAAATATGTCAGTATACACACCAGCACCTGCCTTTCCTTCAGCAGCAGAGCCGTCAGTATAATTATGTGTTCCCTGTCAGGATATCTTTCCTAAATGGTTGCTAAAGTCCTAATCTCGGACTGAACGGAGGAACTCTTTGAGACAGGGGCAATCAAATCCAAAGTGTCTTTTGCATAATGAAAAAAAGCCAGGGTAAATATGAGGTTCAAAACAAGGTTTGAGATTTAGGGGGAGTCCCATTGTGCCGTACTGGAGAAGTGGTAGGCGAGGCCGTTAAGAATACAGGCTGAATTCTATTTAATCTTTACTAAATCATTTATTCAAGAGAATAAGTTTTGTACAACTATATACAAAATTAATTAAATATCATTAATTAAGAAATCTCCCGAGGAGATAAGTATTAAAATTAAAAATACGTAAGAACAGTAAAGCTACCCAGCTAGCACGGAAACGTTGGATTTTCGTTGGCTATAAGTTGGCTGTTGGTCTTTGGTTGAATAAACGTTGAAATGGGGAAATGAAATTATGGTATTTAGTTGGCAAAATGTTTGGTTGGCCATCGGTAATTCTGAAACGTTGACCAACCGTTGGGCCAAAGCAGTAGGTTTTCTGTTTACGCCTCTTGCATAAATATCGGTATACCATTGGCTAAGAAATATGAAAGTAACCGCCTATATCTACGAGCATGTGCAGAAGCTCCGCCAAAAGAGAAAGTTGTGTATTAACCGCTATCTTTAGGGTTAAAGCGCCATCGCTGCAGGATTTCAAATTTGCAAGGTAAGTTCTCTTGATATTTTTGTGTTCTATCATGTATGCCTTCATTATTATTAATTTATTCCTGAAGAAAACAATATTTGGAAACGATAATGGTAACGTACCTTTTACAAAAGTACATACAAGATGTTTTAGTACACTTTGATCCTTAATACCTTTCAGTACATTTCTTTAGTACAGATTTAAGAAAATAACAAATTTTAATTCAATTTCTTAATTTTTTAAGCATGCTGATTTAAATTATCGTTGGGTTACTTTTTTGTGTCTTTTCTTAATAATGATAATAAAGTTGTGTAATGATAATATGTAAACATTGTTGATTTCACTTTATCATAGTTGTTATGAAACTTGTTTACTTCATAAATTAATTTTATTTATTAGATGTAATTATGTTTGCCTTTATTTTTTTACATATTCAAATCATCTTTGAATCTTTTAAAAATCTAAAAGGATAAAAGGAAATGTTTGTGGTAACATTAAAACATTTTATAATATATACTTTTGAAGTTACTTATTTGTGTTTCAGATGCCATGAAATTGAATCCAGAGAAAATGTAGAGAACTTTGGTAGATGGAAATGGTGGCCGAATTTAAATAATAAAAAAATTGTAAATAAAAGAAAAATGACTAAAATATGTATATATTGTTAGATTTTTTACTCTACTGTGAGTAACGACCAAGCAACCTACACGGTGTTAGAAGCTCAAGTGCATCTTTATTTTACAAAAAAAACTTAACATAGGTCTAAACAGAAATACTGGCGCCATCTATTGGCATGAATAGAAAAAATAAAGTTAACACAGTTGCAAATGAAAAAGTCTTTGCTTTAACACTTTCCCTTGTTAACTGGTTTTTGTCTACTTTCACAAGAGTCCCATTTGAGAACATAATGTCAACAGTCTTGATTTCATTAAGGGTTTTGTCAAGATGTCAGATACTTGTTTCTCAGTCGACACCTGTTCCACATTCAGTCTTCCTTCCAATACTTTCTCGCGTACAAAGAAATGCTTTATTTCAATGTGTTTGGTTCGTCGATGATATTCAGGGTTGTGTGATAACTTTACAGCTGCCCTGTTATCGACTTTGAGTGTAGGCACTTCTTTTAAGTTCACTATGCCCTGGAACAGTCTACGAAGCCAAATTACCTCTTTGGCTGCTTCTGATGCTGCTATGACTTCAGCCTCAGTTGTTGAAGTGGCAACAATGGCTTGCCTTTGGCTACGCCAAGAAATGGCTCCCCCAGCATATATCATCACATATCCAGAGGTTGATCGACCAGTTTTGGTACATCCACCAAAATCTGAATCACTATAGCACTGAAGTACTCTTTTTGTATCTGTTGCTTGATATGTGATCCCATACTTAATTGTACCAGCTATATAGCGGAAGACTCTCTTCACTCGCACTATATCTTCTGCTGATGGGTTTTCAAGTGATCTTGATAGAAAACCTACACAGTAAGCTAGATCTGGCCTAGTTCCAACCATCAAATACATGAGAGCACCAATAGCTTGCCTGTAGGGAAAGTCCAAGATTTTTTCATTGGGTTCTTGTGATCCTGACCTTGACTCCTTCAACATGGGAGTTGCTACAGGTTTACATTAATCAAATCCGAAACGCTGAAGGATTTTTCTTGCATATCCTTTTTGACTGACTGTTATTGACATATCATTTTGACGTTCAATTTCAAGTCCTAAGAAACAGGAGACCTCTCCAACAGAAATCTTGAATTTTTCTTTCAGCTCCTTAATAAATGTTTCAGAGTCCTGGGGTTCTGTTGCAGCAATTAAACCATCATCAACGTAGAGTACTATTAATAATTTTCTACCTTTCTTTTCACGGATGTAAAGGCATGGATCAACTTCATTAGCCTTAAAACCAAGATCTGTTAAAAACTGGCCAAAACATTTATTCCAACAACGTGGAGATTGTTTTAAGCCATACAGGCTACGCTTGAGTCGGCATACTTTTTCTGTTCCATCCTTGAAGCCTTCTGGCTGTTGCATGTAAATGGTTTCTTCTAGATCTCCATAAAGAAATGCTGTTGATACATCAAATTGTGTCAAGTGCATCCTTTCTTCAGCTGCAATACTCAGTACTGCACGTATTGTTCCAAGTTTGGCTACTGGACTGTACGTTTCACTGTAGTCAATACCCTGGCGTTGACTGAAACCCTTGACGACTAGTCTATAATTCCATCTGGGTTTCTTTTGACTCTATAAACCAACTTACAGGGTATTGCTCTGGCTCCAGCAGGCAAGTCAGTAAGTTCCCAGGTTTCATTTTCCTTTAATGAACTCATTTCATTATTCATGGCTTTCTTCCAGTTCAAACTGTCTGTGGAATTAATTGCTTCATCATATGTTTCAGGGTTACTGTCATTTACATATGACTCTGCTTCCATGATGTGATCTTCAAAGCGTTTTGGTCTTTGCAAAAGTGTGCGGTTTCTCAACTGTCTATCTGACATAGGTTCAGCATCATCTCCTTCACTGTCATTCTCACCTTCTTCACTGTCTTCTCTTCCATCATCATATTTGGTATATTTAATTTCTACTCGCTGCTCTTCATACTTTCCCTGATTTGGCTCATCTCTATCTGGTAATGAGGCCTCACTAGGATCATCACATTTCTTAGTCTTTTCTTGAAAGACTACGTCCCTTGACAGAATCACACGATGATCTTCCTTTATGTAAATTCTGTAACGCTCATCTCCATCATATCCTACAAGATAGCCTTTAACAGCTTTCTTGTCCATTTTTTTTTCTTCTTCGAATGGGAATATGAGCATAACATGTGGATCCTATTACTCGTAGATGTTTCAGCCGGGGTCTCCTTTTAAGCCAAAGCTCATATGGACTTATATCCTCGACTGATGACTTGCCTGTCCTGTTAAGTATGTATATGGCAGAACTGACTAGTTCAGCCCAGATTGCAGCAGGGAAATTTGCTTCAGGATTCGAGTATTTTAACGTTCTAGCCATTTCAACTATGGTGCGCATCTCTTGTTCACTGCTGCCATTCTGTTCTGGGATGTAAGGTGCTGTTGATCTTAGAGTGATTCCCTTTGAATGCAAAATTGTACGAACATCATCATTGTCGAATTCACCACCATTATCAGATAGGAATTCTTTTATTGAATGTCCCAAGACTTTAGCATGTGCAAGCATGTGTTCTAACACATTCTTGACTTCTGACTTCTCTTTTACAATATAGCCATAGCGAAACTTGGTGAAACTGTCTTTGAATAAAACTATATATCTTTTCTTCTGAAAGGATTCGTCAAATGGTCCACAAACGTCAGCTGTAATTAGTTCACCAGGCTCAGAGGCAGGCTTTCTTGTACCAAACGATAATCTGTGTGCTTTACCATAAACACATGGTTCACATAATTCTTTGTCTAGGTTGATACTAATGCCTAGTTCTTTTCCTAGAATATTTCTAATGTGTCGTTTATCCTGATGGCCCCATCTTTCATGATACAATTGTAGCAAGGAGCTGTCAGCTTCAACTGTATGGACTTCTGTCTCGTTTTCGGACAAAACTGGCTCAATATTAGCTTTGTATAAAGTACCATTTACACAGCGAGACCCATGTATCACAACTTTGCCGTTGACTTTTAACCAGCACTCTGTGGGAGTTGAAACAAATTCACTATTTTCGTTTCTGTCATTGGTGGCAAGTACCGAAAATAAATTTCGACTAATTTTGGGAACATACCAAACATCTTTTAGAAGAACTTCCTGGAATCTTCCTTTAATAGTTGCTATGAATTTTATTGTGCCTTTCTCTAGTGCATCTAGTGTTTCATTTCCTGCAGCCTTAATGCCACAAGGTTTTTCAAATTTTGTAAAGTCAATGAAGTATGTGAAACAGTTTGTGACATGCCTTGTTGCTCCATTGTCAATCCAGTAGTCTGTTGAACTGGTCTCTGTTGCACAGGCTTCCTTACAAATAGACATCAGCGCTTTGTTTGCCGAAGCTGCATTTGACTGTGACTTTGATGGTCTTCCATCAGAAATCCATTGTCTGCAGTCTTTTACCCAGTGACCTTTGCGTTTGCAATAATTGCAGTTATCACTTTTCCTCGTTTTTGACTTGTTTTTGCCATCTTGTTTAGGACTTTTTGTTTTTGCCACAACCAGTGCTTCCTGAACAGTTTTGCTGCTGTCTTCAGCTTTAGTGAAGTTCCTTTCGAACATGCACAATTGAGTTGTCAGTTCTTCAAATGATTTCTTTTCATCACTGGCTAATAGCATCCAGCTTGATTTAAAGGTTTCAAATTTACAAGGCAAAATATGTAACACTTTACACACTAGCATTAAATCTGGCAACTTACTTTCTTCTCTAGCCTCTAGGCCGTTATTCAGTTCATTCCAAAGGCTTCTTAACTTTGCTATGTGTGTAGATACATCCTCTCCTTGGACCCGACTAAACTCGAAAAATTCTGTACATATCTTGAATAACTGATCTTTTGAAGTAGCTTCAAACTATTGCTTCAGGGATTCCCAAGCTTCATGGGGTGTCTCTTTGTCCATTATTTTCTGATAGACAGTATCAGTCACCGTACTAGCGATCATGGATTTTGCATAGCTATTGGCTTTACGATATAAATCGCAGCGTTCTTTATGCTGTTCCCTTATCGCTTCTACTGCACCATCAGCAATTTGTTCTGGCTTTTGTAGTTTGCCGTCTATGACTTCAATGGCACCCTCGTGGTAATCGAGCAGGTCACGAATCTTTCGCTTCCACATCGGCCAATCTGCTTCTCCGGTCAAAGGTTTGATATGTCTGCTCAAATCCATAATTAACGTTACTTTTCTGAAGTAAAGTTCACTAAAGTTCGATTTTGAAAACTTATGGGTCGGTGATGTATTCCTCGGCTAAGCGTTATTTCCTCTGCGATCTTTCAAAATGGCGGCGCAAGCACGTTTTCGGCCCGCCAAACTTACGATCGGCGAAATCTTGCCGTGATGATGGTTGCTTCCAAGAAATAAATTATTTCTGCCGTAGACTCTTAGTTAGTCTCTAATGCGCGCGTATTGAAAGTCGTGCAGGTACCCATAACCTGTTAGATTTTTTACTCTACTGTGAGTAACGACCAAGCAACCTACACGGTGTTAGAAGCTCAAGTGCATCTTTATTTTACAAAAAAAACTTAACATAGGTCTAAACAGAAATACTGGCGCCATCTATTGGCATGAATAGAAAAAATAAAGTTAACACAGTTGCAAATGAAAAAGTCTTTGCTTTAACATATATATGTATTTTGTTTAACTTCTGTTGTGTTGTACTTTTCTTCAATTATCTATTTTTAGCTCTCAGAAGGGGAAATTTTCGTTTTTCTTATTTAAGAAACAGTTTGTATCATTAAAAATATTAATATAGATTTCAAAGGAATAAATGGTTTACCGCAGAGTAAGTATTATATGAAATGTGTGGTGTGGACTAAAATAACCTATCTCATTCTTTTTTTATATCTGTTTTCTATTTTTCAACTCTTGCAAAATTTAAAAATGGCATGTTATAAAAACATCTTATTTCAAAGTAATAGCACATGCCCATTCTATATTATACACTATAGCAAAATAATAAACAGAAATAAACGTTGGCATTCCGTTAGCCCATCGTAGTATTACGTTGGCCCACCGTAGTATTGCGTTGGCAATATGTAAACAACCACCATTAGCCAACCGTTGGCCAACATGTCATATCAACGTTGCCCCAACGTAACGTTGCTAGCTGGGTAGTCACTAACTTGTAGAGGAAATAGTTCGCAATTTAGTGCAGGTACAGGACTCTGCTACTATGTTTAATAATCCGGAATAGTTTTATTCCACACGAAATTTCCAAAGCTGACAACGTGCTCCTGGGAAGTATCTCGGAGAAGTTCCGTGGAAATTCTTGGATGCTCGACGATCCAAGGTGAGAGTAAGCGTCACTCTCAACTATTTCGAAACACGAAATAAAAAAAATACGTAGCGTGAATGAGATCCCGAAATCGAGAGTCGACTTTATAGCTGAAATCAGAGACGCTGGTGCCGAACGATGGCCGAATGGTAGAGCACTGCTCTTCGGAACCGGAGTTCGCGGGTTCGAATCCTGCTGCTGGCATGGACGCTTGTAGCCGTTCGGAATCGGCTTTAAACTGTAGGTCCCGGTCTCATTAGCCCTCGTGTGCAAAACAGTAGGCCGTAGCGCTCCAAACCAAACCAAACCAGAGACGCTGGTGGTCTCTGACGAAAACCAAGCTCCGGCAAATTGGAGACTCTAGTGACACTCTTCTCGAGCTCACCAAAAAAAGGCCTCTTCCCCTCCCACCAAATTTTCTTATATAGGGATCCCATTTTCTCCTGACGTCTTTCTTTCCGGTAGCTTCCGGAAAGCAGGGTGACGCAATTCTGCGATCGAAAAACCTTCCTGGACTCAGCTGACGCATTTCCAGATGTGGCAGGAATTCCATTAAGTATGCCGACCAGCAATGACCCGAACATTACCGACACCATTAACTTGGTCCCTAAGTGGGAAATAGTGGACTCCATCTGTCACGTGGGGTCTATAGTGTCATCAAAGTATCTCTGTACAAAGCGGCAGACAGCTCGGTTTCTGAGTACTGACACCTTTAATTAAATTTCGGGCGGTAGACCATCCGCTTCTGTTTGTGTAAGAAAAACCGGTACACAAAGGGCTTTGTCCACACTGTTTAGTCAGAGCGCGTTTCTAACTAAAAGTAAAAATAGGTCTCCGCTTCTAAGGACCTTTATGCCAACCTTTTCTCTTTTTTTTTGGACATGTAACGGGTCGTTACACCATATTACTTGTCAGTTTATGAATAGTTCTTATAAATGTGTATTACGCCTTTAATCTATGCTGAGCTGGCTCAGCACGAAACTAAAAAGTATTTTTACGAAGGACGCTTAAGCCCAAGGACAAGGCTGAAAGCAAACGTCTATCAGTCAGACTTGGTAAGTTAGTTTGTACTTACATGGTAGCAATAGGAGTTGAGAAAGCTGCACCAGTAATATGTCAAAGGTCATGGTTTTGGACAACATCTAACTGTGATTAGGTGGTATTGGAAGCTGAAATCAAAATCTCTGCACCATAGTCAATAATTGGAAGAATATATGAAGTGTAGGTAGTTGGGAGTACTTCTTTAGATGACCCCCACTTGAAACCAGTTATTCTCTTTAAGAGGCCTAGACGTAGGATATTCTTTTAGTAATAATAGAAATCTGTTGGTTCCAATTCAATTTTGGATCCAAAACAATCCCCAAACAAATCGCTTTGTCTCTTCTGTGTAAGTATAAATCTTTATATTTCAGATTTATAACATGTCCTTTGATGCTCAAAGAAAAAAGTTCAAACAAGGTTTTTTCAGTATTAGTCAAGAATTCATTTTCATCTGACCACTTTGACAAAACGTTTAGAGCAGAGTTCATAGTTGTGTCCAATTTAGAAATATCCCTTCCAGTTGTCCAAAGAACAAAATTGTCTGCATAAAGTTTGTACATCAGGCACAGAATCATTAAAAAGATCAATTAAGTTATTAATCATAAGATTAAAAAGGATAGAACTTAAAACAGACTCCTGTGGGAGGCCATGTCTAGCTTATCTAAAACCACAAAAAGAGCCACCAAAAATTACATTAGTAAACCGTTGGCCCAGAAAGTCCTTAATCCATTTAAAACTATTTCCTAAAATTCCAAAATTTATTGGCTTTTCAAAATCATACCTCTCTAAACCCAGTCAAAAGCAGACTTAAAATCAACAAATACAGCATGAAAACCATCCTTAGTGCACAGTGAGAAGCTTGTAATTTGTTCAGTAGTGCTGTATCCCTTTGTAAATAGAGCTTGTCTCTCAGAAATATACGTGCCAGTATTTAAAAAAAAAAAATGCAGCTTATCTACAACCATTCTCTCTACCAATTTGCAGAGAGGAAGGTTCAAGTTAAGGATATTGGCCGAAAATTTTGTAATTCGGAACTCTTTCTCGGCTTCACAATCAGAGTAATCGGTATTTGAATACCTACAGCACACTTTATATATTCACCAAATTTGCTGATGATTCGTGCCTTTTACGATTGGTTATTTAACGTTGAACTCTGCTGAAAAAAAAATTACAACTGAAAGAGAAGCCTTGGCTGTAGTTTGGGCCTTGAATAAATTCCGAGGGTTTATTGAAGGTGCAGAAATTACAGTAGCATATGAGCCCCAAGCATTAAAGTGGTTAAAGACTTTATCATCCCCCACTGGTCGGTTAGCCAGATGGGCCCTCCAGATTCAAGCTCATAACTTGAAAATCAATTATTTTCCAAGCAAATGTAACTTTGTGGCCGACATGCTTTCTTGACTTGGGTGTAATGATAAACAAACTTGTGAGTTACAGACTATTGTTATTGATGTCCCATCAAGAACAGCTGGTGAACTTCGAACGAAACAGCCCCCTCCTGTTTCTGTGGAAACCGAAAACAAATCAAAAATCCCACCACCTCGCCGAGACGGTCTTCGGAGGTGTAGGGGGAGGATGTAGCGAGTACAATTACTCTCCTCTCCTTTTGTATGGTAGGTGGCACTAGAAAGCCATCGAGTGTGTTCTAATATAGTGTCAGTGGTCTATGAGAGTGTGTTTTGTTCTCTTTGTCGTGTTGTGGAACTTTGCAAGGAAATAAAAATGGTTCCTAAAAAAATAGACTAAATTAATTCTAAACACCTTTTGAAATAAGAGTCTTGTCCTTCTACAAAAACATAAATTCTCACAAATGGAACTCTAAAAAATTTTATACTTATGATACCACTATGAATGAATAACAATACATAAAATTGCCTTATTGTGAAGAAAGGCCTATTATAACTAAATGAAACAATTGATTAAAAATTTAATATTAATTACTAAAATTTATTTTAATAATTAAAGGAACTCATCATCTGTTTGCATTCCAGCCACTGAATTCCCATACTCCCATTGATAATGCATCTTGTTCATAGCTACAAAACAGTGACTGTATTTAATCTTTTTCTATTTCTGACTTTCAATATTACTTACAATAGCTTTCCATTTTTCTTCCATATAAAAGATTATTTAATTCATTTTGAATAGGGCCATTAAATTGTACTGTTTCAAAAACAATTATTTGAAAAAATTAGTTTCATTGTTGTTTTGTATAACAGATATAGTTTGTATAAAACAAATAAATATGTAGTTTAATTGTTAGAAAAGACTTTTTAAACTCTTAAACAGGCAAATATAAATGAATAAAAAAATTAGCTTATTAATAGGGTATGAAAATTCTTACAACTTCCTTCCAATATACAAATTTCCTCCAATTCAAGTAAACAGTATCTTTGAGAATTAATATTAGATAGTTGAATCCAGATAATAAGCTACATGATAATGAGGTAATGACTATCGAGTGTGTTTTATGATTGAGTAAAGAACAAAATAATTCAAATATTTTATTTTGCAGTTCTTCATTACAAAATATATATGTCAACCTTATTGCTTTCAATAGCAAACAGCATCATTGTGTTTGAGATTCTTAAAAAAGTTTTTCAATACTCAAACACGTAACACAAATATAATTTCAAAAACATAAAAAGATCATTAACAAATATATGGAATGTAATGAATGCTCATGGTTTATTCATCCATCACCATAAAAAAATACATTTGGCAAATAAAGACTAGCAAATGTAAATTAATTGCATAGCAATGTCTGACATTGGATATCATAAAGAAAAGCTGCCTTAGCAACATCAGAAGTTAAAAGTTTTAATTTTTATTCCATATATTTCAAAATATATGCAATTTTTAAATGTGAGCTGATGATTAGTTTATCAGTAAGCATCATAAGTAATGTTTATGACACAAAATATATCATCTATATAGCAGCTCTGTTTTATAACTTATTAAGGTAGTTTTACTAAACAGTGCATATACCCACCCCTCCCACGGTGTTAATGAGCAGATCAAAGTATAATGAATTTATGTATAACACAATGCTTGGAATGACACATTCTGGCATTTATAGTCTCCCAAGTAAATATTACTTCTTTGGAGTCCCTTGATTAGAAGGCAACTTCACGGGTCTTCTAGCAGATGGTATCCTTGAAGCTTCAGCTGTTGACTTGGCACTCCTACCACTGCTTGACAAACTAGATAAATTATGAGAAGTGGTTAGTTTTCTTTTATTCTTTAATTCTTCAACTGCATCCTGAGAAAGATCACTAGGAGCCCTACTGGATGGTTGACTGCCTTGGCGACTGGATGGCCTGCTAGATGATTTATAACTCACATCTAAAGTAAATAAGACATGTCATAATAAAGAAATCAGTAACAAACATTCAGTAATATATTTCTTTAATTTATATTAATATTTTTATTATATAATATATATATATATATATATATATATATATATATATATATATATATATATATATATAATCTGATAATTTCAGTAATTATGAAAAGATAATTTTAAGAAGAAATAACATTAGCTACAAACTGTGATAACTGTGACAAGCTAAAGATGCTGTTGTTCAATATGTAGGAGTATATTTTGTTATTACAATAAATTTAAAACATATAATTCACTTGCTTGAAACTTTCCCAATTTTTCTCAAATCATTTGTAATACAAAGAGAAGTTTGAAACTTATTCTCTACATCAGTAAAACTTGGTAAATATCCAGGATAATACCAAATGAAGCAAAATAATCTACATTTCTGGTTATTCAAAGAGAATAAGAGTAAAACTGCAATGTAACTCTTATCAGTATTGAGTAAGGAAGATTAGCTGTAAAGAAATTTTAGGGCTAATCATTAAAAGCAAATTTGGTCTAAAAGTGACTTTTATATATATTCTGAAGTTTTCAGTTATTAGATAACAAACAAACAAAAAAATCCCACTATAATATTATATGTCATATCCATAAAACTGAACAAATAGAGCATATTTCTATATATATTCTTGAATAAATATAGCAAAATATATACATAAAGGTAAAAACACATTTCTCATTTCTTTAGGTTTATCTGTATATATCCCCAGGTACAGTGATAATTGATGAAAAAAGATATGGCCAAAAAGACGATAAATGAAATTATCTAGACTTTGTAAATACGTTCCTCATGCTTTTAACAGGGTTGTTAGGTTTTTGACATTTGATGGTTTTATCTGCTTTTTACCAGGGTTTTATCAGTCATGTCAAAAAACTGCCAATTAAAAGATTAAAAACTTATAAAATTAGAGTTATCTACTATAGCAATAAAATTAGGCAACACTTATATATTAGTTATTGTTAAGGTACTTAACTATTATAACATTTTTCAGAGTATTATTTTACTATAAAAAATTTACTGTTTAATTATTAAATTATTTTATTACTAATTAACTACAATTTATTATATACTATAGACATCATTGTATCAGAGCAAGTGTTTTTATTCCTATATAGGCTGGAAGCCTGCTTGATTTAAAATTTTTTAAATTTTCATAAACATGTACAATTTCATTAATTGGTGTTTAATAATTTAAAAAAAAATAAAAGCCATTTTTATAATACAAATAGTTTATACTCATTTCCCAAATTTATTGTAGTGATTTTGCAAAGTTGAGTAATCCTGTAATATGGTAGAATGGTATTGCTAATTGTGAAAGATTTGAAAATAACATCTGTGTTTCTGAGTGTGCTAATTTGATCATTCTTATTTTTCTTCTGTGCCAAGTTCAGCTTCTACTAAATAAGTTTTTCCTAGTTTGGACATATATATTAATAACTTCAAATCAGTTAGGTATTGATTAATGTTCAAAATTGTTCAAGTGTTATCAAATGTTATATGGTAATTTTGATTCTGACTACTACAAAATCATACATTTAGTTACAGTTTAGCCTTAAGCTGACGGACAATCACATATTTTTACTAATTTCTCTTAAAAAGATAAAATTTTGCCTGGTTTTTAAAGTTAAATCAAAACATTTAATATGATACTAAAGAGTTATTTCTTCCCCCTGATTATGATATCACACACATATACTACAATTTTTTAATTATTTCTGTTATCTATTAGTAGAAGGTCCTGTTTACAAACTGAAATAATTTTAATTACTTTTAATTGTTTCAAGAATTGCACTGATGTTTTCTATGTTTAAAATCCAATTAATACTTACTGATACAATTAAAAGTTTTATTAACATTGTGTACTTAAAATAACATACCACAGATTTGAGTTATTCATGGTTTAATATAGTTAAAATACAGTTTAAACACATGTCACAGATAAAACCTCAACCATAGCATTCAATAATTCATATAAAAATTAGAATTATTGTGTTTGTCTAGTTCAGTCAAAAGATGGAAATATTTTTTAACCTACTAAAAGAGTGAGGAAAAGAGAAATAAAAACATACTTCTAGGACTAAGTCGTGAAGATGGAGTATTTCTTGAAATTCCTGACCTATTACTGAAACTGTCAGTCTCACTGAAACTTGGTCCACTTATATCACTGCTGTTTTCAGCAGATGAACGACTTTGACGCATGGGTACACTTTTTTCACTTTTTTCTCGTATCTAAATGATAAAAATGTCATCATTTATTATATTTTTAAACAACTTTAATAAATAATAGTTTTAAAAATCGCATATATGTTCAGAACCTTTTAAAGAAAGAATCTTCAAATAATTATTAATTCAATTTTAAATATATATATATATATATATATATATATATAACTTTTTATACTTATTAGTAGTAAAATTAAATGTTAAATGTATCCCCATGTATATTGTAATAAAATATACATTTGTGAAAGGACAACTTCCAGAGAGTCTCCTTTTACTATTTGCTAGCAATCAAATATACTGGTTTGTGAGAAAAATGAACATGCAAGTGTTGGGTTTTCTTCTAGAAACTCTAAAGATTGGTTTAGAGCATGACTGCTATGTATGGCCCATTATTTCCATTTGGCAACAAAATCCTTATATTCCAAATATACTTTGATAAGTATGTAGAATCCTTATTATCCAGAATGTACTATACCTACCAGAAAAACAATAAAAAGCAGCTTGCTTTTCTGTCAGACAATATAGTTGTACATAGTATGTTAATACATTCTTACTATTTTGACTTTATCCATGAATTTAAACTATTTTGACTTTATCCATGAATTTAAATTTCTTACAAAATAAAATGACTGGCATTAAAGTGGAAAAGAGTTTAAATATTGTCTGCAGAACTAAAAATATTCTGTGCTTTTAAATGTCTTTGGCTATGTTTTCCCACTTTTCAAAGAAATATACTCTTATTTGATTGTTAATAGAAGGATGTAAAAAGAATGGTTTTAATATTTCTACAGATAAAATAAGTAGCATAATTAATATAAAAGAAAAAAGTTTATATTAGACTGGGAAGAAAGAAAAAATGCATATTTAACAAAGGACATACTCCTGGGGGTTATTAAATAGGAAGTCACATCTGATATTTTAACCCTATAAGCCCTGCACACATAATTTTCTTCCAAGCTTCCTTGTCTCCAAACATGTGTGAACATGTCACAAGTTTAGATTTAGACCCAAAACTTTTATTACAAGTAAAACTGTCATAATCATTTACTTAATTTTTTTTATATGAATCTAAATTACCTCATAGCACATGCACATCCATTTGAAGACATCATCAGCTGGGGAGAAAATTATGTGCATAACACTTAGAGGGTTAAAAGAAATTCTGATTCCCTAAAGATCTGTTGCAAAATCTTTAAATATCTCCGTAGGAATTGTGAACTAAATTATAAAATCTAATCTAGTGAAAAAAAAAAAGCTTCAATGCTTAATGTCAAAACATGTTTTATAAGATTAAGTGTAGATTGTTATGCGAAAATTATTTGGCAAGTCGATAATAAAAATATACAGTTAAAATTGATGAGATTTAGATTTACTTATCTGATTACAATACAAAAATATTGATTTACTAACAAAATGTTTATTTAGAGAAAATGAGAAAAGTTCAACTAATGACTTTATGATTATTGCTGTATCCTCTTATAACAGAAAACATATGATACAGAAGGTATAAAAATGCCAAAATTAACTCAGACTACTATCAGAGATAATTTTTAGAACCTATTTTCCAAGGAGAAATTCTATCCATTTACTTAAAGAATTTTCAGAGCGTTAAGTTCCATTAGGATAAGACTACAAGTAATACCTCTATATCTCGTGCTTCATTTAAGAAAAAATGAGAAATGAAACTAGAATGAAATCTATTTCTTTTAAATACACCCAACCTACATTCACTGACATGTCTCCTAAGGATTACTGTACATTTGGACTTTTAACACCAGCTGTTTACAAGTGGCATCCCATTAGATGGACTCTGGAAGTTTGTGACAGAGGAATAGAACAAAATCCACCTTGGTGTTTTATTAAGTGCTCTGTTTTGTCAGAAATCAAAATGTAAAATGAAATTAAACTAAAATTTACCTACCACTTACTTTTGCAAAAACATTTCAATAATAACAGGTATTCTGGATATGTTACATAAAAATCATAAATTTTAATGATTCAAATATTAAATGGCTTACTCCATGCTTAATTTGAATCATCTCAACAACAACAAAATTAACTAAATAATGTAAATTAATTTAAAACTTAATTAAAATTATTTCAAAATATTTTCTTGCTTTTAGTTTTCAACAATATGATCCCTTCAACTTTAAGGAATATTTTAAATCATTCTAAGTCAGAAATAATGATATAAGCAGAGAATAAAGAAGTTATTATACTGACGAATATTATAAAAAATACCTTTATGTATGCCCAAAACTGAGAATAAAATTGTTATCATTAAGAAGTCACATTTTAGAAGTAAGAAAAAATATTTACATTATAGCATTTAAAATACTTTTAATAATCGTGAAAATGCATTTCTGCAAGTCTAAGATAAAATGTTGAAAGTGGGAATAAAATTACTCTTAAAAAAATTATTGAAGAAGAATACTTTACTTGAACTGCTGATAAACTATTTTGGCATAAACAAATCCTTACTCTAACTTTATAATTACCTTCAATGAAAAAATAAATAAAATAGCATGTGAAAATAAAGAATATTTACCTGTGCGATTCTGAATTTGGAGAATGCTTCAGTTTTGACATAAAAGCACAAATTATCACAAACTATCAATCAATTTCTAAGAAACATGTGAAGCAGTATTGATAATCAAAAGAATCTTGAAAAAATTACCCAACAATAAACAGGTATTCTTGATCCTAATTCTGATGGAACAGGCCTGTAGAATAAAGGCCTTAAATCTTGCACAGGAATACACCTCATTAATAAAAATGGAGCTGAAATGTATGTAGGAATCATAAAAAACACTACAAAATGGAAACTTTTTGCAAAGAAGAAGCATCTCAACAGCTTGATCTTGATCAGAAGTTCTAATTTCTCTAAAGATCCTCTACAGATTTATCTAGAAGATCCAACAAGTTTTGACCAAAAATTTAAACTTGATCACTATCTTCAAATTCCTCTCAAAATTTAGCATAAAAGAAATCAAAATCCACATAATTCCAAAAGTAAATAAAAAGAACTAAAGATATGAAATGAAAGTTGAATAACAACAAACAATAGCAACAGCTGAACAAACAACAAAGTGCGACAAAGAAAAAAAAACAAAAAAAATAGAATGATAAATTAATTGCAAGATTATGACTTCTCTTGTAGCAAAAATTAAACAGAATTCATAAGTATGATTAATGTAGATTAAAAATACAACCCATTCCATGTAATTTCTCATTATTGTATTAACCATAAATATTATTCACCATAAATATAATTTACTTTCTCAAAAAGAAAAATATTAGATTAAATTATGTTATCTTTCCATAAAACAATATTTTATTGAAATTTAACAGTCTTAGTAATGTGTTTCACCCTTTTATAATTGCTAACTGTAGTCCCCCCTTCAAGTTTGAATACATACAAACATTTTATTTTACAATTTATATATATATATATATATATATATATATATATATATATATATATATATATATATATATATATAAACTGAAAAATAAAAATAAGATTTTTATAATTCCAATTTTTTATAAATATTTTTAAATTGTATGTACGTGTATTTCATCATAATTTGAGACTGAAGAAATGATATTAAAGTATATTTTATAAATTTTCAATTCTGTATTCTTAAGGTGAATAAAAAATATTTTCAAATGTTAAGAAAAACAAACCTGTCAATAAATACTTCAATATGTATTAAAAAATATTGCATTTTCAGTAAAACTACAACTAATTTTAGATATTATTTTATAAAAAAGGATAATATAAAGGTTCTGATCCTAAGAAAACAATTTTATTATCAACCAAAATGAAAAATGTTTACACGAGAGAAGTTTTTTCAAAACAAAAAAACAAAACATGTAACTAAATATATAAATAAAAAAAAATGATTTAACATGCATTTTATTAAAATAAGCAACATAACTGAAGCACATCAAAACACATTTCAAACATAAATTAAGTACAAAAATATGGATTTTCTCTTTATGCAAATTTAATCCTATAATATTGATAAATATTCAAAAGGACTGAATATATATCACTATTCCAATAATATTTATTTTTTGGAAAATGTTTAAGCATCAGACCTTAGTTATTGGACCAGTAGATGGCATAGAGCTGGTCGTTCCACTTTGAGATGATATGGATGAATTTGGGCTTGGCTTGGGTTTAAATGGAGCCATTGACTGGCTAACTCCTTCTGCTAATATAAATTGCTCCCGTAATTCAATGTTGGTTCGTCCTTTAGCTATATCATAGTAAATATAAACATGCAGGGAAACATTTAATTGTCATGCATTCTATATCAGGCATTTGTTTTGATTTAATAAGTAAACACATAATACAAACGGATTTGCTCCAAGCATTATACAAATTACAAATACTGTTGATTAGGGAATCTTAAGGTAGAACTAATTTGAAGCTTAAAAGGTAAGTTTTGAAATATATAAAGTTATTATGAATAGAACATTAATATTTAGTATACAGATGTTAAGAATTTAGTTAGGTCACGAACCATCCTCATCAATGTGCAGATAAGTGTTCAAGTTTAAACATTTTGCTTGATATTTAAAGAAGTTAGGATCATAACAAAGACAGTAAATGACAGAATGGAGAAATTGCATGCAAGTATGAAGTTATAGACTCTCTTTAGAATTACTATGGCTAGATAATACTGATTTTTTAGAATGTAAAAAGAGTTTTGTTAGTTTTAATGCTTCTTCCCTGCAGCCTAAGAAAGCAGAAAGAAATAAGATTATAAGAAAGGAAGAGTAAAAGATCAAATAACATGTAAAAAAAATTATCACTCATATAAAGAAAAAGAAAATCTGTTATAACCAAGAATAAGAAAAATATCAAGAATTTAAATAATTTATTTTACAAAGGTCATATAAAATAAATAGTATATCAAAATGCAATAAACCTACTATCATGACAAAGAATAAAATTACAAGCATTTTGATATCTAAAAATATTCATTCATCAGTTTTATTATTAAAAAAGTATATCTACCATTTTGTCCTATTTTATACCTCAACACTTCTTCAATGTTATTAAAAAGTACAGTGTACTACAATTACTAAGATCATAAAAATCATTCATTTACAAAAATAAAAATATATACAGACCAAAAAAACAAAAATCTAGAAGCATATATTATGGATAATTGATACAAATTACTTTTAACCCTATAACCATTATGACTGGATTTTCCTGAATTTCAGAAGCCATGCTGATATGGTTAAACCCAAATTTTCAACATGTAAAGCATACAGCCTGCTTATTATTATACCAATCATTTCTATCTCTAAATCATTAAGAGCTCCTTTTATATTTTTTTTATTCCTCTGTAATGAAGCTTAAAATTATTAAATTAATTCATGATGCTCAAAACATCAAAAGTTGTTAATATGCTTCTCTTCTAGTGTTCTGCAGATGTCAATTCATAAGTTATGTGTATGGTATCCCTCTCTTTATTTTTGCTTCTGATATATCCCTTTAACCCTCCGAATGAAACACAGTGTTGGAAAAAAGTCTCCAATAAATTCGCTAGCTCTTTACTGTGCCGGTGTGCAAAGCGGTTTGATGTATTTTTCCTTCCCCCATTTTTCGGCTGAAATGGAATACGGGAAACCCACCCTTGTTTATTGTTGCTTTACTTCTGGCTTTAAATAGTTCTCCTCCCAGAGAGACTGCCCCGAAGGTGTTCCATTGTAACCCGGTGCATGAGAAAGTATTATAGTCTTATCTTTCGGTTTGACCCAAACGGGGTTTTTCTGTAAAGCTGTGGGCCTATGAGTTAAAAATTGCTTTGACTCATCTGTTTTTCAAATAAATTTTTAGGTTAATTGTGCACAAATGCCTGTAGAAAATATTTCTGTTACTGCAGCAATGTAGTTTTAAAATTCTTATGAATTTATTAAGAGCCATGTGTCTTTATAGTTTACCAACTTTCATCAGTTTTTATCGGGTACTAAAACTGAATCATGAAAACTTCTCTAAAATAAATAATATTGTTTCCGTACATTCGGAAAATATTAAAAAAAATAAATAAATAAATTAATGTTAAAAAAATTGCACAGAATTATTTAAAATATAGTTGTTTTAACAAGATTAAAAAAACAGTTAAATCTGTAAAACAACTTATAATTTTATAATCTACTCTGTTTTATATAACTCATTATGATCCACAAAAAATTAATGTTTTATAGTTGTGTTTTAAAATTTTTAAAGCTTTCTTTTTAAATATTAACTTTCAGCATTATAATTTCACTTTTCTTAATGATGCATAAGAACAGAGTAATATGATTTTACTTTAATGTTCCCTCTTTTCCCTCTTAAGCTGTTTTATTAAATATACAAATTTTGCTTTAAAAAGAACTGATGATTTTAGGAATTGTAATGTGGCACATATACGTAGTTCATAAATTGGGTATACAATTTCTATCCCATTTGTCTATATACATAACATTTTCAAATTAATCTTAGATGCGTTCAAATGTTTTTTACTCTGTTATGGTAGAACATAGCAATACATTATACTGTTATAATTGAAAGGTAAGATAAGTTTATTTACTAAGGTATTGCTTCGTTGAAATGTTCAAATAATTTTTTTTTAATACAAAAAAAAAAAAAAAAGGTTTTTATTCCACAAGTAAAAATTTCTTCGTTGGGAATAAATCTAATTAAGCAATAATCTACATCGAATAATAATCCATAATATGTTGGATTTGGATATATATTTATTTATTTAGGTATATTTTCTTTTATTCTGTGAAGTTTTAAAAGTTTTAAGAATATAAAGTGACAGATATAGAATAAATCAGACTGTTTCTAATTTTCTAGTAGGAACAAAAGTAAATGCTAAATTTTATGATCTTTTCTTATTAATTTTTTCTTTTTTCCTTTTTGTATTCTGCTGCTATTTTTAAGGATAAGTAAAAACTTAAAACTAGTTGTAGGTATCCGAATTACATAGGATGTACATAGTGTTGATCTCTGTCAACATTTGTACATAAGTTTAAACTATCATAAACTTTTCCAGTTTGAGGAAAAATGTAATAGGGTAGGAAGCCAGCCAAATGGGTAAGGCGCTGCACTTCAGAACTGGAATTCGTGGGCTTGAATCCCACTGATGGTATGATCCCAATGATGACTTATTTGCATTTTTTTAAAACTATAGCTCTAAAGTTCTAAAGATTTTAAGAAAATGTGGTAAGATTTGATAAATTTGATTTAATACTCTTTTTTAATTCTCAATTCCTAGCTCAGAAGTTTGAGCTAAAAAACTATTACTATATTGAAGATATAACAACTGATTAATACTCGACTTCAGATTCAAGTGTGAAATACATGGTTTAAAAAAATATGGTACACTTTGGAAGGGTTTAATTTTTTTTTAAGTATTACAGTAAACATTCTAATTGTTTTCTATTTTAGAATACAATTGAAAACAAAACTCAAGTTAAAAATAAAAACCTTTTAAGTTATGCTATTAGTACCCACACTGGATGGGGGAGGGAATTTTTCTGGGTGGCACTTAAGTTGTGAATGTGAGAAAAATATTAATATATTAAAATTAAACAGCGATTTCATTGAAATTTACACGTATTGATTTAGTTATTTATTTATTGCTAAATATTGACCATTCCTATTTATATAATTCATATTTAAAAGCTAAAGATATTTGTAATCATTAATTTACTATATTAATATACTTAAAAGTTGTGCATAAGAATTTGTTTCTTTTACTATAAATGATATGATTTCTCCATCGAAGAAGATATTGAAATATTCAATGAGATCTCCTGAGTATCATGTATATTGACTTTTAAACCTGAATTACCCCTGAATGGAAATCTTGAAGAACTTGGATTAGAAACCGAAGCATTCACTGTACTCCAATCCTCCAGTGATAGCTATTCTGATTCATTTTTAGAGGAAGAAAATTCATCCAGTGTAGAGTATAATAAAGACACAAAGAATTTCCTGCACATCTAACCTTTGTAAGTAACATTTTATTACAAATACATGTATTTATAAATACTTGTATTGACAAAGGTACGTGAATGTGCATGTATACATATGTATGTAATAATGAGGATCATATTAACTTATTATAAATGGAAACTGGCTGTAAACTACTTGATTTATTAAACATATGATATAATCAATATTCATGGTATATAAAAGATGTAACAAGAAAATTTACTAATTACACTTGGAGAAATGTTTTAACAAAAAAAAAAAAAAACAGAGTTATTACTTATTATTCAAATCATCACTATTTTCTATTCAAAATTTTGCTGATAGCAATATTTACGCTAAAAATTATATTTACCTTAATATTTACATTAAACCGTAATGCAGTTTTTTAAATTTTATAATGCTGTAAATTGATACGTCTGTTCTTTCCTTCCATTAAAAACTGTCTTGGCTTCAATGAACAAATAACAACGTAAGGCCAATTAAAATTGTTCGCCCCCAGATTTTTTTTGGAAATATGTTTTAATTCTTTTCATTGTTGAAAATAATCTCTCAGTAGATACGAGGAAATCTGCAGATATATTAAAGAGAGAATGAGTTGTGGGCAGGGCCGTAGTCAGAAATTATTTTTGTAGGAAGATGAAGGAGGAACGACATTATGAATGATACTCCAGTAAAACTACATGTTTTGATATGCGTGTATACTCCTAATGAGTATCATTACACAAATGTAGTTTCCTACAACAACAAAAAAAAAGATAGAATGAACAATTTTTAAGCTTTGAAAACGTGTCATGAAGTAACTACACAAGGAATTTAATAGTAAAATAAACATTGAAAAGAAATAAACTATGCATGACATTAAATTCTAACTTATAAAACAAGTATAATCGAAGAAAAATCAAATTTTGGAAAGAATATGAAGTTAAAATTATTTTTCCCTCTGTAATATATATATGCTTGCCTTAATGATTTACAAAAAATTTTGAATAATTGCCAAATTTCTAAAAATACATATTCTTTAAATCACCACAACCGAACGATGAACGATGGGTAAGGCACTGTTCATCGGTGCCACAATTCGTAGGTTCAAATCCCACTGCTGACATGGATGTATGTAGCCGCTAGGAAGGAAGTAGGTCCTGGTATTAAAAGTTCTTGTGCACCAAAATAGTAAACCTTAGCACTCCAAACCAAACTAAGTCTCCACTTAAAAAATTGTAATAAATGCAGTTAAAATATAAATAAAATATTTATATCATAGACTTTTTTAAACTATTGAAAGTAACTAGAAGAGCAATAATTTATTCAGATTTTTGCAATCAGTATACTTTATTTCAAAAAAGGGTTCTAGTAGGTTTACTATAAATAAACAAATTTCATATGTGCTGTAGTACTTTTTCATGAGTAAGGAGATTAATTACTATTGAAGAACCACTCATAAGTAATAATATTATTTGATATATTTAGATGTAAATTAACAATGCTGTAACCTTTACGAAGATTATGTTACATTATTTAAATTTATAATTTTATTATTATTTACCATATAAATATATATAAATATACTATTTATCTCCCTTTTGCACACAAAAGAAAAAAATACGGGTGATTGCTAATAAGTTTTTCTTTATATTTCCTCCCCTTATCTATCAACATTATGCTACGTATTTTTTTAAACTTTTACCAAAAATCTATCATATTTATATCAGTAAGACACAGAAATCTCTGATAGACTTTCATAGTTTAAATTTCGTTCTGATTCAGTAATACACAATAACTAGAATAAATTAATTTATTTGGAGCTATTCTGTAAATAAGAATTTGTCTTCAGAAACTCATCGCGAAGCGCTCCTAAAAGAAAAATCCTAACAATAGATTATGGAAAATGAGCGAATATCATTTCTTGGGACGAATGACCACAAGGGGGGTAGAGGGGGAACCTTCAAACACAAAGGCCACTTGGTTGAGGTAGGAACAACATTTCTGGCTAGCGGCCGAGCAAGACTTTTAGTCAAAAATAGAACTTTTAAGTTTTTTTCTAAGAACACAGCTGTACATGTGCATGTATAGCTAGGCAAATAGTGCACACACATAGAATGTCTTTCTACGCATAATGTTTTTAGAATTTCGGGGGGAGGGGAGGAGAATAGGAGGTCTTTTTTTGGACAGTCCTATGTTATAACACCTTAAGAATCGTGTTTATGAAGTCGAAGTATTGTAGAATAATTATACAATTTTAATTCCAGAAAATCCCCAATTTCCAGAAATAAATATACTGGTACATTTATACTTGTATAACTATTATTAAATAAATTAAAGTAAATGCTAAAAATAGAAATAGTTTTCTATACTACATACTCAACTCTATCTTTTTTTAATTTTAATGTTAGATGAACCTCGTGGTTACTAAAAATAAATATGTTTCAAAGTGAAACTAAATATATTGTGGAAGTCTTCAATCATATCCAACTAAAATTTAAAAAAACTTTTAATTTTATGAGTTAATTTGTTGCACAAACTCTTAAAACTGAACAGATGGTTACATTTGATTATTAATATGCATCCTTGGAGAGGAGTAGATTGGAGATTTTAAAGATTAAATCAAATGGCCACAAAAATGCTGAAAATTATTTGTTTTTGTTTATAAATTTTTGCCGTAATTACATTATTAAATATCCTAAAAATATCAATAAAAATGTATAGAATTTGCTAATGCCAACCTTTTGGAACAATTATCAAGAAACAGGCTGACTGGGTAGGGTAATCTGAGACTTGGTTGCACGTAATTAGGAATTGCAGCATTCTTTGGTCCCAATAAAAGGATTTTGTCTGCTTGGATTTGTTCTTTAGATTTAAAATTTGTTGATAGAAAATTGATTACAAAAATAAAAATCTTCCATAGAAGAACAAATTTAAAATTCATGTGAGTTATATAGTTGAGTAATGAGAGAATACGAAATATTTCAATAATTTGCACGATAAAGTTATATATAAGGGTAGGGATTTTATCACCCCCCCCCCCTAAAAAAAAAAATATTACCCTGAAAAATTACATACATCCACTTTCCAAATATTCTACGCTGCAGCATAATATACGCTAGGCACTACACTATAGCAGTAAGCTGTCTTTCGGTACTGATGTGTGAGGGTTCCAATCCTGCTGCTTACATGGATATTCAAAAATAAAAAAATACTGCAGCAATGTAAGAATAACCAGTCTAACTTCGCCTGTGTTGAGATGAAACAGAAATTTCGTAAAGAAATATTTTTATATTAGACTTTAATTTCAATAATTCATATATATATATATATATATATATATATATATGTATGTATATATATATATAAGCCCAGTGGCGCTGGGATGGCGCTTCTTGCTCCCACGACACAGGTCCGAGGTTCGATCCCCGGGCTGGGCAAGGTTGACTCAGCCTTTCATCCCTTCAGTGGGTCGATGAATTGAGGACCAAGCGGGAACTAAATGCTGGGGGTTCTGCATAAGACTGACCATCTAACCAGAACATATGCTTCGCATCCCTAAGCACCTGGTCACGTAAACGGAGATTGGCACCGTAGGCCTTGGCCCCCTAGGAGCTGTTGCGCCAAGGAGTTTATATATATATATATATATATATATATATATATATATATATATATATATATATATATATATATATATATATATATATATATATGAAAATTTGCTGCAAAAATCGGTACCAAATATACTAACACAAATTTATGTCTAACAAAAAAAAAACAAAAAAAAACAGATCAATGTCGAGTTAAAATGTTCAATTTTCAACTAATTTTAAAAAAAAGTTGTAGAAACTTATAATAACAATTTTTTACTTCATAAACCAGAGAGAAAATTAGAATTTTACACATTAATATGAGTATTTTATATGTGCCTCACCAGAATTATCAGCCAAAGTTTTAAAAATTATTGTTAATTTTATGTACAAATAAAGCTCGTCAAGTCTCGAACATCATCCCATAAAAAATAATGGATGATAAAAGTACAGATAAAAATATACTTTGAGAGACTTATTTATATATTTTTTTTACGAAACATTAGCCAAGACATTCAAGTGGTGCAATTAGAGATACATCAGTTACCACAGACAAAATACTTCGAAATAGAGGTTTATAAAGCAATGAAAAGCTATCAGCATTTTTATGCCTCAGGCAGAAGGGGAGCATCCCTCAATAAATGTCAGTCAAAGAGGGGTGCAATTCCCAAACAAAAGACCGGACCCTCCTACTGCAAAAGTCCAAGGAGGAAAGAAATGGCAAAAAAGTACGCGATATCCACTTTCGGAGCGCTTTTGAGGTTGAAAATTGTATGTGACAATCACTTTCGACACATCATTGGTGTGGCAGAATTGTACGTGACAACCGCTTAGAAGGTTAATGCTATGAATTTTATTTGATGAATTTTTCACTGAGTGTCTTCATTGTGAACATAGTCCTGTACTTTTACATTAAATGTACAGTAATGATTTTAACAACAATAATAATAATAATAAAAAGACTTGCATTTCTCTAGCACAATATGCAGATATTTAAAATTTTTTATAATTTCTAAAATGATAAAATTTTTTATATATTTCCAATTTCATTTTCAAAGTACAATTGTTCCTGACTAATTCATTTTTATACTCAGAATACAGGGAATTGGTGAAAAAATATGAATCTGTGAGACTCTGTTTTAATAATGGAAAGTTGAATTATTTATATAAGATATTTGTAAAACAATAGACATGTCTATGCATTAACAAAAGAGAGAAAATATACTACTGACGATTTTAATATATATATATATATATATATATATATATATATATATGTGTGTGTGTGTGTGTGTGTGTGTGTGTGTGTGTGTGTGTAAATATTCAATAATATCAGCTATTTAAGAGCACCAAAAAAAATGTTTTCTTTATCTTTTTCCCATGTATAAATTTTAAAAGTCAATATACCATGATATTGCAAAAGCTAAGATTGATAAGATAACAAGTTAATCATTCCAGATTTTACTAGATTTGGGAGAGAGAATAACAATAAGCTTACAAGTGAACATCTCGTTCTTATCTTGGTTAAAAAGGAAAGAAATTGGTTTTGAAATACTTATGGGGAAATCAGATCTTACTTAAGGTCATTATTCTGCTGTTCACTCCCAAATGATAGGAGCACCTTTATAGCCAAAAGGTTGTCAGTGGTTTTAATGGTTATAGGGTTAAAAATAATATAGGGTAAAACTCCTATTATGGAAAAATATGTTGTAAACAGAACAGAGTAAATTATACTTGTTACAACAAATTTAAAATGCATAATTATTATTTTAAATATACTTATTTTAAATCTCACTTTAATTAACTAAGGGAAAAAATTCTGCTTCTCTAACTCAATTAACTATGAATGATTCTTTAAAAACATGTAATAAAATAATTTTTTTTCAATAAACAAAATAATGATTATTTCTTTATAGGTTTTGTGATTTATACAATAAATAAATTTATATCTCAAAAATAATGAATGTTATTAAAATAAAACAGTAAGATTGAATAACAAAATATTATACTAACTAAAATTTAATATTAAAAATTTTATAATTTATTTTCATAGCTTACCTCGGCAAGGATCATTCTTTACTAGGAATTCATCTAAAGCTACCCAACCACCTCCAACACGAACCATTACTGTGCTTCTTAATATTCTTACAAGCCTTAGCTTTTGAGAATCCCCAAACTGTGAAAAAAATGTAACCTGACCTTCAAAGACATATATAGAAAAGAAAAGCAAAGTAAAATGTTTGTACAAAATGTAAATTTTTCCCCGAGACTTCATTTCAGGGCAATTATATTCAATTAACTGATTAAATTTCACGTTTATTTTCATGCATAAATTTAACATTGCATTCAAATAGCATGCAAACATTAACAATAAAAAAGTTAAATACATATAAAAATTTAAAAATTGGTATAAACAAGATTTTAAAACTATTTAAGCCTAATATTATAACTTTATAATTGATCAGTAAATGTAAGTTTTTCATTTACTTCAAGAAAACAGATTTTAACTTGTTCTAATTCTTCACCAATGTTTTGATAAGGAAAGATATCAAAGAACTACTTTCCAAAATGATACCCTTTTACCATAGGAAAAAAAATTTTAAATTCAGTATTACCCTATATTTCCCTTCACCAACTTGATAAACTTTAAATCTGTGCACACATGTGCACTTTGCAACTTGGCGCTGAACTTCATCTTGGATTTTCTCAGCATCAGTTTTTGGTCCTCCCTAGTAAAACAAGGAAAATAATATACAGTACATTAAAAATAAAGCAAGTATTTTAAAAGTTAAACTGAATGAAAAAAATAATATGCCTATAAAATGTAGTATAACATATGAATCCATTCAAAATAAAATTTAAGTGAAACAGATATGAAAGAGAAATGTTTAAATGAAGATATCCACTGATACATGAATCAAAAATGAAAAAAAAAAAATTAAACTATTTAAGGACAAGTCATAACACTTTTATTAATATAATTATTTAAAAGATATGTCTCATATTAAAAGTATGTTTAAAATGATTTGAGTGTTAGTATCCCACATATTTAAGTATATTCCAAAACAACTTTATAAATTTTGCATTACAAATCATATTTTGGAACTACATACCAAGGTGATAATCTGTTTAGTATCCTATGCAATGTAAGTTGGTAATAGAAATAAAGATTAAAATTTAGTTGCTGGAACTATAAGTTATTCAGAACATATGAAATAGACAAAAGCAAAAAGTATATAATTATACCATTATACTGAATGCAATAAATTAAAAATCCTATCTCAATAACAACTTTACAAATAAGTTTAATACTTTTAATAACAACTTTACAAATAAGTTTAATACTTTTAATAACAACTTACTAAAAGTTACATAAAAATTAAAGACACTGGATATTAAAAAATGTACCTTTTAAGACATTTAAGACATTTTAAACACAGACATTTTAGGTAGCTCATTTAAATATTTATAATTATTAAATGAGTATGGCAAAATAAAATGTCAGATAAGAACTTGACATATAAAAAATACTAAACTTATTCACAAATATATGAATTTAGATATGAGCATATATGATTATATATGAATTTAGATATGGACATATAATAAAAATATATGATATACAATATATTAAGGCACATAAAATTATGTATGTATACATATGTTTATAGAATTTAAACGTACCTCTCTCTCAGGACGTAAAGTCTCAATATATTCCTTACTATCAATAAACCCATCTCCATTTTTATCAAAAACATCAACTACACGCTCCATTTCTAAATGGCTGGTAGAAAATTCTGTAAGAATAAAATATTAAATAATAAACATTAGGTATATTTATCAATATATTAATATATGTAAAAAATATTTATAATTTACTGATTTTCAGATGACAAATATTGTAAAAAAATGCATAATAAGCAATGAAGGTTTACTTACTAGACTTTAAAATTCCTTCAATAAATTCTTGTTTTGTAACTTTTCCAAGATTATTTTTATCAATCTTTTTGAACTGATCCATTATGCGTGATTTTTTATTGTTCATCCAGCCTAGATACTTAAAAAAAATGAAAATATTAAAAAGCAAGTTCTTTTATAATAATTTCTAAACTAATTTTTAAAAAATAAATTCCTTTAAAACTTACTCTAGATCTCCATTCAGCAAAACTAAAATGCTTGATTCGATCCAACTAAAAAAAATATATATTCATGAATAAATGATTTTAATATATCATTATTAACAACCATAATAAATATACTTCTTAAAGAGTACCTATTAACACTTTTTAAAAATAACCAACCAATCTAAAAACCTTTAACAAGAATTAAATAATACTAAAACTGATACTCTTCTTCATTGTCTGAAATATTCTGAGTTACTAGTTGAAGCATAATCAATCAGAACAACTAGCTGTCTTGTAAATATATGTTGAAAAATGCTTTCACACTAGAACTGCAATGAATTATCAGCTGCTGCCTTTCTATGATATGTTTGTATAATACTACAAACTAATAATAAACAAAATACAGTTTCAAATAAATTATAAGTTAGTAATGTTTAATATTTTACTTTTCTAACTTTATTTAATACTGTATAAAAATTAATGATATAGAACACTACAAATTATGAAAGCTAAAATTGAAAAAGCTAGTACTCCAAGAAAACTTTCTATGTATGACTAATAAAAAAAGTTTATCTCAAATTTATAAAAAAACTTATGGTATTGCTTATAAATTACCTCAACAAGATAATTATATTTATCTTGAAGCCTACGTTGCCTTTCCATAGCTAGAAGCCAAACATGACGCCATTTATCTATTAAAACTCTTGCTTTGGGATGTTTAATATCAGAATCTCCATGTGTTCGCCTAAAAAAGAAAAATTAGAAAATAAATAAAACTTTTGTTTAAGAAGAAAATTTTAAAATTCAGGTTATTAATGTAATAAGTAATAAAAATTACTGGTAGCTATTTAAAATAAGTACCATTTGATACAAAATTCACAAAATATTATAGAATTGTCTTATAGAATGAACATGAGATTTTAAGGCCCAATTAAAAAAATACAAAGAGAGACCAAATGACTAGGAACACTACTGAAATTTTTGTACTTTTTAGTGCAAATGAATTTTTTTTTAACAATTAGATGGTTATAGGTCCTGCAGATAATTTTTATTTATAAAAGTACATTATTAAGGTCATTTATAATATACTTTTATAAATACACAACAATTTGAGAAGACAAAACCATTTATTATTTTTTGTGAAAGTAATAAGTACATTAATAGCAGCTCTCTGTTGTAATTAAAGTTTCTAAGCTTTGGGTTACCTTGTAGATATCAAATTTTTTATTTTGTTTATCAGTGATAGTGTTCTGATAAGAGTTTTAACAAACTGGTACTTGATGGTAATTTTTTCTTTGGTAATTGCTTCTTTGATGAGCTCTCAACAAGTAAATAAATAACATCCTTGGCTTTGTAGTCAGAAGTCCAAATGTTATGGTGTTCACATTGTTTTTTAAAAAAATGTACTCTTCACCAACCTAGAAGTAGTAATTGATTTTCTAGTACTCTCAATGTACTGGTTCACCCTTGTGGTTCCTTCTTCAATTTATAGACATCTTAAACCCTCAAACAAGATTACAGACCATACCATAACACTAACCAAGTATTTAACCCTCTTCTCAAAATAGTTTAGATGGAACTGAGTCCCACAGAATAATAAACTCTTTTTGACCAAAATGTAACATTTTGACTCACAGCAGAAGCATACTTGTAAAACTTATAATAATGATAAGAAATAATTTTTGAACTACAGTATATTAAAAGTTGTATTTACTTTATTCTAGTCTGTTACATTTATATTCGAATGATGTCTAACACACTGCAATTGCTTTTGGCTTAGTGAGGAGTGGTATTTTGAAATTTTGATGACTGTTCAACTCCTTGGCCAACTGCCACCAGATTGCTCATTTGTAATATTCAATTCCCTCAATGTGAATTATTGTACTTAAGATATACCACACACATTTTATGATATTTGGAAGAGAATATTTCTGAATTTATGTTTGATATGAGGAGAGGTGATCCTCTTGCAGTTAAATTTTCCTGTATGGCTAATTTTTGGAGTCTTGTTCAATTACATTTCTATTTTAATTCAATTGATGACAAACTTCAAAACATTTGCAGCAATGGCTATGCATATCTTGTGATGTATGGAGCATGTCAATAATGTATTTATGTATGCTTTTTAGAGATGACTAAGTTTAAAGTTTTAAAGTACTTGTTAAAGTAGGAAATTAAAGTTTTGCCCATACTGAAATAAGAGAAATAATTATGTACATGATATCACTACAATAACAGTTTTTAACAAACTACTACCAAAACAGATGTAACCTTAATTATTTGAAATTTAACACCAAATACAAGTACTGCTATCCATCAAAAACAATGAGGATATAGATAGCAATACTAAATAAAATATACTTATGAAACACAATTTGTTTTCTCAAAAAAGAAATTTAAACCTGAAAACACAAAACTTCAGTATTGTCCCTAATAATGTGCCTCTCTACTATAAACTCAAAAAACTTGAATTATATATATAACATGGGGATGATTTCCTTATTATAAATGAAATAGAAAACACAATTCAAATTTGATATTCTATTCACGTACAGAACACCAAATGATCTTATTTGATGTTCTAACATAAAAAACACTTACAAGGGTGTAGAGGTTTTCATTGCAGTAGGGGTGGCAGAACGGGCTGGCTTTTCCTTTACTTTTTCTTTTGGAGTAGAAGGTATTCCTTTGGTCTGACGCTTTGAAGAGAAAGCTTTGGAAACTTTATCCACATCAGTTTGTCGTTTAGAAAGATCATTCATGAAGTTCTATAATTCAGAACCAAAATATGTTCATACACTTAAGGAAATTAAGAGAGAGAGAGAGAGAACAATAAAGATCTCTATCCTGATATAAGATAAGAGTAGTTAATACACCTGGTTTTAAAAATTTAGCAATTTTAACTGGACTTTATTACCTGGTGTTCTTTTATAAGTTCTTCTAACACAGGTAGTTCATCAGGAAGAGGTTCAGCTTCCAAAGCTGTCAAAGAAGATTCAGCATTTTCAAGCCAAGCCAAAAGATCATCCAACAAATCATTAATATCTCTGAGAGATAATAAATGATCATGGAGTCGTTGATCTCTCTGTTTTGACCAAAGGCATATCTAAAATAGATGGTTTATGTTTTAAGATACAATAACACTTAAAATGTACAATTAGTCATAATAAATCATATACATAAAATTCAAGTGAATAAATTTCTAAACAAATATTTAATAAAATATGAGATACTAGGTTATAAACTAAGCTAACTCATTAAAAACAACAATGTTATCAACATACAATTTAAGAAAAGGTAGTCTGAGAAAGAAACATTTCTGAAATAGAGCAAATGTAAATTTCCAATGGTAGTCTTACCTCATCCCACCGAGATTGAATTATTGTAATCCAATGTCGAATAACAGACAAACCATCAGGATGACATTTTTTAAGTATAACATTAGCAAGTTCTAAGGTATCATTTTTCACTACTTCTTGTTTCTTCATTTCATTCAAAAATACTTCATGGTCAGCTAACTGCGTTTTAGTGGCCTCTTCATCTTCTGGCAAAGATCCTACAAATCGAAGTTTCATCTCTGCATCTGATAGCCATTCTAGCAGTATGTGAACCATCTTATACAGTTTCTCCGCCTACAAATTTTATAGTATTATTATCCTTTTTTAAATTTAGCTGGATATATTTAATTAAAATTTAAGTTAATTAAGTTAGTTGAAAAACTTTATAAAATTATATTAACTGAAGGCTCAAAATTAAATATATTAAAAGAATAAGGACACTGATACAGAAATGATGAGAGAATAGAACAAAATGTTATTTAAAGCATTAAACTATTTTTAAATATAAAAATTTAACATGTTTTTAAAAATCTAGTAATATGAAAGCATAATATCAGACAAATAATTTTAAAAAGCCTTTAAAAATACACAAATATGTGTTATAGAAGTAAGTATTATAAAGGTTGAAAAAAATTCATTCATAGTACAAATATCTCTTACTAAAAGGAGGGCTTCTTCAAGATTCTTTTTTCTTGTATCATTTAATTCAGTCACTGCTTTCCATTTGGCATTGAGTTCATCAACTTGAGAAGAAATACATTCAATATCTGCATGACTTGCTTCTTTTTTTAAGTCAACAGCTGTTTTACAAACAGATTCCAAACTCAATCCACGATTTTTGAGTTCCTCTTCAAAAGTCTATGATTGAGAATAGCAAATTTTCAGCATAAATAATTTTAAAATAGTTATACAAAAAGGAACAATTTGCAATGTTCCATACCTACAGGAAAGAAACATATTCTAAAATTATAGAACTCACCTTGTGTTGATCTATTAGAGATGTCATGGTGTCCAAATCTCCATGGTATGGTTTTCCATCAGTTAAGGAAGTAATAGCTTTATCTAGCCAATCTATTAGGGCTACAACAGCCTCTTTAAACTGACCAGAGTATAAGAGTGCTTCTTCTAATCTGCGTTGTCTATTGGAAAGGAAAAAAAATTATGAACTGTAAATTTCAGCTATATAGTAAATATAAAAATTACAATCAATATATATGCACCAACAATGTCCAGTCACATGTGACTTTAGATGTTTTATTGAATATCTAGAAAAATACACAAAGAATTGTCCTGAAACTTCAGATAACATGGCAGAGAACATAGTAGACATATATTTCTGTAAAGATGTGTTCCTAAATCCCCATAGTGGACCATCAAGAAACTGAAGAATAAAAAATATATTGTATATCGCGGGCAGCAGTATCAAAATTTTTTCTGCAGCCAGAATAAACATTAATATGACTGTCCACAACATATATGTATATTTTGTAATTTTAAAAAATGTTATATTATATTCGGATAGACCCCTTTCATCTTTTAGCTTTCTTTTGAGAACAATGAATTCCAAGTTTATTCTATCAATGAACGATTTCAGAATTTTTAAGCTTTTGGGTCTTTCACAAAAGTTCATGTATACATTTAAGCAATAAATGTTCTATTTTGATTGAATTCATGCCTGCAAACTGAACATTATATTAGTAAATCTGATAACTTTTTAAAAAAATAATTATTTTTTAATTCTGATTAAAGGGTATTATGGTCAATGTTGTTTTTAATACTTCCTGAAAATAGCATTCCTTTATATTGAGAACTATGAAAATTATAAGCAAAACACTTAGTGAAATTTGGGATAATTTGTATAAAAAAAAAACCTTAATTTCTCCTCCTAGAATGCATGTTATTCTTATTAAAATCAACACATATTATAACAAAAAGCCTTCTAATCATATGCTAAATTTGAATATTTACAATAGCTTTTTACATTATTATCCAAAATATATACATTTTCTTCAATTTCTTGATTATGGGAAAACTTCTTCACATAATAATATGATGACTACCATGTTCTCAACATGTCTATATACCCAAGATAGTTCCTCACATATTTTTCTAGATATTCAATAAACATCTAAAACTGTAATATAAAAAAAAAAATCTATGTTTATGAATTCTTTATATAAATGAAGATAAATAAAAGTTATATATTTCAAGAACTGAAAGCTTTTTTTTTTAAGTAAAAACTGAAATTGTAAAGCAAAGAAATATTGACACTTTCTTTTAGTTGGAAACACAATTCAGATTAAACAGATATAAAATTTACAGTATAAAATAAGTGTTAAAACTGCATTAAAGAGAAAAGGATATACTTTTAGTTCAAATATAAAATAGTATTGAGTTTATTTTACTTAAACATACCAAAACAAAACTTTATTGGAATAGACAGAGGTAAAAATTTATCATATTACTACAAATAGAAAATAGAAAATAAGATAACATATGTACTATATAGGAAAGCACAATGACATATCATAGTACAAAATTATAAAAATTTAGAATGAAGTGTCTGAACAATCCTTTGTAAAAATAGTACTTAGTTGCAATGAAAGTATAAAATACCTGTCAACTGATTTTGAGCACACTTTATTCCATCGCGTTTTTAATTCATTCATCATGTTTTGTAACAACTGAACATCTTGCTTTGGACATCTGTCTTTCAGAATTCGCCCACTTTTCATTGTAGCATCATAAGTTATTTGTTTAGATCCAAGTGTCCTTTGGAACTCCTTATGTTTACTCAAAAGTTTCTTGATTTTTACAGGGTCATTTCCTATGGGAGTTGTAGAATCCAATACTTTTTCTGCTTCATCAAGCCAAGTTGACAAAGATGTCCATGCATCATGAAACTAAATAGAAAGAAACCATATAAAATACTTATCCCATACAATATT
This sequence comes from Pardosa pseudoannulata, assembly GCA_032207245.1. NCBI lineage: Eukaryota > Metazoa > Arthropoda > Arachnida > Araneae > Lycosidae > Pardosa > Pardosa pseudoannulata. The sequence continues at coordinate 29,651,810 of CM063502.1, read as the reverse complement.
ATCAGATACAAAAAAATAAAAGAATCATAAAACTTCTACTAGATGTAAAAGAATTAATACAACCCAAAATTAATTTCCAAAATAATTTATATTTTCCCTAAATTTAATCTTTATTTCATTACTTTGCAAATTGCATTTTCTAAGATCTTTGTTATAGTCATAATTATTATGTGTGTCATAGTTGTGGGAATTTATACATAAATAGCTAATATGGAGGGACAGAAAGTGAGCTAAAACAAATATTCAACATCTTAGTTTTTGAACAATAATTTTCAAAATTTTAGAGATGTGTAATAAATAAACATTTAAATCAAAAAACCAAATTGTTGCTAAGGAGGGATCTAAAAATTTATTTTGTAAAAAGTATAACAATTTCAATAGAAAAAAAAATATTTAAAATGGCTAATAAAAAAATTTAATCTAATTCTATATAATTAACTGAAAAATGTATCAACTATTCGCCATGTATAGATGTAAATTATTATGATACTGCATATTCCTTTTAACATTAGGCAAATAAATATACTATAATTATCATCACCATAATGAATAGCACATGGAATGCCAATTAAAAATATAGTATTTACTTCTTTTGCTTCTTTATATCCATGATCTAAAGCTCTTGTTCTTTCTGCAGCCTTTGAAACAACTCTCTCCCATCTATTCTGAACACTTATAAGGAGATTTTTAATCAATATCACATCCTGTTTTTGACTGAAATACTTAAGATGAGTTCCTTTCTTTTCTAAGTTAATCATAACTTCTCTATGAGCTCCAACATCTTTCTGAAAATTCTGTATAGAGAAAGGGATAAACTACTTCAACAAACTGAACTGTAAACTTGGAAGATACAGTAGTTGTTTAACAGAAGAGGAGGAAAAGATAAAAGTAAAAAGGAATAAAACTATGGAGATATCAATAAACAGGATTTAGAAATATCATTAAAATAGTAAACATCAAAATTAAAATTTATAATTATTACACAGAAAGATCAGCAGAATTTAAGTGCAATATTAAAATATTCTACTGTATAGCCTGTAAAGACATAAATAATTGTATTTACAAAAAATAATTAGTTAATGAAAAAAGATTAAAAGAATTTTAATGACAGTACACAAATGCCAATATATATAGATAATGCACATATTTATTACATGGTATGGATGTTATATATTAGACAAAACAAACAATTAAGTTACTACTAAGGAAGGATCTCAAAATTTATTCTCTATAGCTAAAATAAATTTTGTGGTAGTTTTAAAAGAAAAAAAATTTAAAATGGCTAAACTGAAAATATAACCTTAAAAAAAATAATTAACTGAAAAATATACTAATACATATGCAAATATACTAATATAAAATAACATATGATCTGTATAGGAGAATATCTATATAAAAGAAGGTAAAGAAATATTCAAAAATACAAAATATAAAAATACCCTATGTTCATCAATTTGTTCTAAAACACATTTCATGTAACGGCTGACAGGTTTCAATGTTGTCAAATATTTTTCAGCATTTGTTAGCCACTCAACAAATTGTTGCAGAGCTTCATGAAATTCTGTAGCTTCTCGTAAAGCAATTTCTAGTTTTATCTAAATAAAATACATATAAAGTTTTATTCATGCATGAAAAGCAAAAATAAAAATTAGCTTAATAACTATTTTCAGCACTTACTTTGCGATCATTGGCTTTAACTGTAATACTTTCCCATCTTTGTTTCAGTGTATGTAAATTGTGTTGCAATAATTTTGTACTACTTTCTCCAGATCGTTTTAAATAAACATCTCCTTGTTGCATAATACTTTCAATTTTATAACGATTTGACTCTAGTTCATTGTACAAATCCTAGAAAAGTTATAATACATAAGTAATAAATTATATTATACTTTATTAAAAATATGTAATATTTAAAAATAGAATAATATTTAAAATAGTAAAGCCACAAAAAAAAAATAAAAATCAATATACAATTTATGAACACAATGTTCATTAATCCAAAAATCAGTCTTTTATATCACTATACATCAAATTATTTTATTATTTATATTTTATATATTTTTTTTATTATTTATACATCATATTAAATAAACATCTCCTTGTTGCATAATACTTTCAATTTTATAACGATTTGACTCTAGTTCATTGTACAAATCCTAGAAAAGTTATAATACATAAGTAATAAATTATATTATACTTTATTAAAAATATGTAATATTTAAAAATAGAATAATATTTAAAATAGTAAAGCCACAAAAAAAATTTTAAAATCAATATACAATTTATGAACACGATGTTCATTAATCTAAAAATCAGTCTTTTATATCACTATACAGGTGCATGGAATGAAGGATAATGAGTCAAGATTACATATTTTCTGTCACTACCTGCTATATACTTATTCTAAACAGAAAGATAATTAGGATTCAAAATATCTTTCTCCCTGTTCCTATGCTTTTTTTTATATAAAAAAAAATCTGACACATGTGTTGTCAATACAAATACTTTTTCTTTCTTCTTATATACAGTTATGCTTATGTTGGATGGCATCTATCTCTCCTTTTTAAAGCTTTTCTCAGAAAAATTTTAGTTGTGCTTTTTATTTTCATAAAAGCTCCATACAGATTTATCTTTAGGTACTCTCAGTAATCTGTTACTGATAGGAAATTTTTATGAAAATCTATCATCATACAGGTTTCATCTTTAATATAATAAATTACTCATGAGTACTCTTAGTACTTGTCCTTGACAAGAGCGAGAACAACTTATATTTTCTTTTCCACAATAAGTTAGCATGTTACTTAAATTATTCCACTTATACCAGTACATTGTCACCTTTTAATATACAAGGCTATTCATGATTCCCTCTGGGCTTTTGAAATATTGTAGTTAAAAGAAACTAAGATGAATGCAGTAAAAATGAACTTTGCTTCAAATACAGAAACACTTCAAAGTTTTTAATAATAGCAGTTATCACTGGATGGAAACATATTTGGATTAGGTAAGCATCCAAAGATGATATATATCTTTTGACTCTTAAATGATTTAACACTGTGGGACTTTTTCTTGTGGAGCTATGTAAAAGACCTTGTTATTACCCTCTTTGCTACATGATCTAGCAGAACTGCATGAAAGAATCCCATGTGCAGAGAATGCTGTTAATAGTACGATGTTGAATTGACCTTGGCAGGAATTAGTCTATCGCAACGATACTCTGTGACCAAGGGTTTACAAATAGAACATCTGTAAAGACTGTAAATAAAACTTGAATAGATTCTGTATTTAGAGCAAATGACTTTTTTTTTTACTTTATTTGCATTAGTTTTTTACTATAGTTTACTAAAACCTCAGAAAGAATTATGACAAGCACTGTATATGCTTTCATATAGGCTACATATTAATGCTCAGTAATGTTTAAAAAGGTTAACAGAGCTAGTATAAAATAACTGAAAAGTTAAAAAAAAATAATATACCCTAAATCTATTCAATTGCTCCTTAGCTGTTTCAGGTAATCCTCCAACAGGCTTGGAAGTTACCAGCTGCCCATCAATGTCATTTAACCACATTAAAAGATCCTGTATATCTTGATGGAATTGTTGAGCCTATTTGAGATTTAAAATATTTATACTTCCAAATTTTCAAATGATATAGCAAATAAATAGAGCTATACAGGATAAATCAGCATAATATACACAAAATATATAAACACCTACTTCTTTGAGAGCATCTTCTAACTCTTTATATCGATCAGCAGCTTTGTTCTGCAGATTTTGCCACCGAATATTCAAATCTTGTAACTTATTATGAGTAAATTTTGCATCCTCACTGCCTCGATCTGAATCCATAAACTCATGACCTGCTCTATTAATAGTATCCATACTAGTTTGATGAGCAAGTATATCATTCGATATGACCTGTGTAAAAACAGAAATTTAAATTTACAAATTTTAATAAAAATTATTCTTTGCTTTGGGAAGCTGTATAGAATTATAACTAAATATAAGATATACTAAATTATTAATACACCAAAAATACATTCTGTGGTTTATATAGAGAGGACACTAGTTTTAGAAAGAGCAGAAAACTAAACTAAATAGGACAAGAAACGATAAAGAGTAATATTGTATATGCACATAGTTTTAAAAATAATTGTCATGAGATATCATAAACTATGATATTTAATAATTTATTTAATATAATTGTATGATAGGAATTTCTTATATATATATATATATATATATATATATATATATATATATATGAAATATAACATTTTTAAAATCTAGAAGGATTTTAAATAGGGAAAGAAATACACCATAAAATTAAAAAGTAAATGGTCTCTCATTAATTTAATATCACTATGACTTTTATAGTTTTATTCCTTTTATCTCACAAATTACAGAAATGCTTTAAAGATTAGTTGAATGCTTATTGCAGAATGGAATAGTATTTATAGAAGTACTTCATTCAGTATCTCTCTATTTCTTAGTCAAAACTACACATATATACACAAAAAGAGAAAGAAAAATGGTAAGAAGAGCAAAAACTTCTATAAAATTAGAAAAAGAAAGTACATATACTTTGATTTTTTAAAAAAAGTCCTTAAAATATCATCATACAATTTATTAATCTGATTTCATTAACAAGTGATCATTTCCAGATGTCTAAATATTGCATTTAAATTTACAATTAACAAAGCTTTTTTTTTAATTAAAATTATTTTCTACTTTCAATTTATCAGTAATAATACTACTTATTCTTACTACTTACTATTACAATAGTAACTTACAACTTCCATAACAAAATAATTCTTTAAAAATAGTAATCATTTTTATTTATGAAAGCATATTTATTGAAGATAATTTTTGACACAAACATTTACACAAAACATAATTCATCAGAAAACCTCATCATAAATTCATTTCTTTTAAGCAAAAGCAAGATATTTATGTTGCTAAAAACTTCTTTAAAAAATATTATAAAAAGAATTATTTCTGAATAATGGAGAATAATATATACAAATGTATGAACACATAGAAAAAAATCTTTGATATTTAATATTCTTTACAATGAATAGTAATCAAATCAGAATTTATAATAATATAATAAATCTTTGTAATCATAAATAGAAATTAATCACAACAAAAGAAAATTCTAATCATTATGAATACCTTGTGTTTTGCAAGAACAACTTCTATAACTTGTGGATCACCAAAAACAGGTTTTAACTCATCTAACGTTTTTTCTGTTTTAGATATCCAAATCACCAATTCATCTAAAGCATGCTGGAACTGACCAAGCCTCAAAAGTGTTTTTTCCATTTCTTGCTGCATAAAATAAAGTTAAAATAAAATATTTTTGTAAGGTAAACCATAAAATAAAACAAAATAATAATAATAATAATAATTATAAATACACAAACTTACTTGTCTTTCAACAATATTTTTTAGTAAGTCATCCCATCGTTTGTTAATATCAGCTAATGGTTCTCTGATGGCAACTGCTTGATCTGATGATGTACGTTCCATTAATTCTTGAGCTTGTCGGTTTAAAGACTCTATTTCAACCATATGAGGATCAACTTCTAGTTTAAAAACCTTTAAATAAAATCAATCATTATACAAAACTTTTATAATTCACAAAGTCTGAATTAAATTTTAAAACCAAATTTCTGAATTTCAAATTCTTTGAATTACAAAATAGAGTACTAAATGGGAATACAAAAAAGTTTTCTTCAGGATATTTGTTTCATGTATACAAATTGTAGTTTAAAAATATGGAGAACTTAAAATTCCAACAAAAAGACCTGAAATACATCAATAACTGCCATTCATTAAAAATAATTTTTTAAAACACTTTTACATACTTTTAACTGGTCTATTTGGCCTTTTACTGAGTCAATATCTGATGATACAGCTCCAAGTTTTCCAAATTTGTCTTCAACTGTATCTAAAAATTCTAACAAATTCTATAAAAGATAAACATGTTTTAGTGAGTGAAAATTATAATATATATATATATATATATATATATGATAGTGTGGCTTCTCTTGGTTTATTATTGAAATCGGAAGTATTTCAATCAATTCGTTCTAAATATGTTTAATTAAAGCCACACCAACATAAAAGAAGAATATACATTAGACAGGTAGCATTCTTATACTGCTCAACTTAAACATACATGACTGTTTTTAAAAAATCAAAAATTATTTGACTTCTACAAAAGGAATAAAATTTATAGTGTACCTGTAAAGTATCATGGAATTGCATAGCTTTTTCCATTGCATCAATGAGATTTTGTTCTCTTTTGGCATACAGAGTAGTCACATTCTCCCATACTGAGTCTAAATCTTCAATATGTTTCTGTACTTCAGGTTTATCTGGCTCCCCACATAACTGCATCAAACTCTGTCCAGCTTGGCGACAATGATCAACTTCAGGTTTTGTTTGAGTAATTTCTTGTTTTATTTCCTGTTAACATAGTGCAAAATAATCAGAAAAAAACATAACTATTTTGACTTGGACAAGATGAAATATATTACACATAAATATTAATGCCTGTTTCAAGACTTAATGAATGAGAGTAAGTAAATTAAAGTGGTCATGCTGTGATGGTAAGAATCATGCCAAATTTTAAATTAGATACATTGAAGAACCCAAATATTATGACCTTTTGGATTTTACACTTTTTTAACTTCTAAAAAGTTACTTGATGATTTATCCACAAACTAGCCATCTAAAGATTACGTTTAAACACTCATTTTCTAGTGAAGTTATAGAAGATATGAGCATTTTGGTGACCATACACATATTGAAAATAAAAATTTAATCACCCTGTGTCATAAATAAATGGGAATGATTTGTATAACATTTACTTGCATAACATTTTTTTTAAACTAACTTGATTGTTGGCAAAGTTTATATGAATTTTTTTAAACACAGTTCAATTAAAGGAAATATAAATGTTTTTTAAAACATAATTTTTTCCCAATTAGACGTTTTTTCTTTTACTTCTCAAAGTTTATATAAAAAATTTACTTAACTCATCAGAGAGATGTAGTTTTGCATTTTAAACATAATGGTGCTAATTATGTCATTGGATTCTCATCATAAATTATGTTGATTACAAATATTTGATGATGAGAACAATGGGTTTATGTATATGCAAATAGCAGACTTATTACCTGTTGTATTAGGCAAATTTGTAATAATGGGACAAAAACTTCGAAATTTCAAGTATTGTAAAATTTGTTACAATGGGACAAAATATCAGGATCCATGGAAACAGGATGCATTAAGGGCAAAAGAATAGAAATTTTTGAAGGGATTAAATTTTGGCTAATTATGCATAGTACTGGCACTGAAAAATCCAAGGAAAAGGAAACAAGAAACTCTTGGAATGTAGACGTGGAAATTTTTTTAATTTTATTTAGAAACTTCAGAGTAGACAACAGCCTCCAGCAGCAAAACCGCTTGTATTACAACATGATAAATAGAAATAAACACATCCCTCAAAAATATATTTTAACTATGTGAATGTAGAAAAAAAATTTTTTTAGTAGTAAGAACAAATAAAAAAGGCAAGCTTCTGTGCAATTCTACATTTTGGGTACACCATAGACTATATTAAAGACACTTATTGTAACAGGAGTCTATAAATTTGGATCACACTGCTGGCATGGATGTTTATAGCTATTAGGACTCAGTTTTAAGCAGTAGGTCTTAATCTCAGTAAAGCTTACAAAATTTTAATACGAATAAGACCATTCTTATGACCCTTCTTATAAATTTTAAAATTTTTTGTTAAAAAATAGTGAAACATCATTGACTCAATCCAGTTTGACATAATTTGGGTCAAGATGTTTAATTCACCAAATTGCATCATTTCTATAATTTTAGAAAGCTGCTGATATAATATTAAGGAATTAAGAGGATAAAACAAGTTATCGCAAAATATTTGTTATGTTTTAAAGAAGTATTCATATCTCATATTTAATATAAGAGCTCTATTTCCAATGAATAGTATTTATTCAGTAGCTTTAGAATATCAAACTTAAAGGATTTTAAATAATACTGAAATTGCTTAAAATAAGAAAATATTACTTACTTGCAAGACTTCTTGCTGCTGACTGACTGCAGTAGGTTCAACTGCTGGTGGCTCTTGTCCATGCAGATTTCCCTGCAATTCTTTTAGGGCTTTCATTACAGCAGTTAATTCCTCCCAAAATTTTTCAGCTGCCATTAAAGCTTCTTCCAAAGACTTTCCTCTATTTCTTGCAGCAGTTTGGATGGTTACCCAAAGATCATTCAAACGATCTAGCTTTATTTTAATATCTACAAATATAAGATAATATATACAAAATCTTAATGTTTTATCTACAGAATCTAGATTTCAACAGAATCAACACTAATATTTATAATTTTAAAATACATTTCTTTTTAAAGACATTCATGTATAACTCAATTATAATGCAGAATTTTCAAACAATAAAGAATTTTCATTAGATCAAAGGTTTACTTTCTCTAAAATGTGTATTGTTACTATAGAGTTATGAAATATAATAATACTATTTAGATTCAAAATTATTATTAATAAGGATATATTTAATTAACTTTGTAGGGTTTTCCAACAAATTAAAAATATAACATTGAATGAATTATAAAAAGCTTCTTTCATAGAAAATATAGAATATCTCAAGGATATTTATAAATCTTTTAGATGCAGAATCATACCATAATTAAAAGTTTTTAAAAGAGTATTTTATAAGAGATGAATGTAGTTTTTCCTAAAAAATAAAGGCATAAGGTTAAAATAATTGAGAAAATATAAAGCATAAGCATAAGTACTGTAGAATTTATAAACTTCAGATTAATGATGTCTCCCTTTAAGGCTATAAAAAAAGAGAGGAAAAATAATTTTTGATAATTTAGTTTCCTTTCCTGAACATTTGATAAAAAACATTTCTGTATGTTATAGATATACAACGTATTATAAAATTTTAAGACCATTCAAAATTTTGACACTTTAGCAACAAAGGAAGCATTAATCAAATTTCACCAAAAGTATATTAAATAAAGAAATACTGTAGAATTGATTCAGGTAAGAAAATAGCAATAGGTTGAATATCTTTTCTGTGTCTAATGATTTTCAAAATCTTGGTCTTATGCAAATATAAGACCACTTTTGGTTAGGTCAGTTAGGTTAAGGTTAGTTGTATCCTAATATATCCAGAAATGTTAATTAAAACAGAAAAGGGTAGAATTAAGAAATGGATAGGGGTTTTTTAGCCTCTAAGCAAAATGTCATGTAAAACTAAACTGTCTCAAAGAGAAGTCCAAAATGTTTTTTTCTAAAATGAAAAAAAAAAAAAAAAAAAGCCTGTCTCAAAAATAAATAATGTATTTAACAGTTCTAATGCTGGTATTGATATGCTTTGTGGGAAAAAAATACTATTATGGAATGCTAAATTGATCAAGCTACATTAAAGCTAGTGAAAATATATAAAATTTCCTGTCTGCAATAACAAAATATGAATCCATTCATGAAATAAAAACACACACAAGACAGTTAATTAACTGCTTGTCGAGTTTCAAATCAAATTGTTGATTTTCAGAATCTGCAAAATTCATGAATACAGAAATATTATAAATAAGAACATCTAAATTAAGCAAAGGATTTTATTTCCTGGAATTCTAAGTAGAAAAATACATTATTTTCTGATGAGAAAAATGTTAACTGAGTTGGTCCTGATGAATCTAAGGGGATCCGAAAGACATTACGACATAGAATGCTTAATTACATATGCAGTGTTATAATTTGTCCCCAAACAGTTATATGAAACACTTGCTGACTTGTTTATTATGATATTTTACATGTCTGTTATGTTATACTTGTTTCATTAAATATGTTTTTTTAATTTCAAGCTATATAAATTACACCTTTTTCACTAGATAATTCATCTGATAGCACATTTTTTGCAGCCTGGTGCTTTTTTTACCCCATAATATGCTTTTTCAATAAAAATATTATTGAGATCATTATTTTGTTTTGCATGCTAACTTTTTTTTTCTGTTGAATATTCTGTTGTCTAATACCTACTGTTTTCCTTTTTATTAATCACTTCAGATACATTAGATTACAGTTAACCTCAAATTTAACATAAAAATCACAGCATTACTTAAAAAAAATGGTTTTATATTTATGATAATATAATTTCAAAAAGTTTTTTCACCCAAAAATGATGCTTGACCTATTTATCATTTCAGAGCTAAATAATAATAAAACAATATTTTATTTAATATATGTTTATTGAAATTTGCATTAATGCTTTTTTTGTTCTGACTGTGTCAAAATTTTGAGTAGTCTTACGAGATTGCAACACAATGTTTATATATAAATATATATAACTAAAAGTATTTACTGAAGCCTTTGATGAATTTTTAACAATGTTATATTGATTTGAGTAGACAGACCCAGATATTGATCTTGGTAATTCTGCTTTAGTAACAAATAATGACAGTAAAAAAAAAATTCACAGATTTAGTAATTTTAATAAATATTTTCATTTATTCATTAACCATGAATTTGCTAAAAACTAAGGGAGATATTAATATTAATAATATTTAAAAAAAATTTACTGAATTTAAAGTCTTAACACTTGAAAATATGTGGAAAATTGTAATGTAAAAAAGTGACACAATTTGAGTTTTCAAAAAAACATGAACAAAAAAAAACTGTTCAAACAAAATTTCACTGAAATGATAAATACAAAATTACATTAGTTTCATAATTGATAGTTTTTGATGTACCTACCTCGAACAGCAGGTTCATCAATAGAACTTGCTTTAACAATAACATCATCAGCTGCCTTTTTAACTGCTTCTAAAGTGATGGTACGCTTATCAAGGTCCTGCAGAACAGCTTTATTATCATTGATTTGCTCTTGTATACGTTCAGGATGAGCTGATATAGGTTCAGCATTATGAAGCTGATCTGCAGTTGATGTTAAAGCACTCAACATGCCTTCTAATTTATCTGAAAACTGTAAAATAAAATTATATTATTACAAAATGTTTTAATAGTACCATTATGTTGATCAAAGTAATATTGAAGGAGTTTATACTTAATATTAATTAAAAATAAAGAAAATTATTAGTTAAATAGAAATAACAGATAAGTAAGATATAAAATATTTAAGTACTAGTGATAGTGAATAGAGACAGCATACTAACAATACTGATAAGTCTAATTTCGGATAAAAATTCACATGAAATGATGATTGATTGGTAATGGCTATGATTTAACTGGTAAAATATTTTACACACAAGAGATATACTAAGATAAATATTAGAACTATTTTTAAAGCTTTATCATACTATTTAACTAAAAAAAACAATTAAAATACTTATTAAATGTTTTACCTAAAAGGACATATATGACATGCTCATCCTCTGAGCCATTTTAAACTGTGTTGTGTATATGACAAACCTAACTGTAAGGTGTTCCAGAATAATCAACCAAATTTTAAACAATTTAAACTCTTTAAAAAAATAACTAACTATAGTTTAAAAGGCTTTTATGAAAAGTCACATTTGTTTGCTATACCCCCTATCATAAAAACAGTATTATGCCTTCTAAACAGATTATTAAAAATATATAAAACTTTAGTTATCCAAAATCTCCCCCCCTCCCCCTATAAAAAGAGAAAAAAAATCAGCTTTTATTAAACAAATGACAGTTTTTTTTAATCTTTCTAAACAGATAATTCATAAAACAAACATACAGGGATGTTGCACCTCTTCAAGCATTTCGTAACAGTTTTCGAAGCAGCAAAACTTAAAATTTGTATCACGAGAAAGCATTTTTGTAGCAACTAAAATGTTGATTTGGAGCAGGAGAAAGAACTTTTATAGTAGACAAAATGTTGATTTGGAGCAGGATATAATGTTTTTGTAGCAGTTAAAGTAACAATTTAAAAAATAAATTTCAGTTTTTGAGGATTCCACCAAATAATTTAGAATGATTGGTTCATAGCATTTGGAACAGCCAAATATTCAATAATTGCTGATATGGTTCGTTGGTTTTGTATATGCAATACACTTATATTTGTATGTAATTGATTAGTATAATCATATAAAAGATTATAACAAAGTATTAGCAGTATAAAAACCAAACCTGGAGAATTACGAGTAAGTTTCTTCATTACAGCTTCAGTACGGATTTATTAACAAGAAATCATTCTTTACAGCATGATGCTTAAAGGGTTGTTATACATGATTTCAAGCAATATCAGTAGGGTATTAAATTTTCATTCACAAAATCACATGAAATAGCATTAAAAAAAGAACAGGACAGGACAGGAGAGCCATCTTTTCTCCTTCAATTAATACAAAAGATATATCAAGTATTTTTATGGTCAAAATCAGAAAGAATGTGCTTAGTGGTAAAGATGATTTTATCTTTCAACATGTTGTGTGAGTTCTGAACACGGGTTAGTTTGTTCACAGAGGAGAATAATTCACAAGGTGGGAAGATGCAGATGAACATCACTACTGCATGACAAAAGATAGTACTTACAGATGAAGGTACAAATGAAGATTAAGAGGTGTAAATAGAGGATAAAATAAACAGCAAAAAATAGATGAAATTTTGTGCATTCTGCTTCAGCCTTTAAAAATTATTTTGATATGAGTTTCGTCTCTCTATTTATTTATTAATGAGCCTAAAAACTACCAGTAAACATTTTTTAAAACTTTACTTGGAAAATAAAATGATAGAATGATATTTTACAAGAACACCTTCAGCAAGAAGGTGATACATAAGACTTTTCTGCCCTAACATTTTTCCAAGAATAGGTTACTCAGGATGGTAAAAATAAATGTACTCCAATATTCCCTCATTTATAAATTATTTTAGTAAAATAACTGCATTTAAACTACCTTATTCAAAATTAACTAAATATAATTTAAAATTGAAAAATAATGAGGCAGAATGAAGCTTTCAATTCTCATATAAGTAATTTTAGGCATCCAATTACAACTGTTACATTGAATAATTAGCTATTTGAATCTTTAAAAATTATTAAAAATTATTCATCTTATTTTTCTCTGACTTTAATTTCGCTGTCTATTTTTTTAAAATTAGTCAACATCCTTTTACATCCTTTATGAGATGCTGTACTAGATTTGCATATCACTACAGTATGCATTAAGTCTGTGCGGTGTATCGATATATCGTGAAATATCGATAAAGCGTACTCTATCTTGACACTGATTTACAAACTTTGAGTTCAGATCAAGATGAGAACGAACACCTATATAGCTAAACCGATCGCCGACCTCTGATGTGAAATTGTCTTTCCGATATCATCACAGTATTAGAGTATACAAGGTACAGTGTTCCTAAAAGTCACGTTCCGACATATAAACATAATCTTTCCGATTTTACAACTTCTAGTCACATAGCGCATGTGCAATAAAACGTCCTTATATATATAAATGCCAAACGATGGCCGAATGGATAAAGCATTGTTCTTTGGTACCGGGATTCACGGGTTCGAATCCCACTATTGCTATGGATATTCATAGGCATTCGAATTGGTTTTAAGCAGAAGGTCACGGTCTCATTAGCCCTTGTATAGCACAATAGTAGACCGTAGCACTCTAACCAACTGATATTTTAACATCATCTGTTCGATTTTGGATATTGAGAGAGGGACATGCGTTCTATTAGTGATCGGCAATTTATCTACATCGCGAAATCGTTATTTCGTCCCTAACTGAAGAATCCTGATAAACATTGGAAATAAATAAAAGAGAAAGACGGAAAGGAGGAAAATCTCGGCGATTCACAAATACGGAACTTCAATATCAACTGACAGCGGCTGGGTGGGGTCTGCATCAAGATATTCTTGTGACACGTTTGTACGCAACTATTATGGAAAAATTATATCAAGATCCGCGTCCGACCAGTGCAGGAAATTCTTGTTGTGACATGTTTATGCAGACTCGTTTCGAACCATTTTTTTCCCGGTGGTAAAGGGTGGAAAATTGTAAATTGGCTTTACAAAAAATAAATAAATAAATAGAATTTAAAAAATAAATTAAATCTGAATATGGTGCATATGGTGAATTTCCATATTTTCCCAATCTGATTACCTTTTTTAATAGGCTGCTAACATTACGTTACAGCGGCAATCGGCAGGAGTATTGGTCCCCCAGAAGATGAAAATCTGATTTCAAGGGATGATAATCCTCCAATACGCAAATTTCTTTCTAATTTCAAAAAATTTACAAAGAGCAAGGAGATTTTTGAAAAAGCAGAATTTTCTAAAAGAATCGGAAATTCCCACAGACGCACTAAAATTTGCGAAAAAAAGAGCAAAAGTTGGAGGAAAAGCAGAACTCGGCTGTAGAAATCAAGAAGCAGAGCTCCGCCAAAAAGCGGAAAATTTCTATCGATGTACATGCTATAAACGTATTTCTTTTCGTTGGGCACAATTTTAATTTTTAGTTGGATTTTTTTTTCAATCTTGAGTCCGTAGTACGAAAGAGTAACAGCATGGCTGAAGGATGAAATTCTTCCTTATTTCATGTACTTTTACCTGACAAAGTAAGTAGGAACAATAAATAAGACATATTCACTCCAAAGTCTAGTATTCAGTGACTTTCGGCGGGAAAAATTCGTCTTAAGTAAAACTGACGTAATTACTAAACGTGCGAAAACTGCAAAAATTAGTAAAATGCTTCGGCTCAATTTCTACTAAAATACCGTTTTTGGAGCAGCTGGACGCAGATATCGGAAAATGGTGCAGCCGCAACATCCCTGAACATAGACAGAAACGGTAGTAAATACTAAAATACAGGCTATAATTATGTTACATAATATAAATTTTGAAAATTAAATTCATATATAGAATATAAAATAAATATAACTGTTCCTTTAATAATTTACAACATTTTAAATTTATTTATCATAATTACTTGAGATGTTGCTTGTAATGCTTCCTCCAAGGCTATTTGGTGTTCACGGAGAATTTTTCTCAATGCATTATAGCGACTATTGTCAGATTCTAAGATGATTTCAAGTTTATCAGATTCTTCATCTTTACAAAGCTTTGTTAGAGCAGATCCAGTCTTATTTAATTTATCTACTAAAGGCTTGTGTTCTTGTACTGACTGGATAAGACCCTGAAGAATTAAAATACAAAATTATTGTAAATACACTGTACATTACATTGCATATATAACTACACCAATAATATGTAATTTTTAATAAACTGTTCCTTATAATGTCAATAAATCTTATATACTCTATAAAATACATTTATTTATTGAATTCATTATTTATCAAAGACAACACACCTTGTTTTTATCTTGTTGTTTCTTTATTTGTACTGTGTTTAATCCAGGAGCTTCTAAAAGTTCAGCTTCCCCTTCTACTTCATCTAACCACTGGCCCAAATCAGTATGAGTTTCAAAGAAATGTTCAGCTAATGGAAGTGCTTGTTCAAGTGTGCTTATTCTTTCATGGCATAAATTTGACACACTACTAGTCTGACCTTTTAACTTTTCAATCTTTTCAAGTATAAAAGACAGATCTTCAGATGATGACTCTCTCATTAATTTTTTGGCTGCTGTTACAATATCTCGAACTCTGTTTTTCTGACCATTTACTTCTTCATTTAAAGTCTAGAAATATATTTTCAGTTATTATTAACAAGTAAAAATACACAAATATTAAAAAATAAAATTCCATATGCACACATTAAAATATATTCTAACTAACCACAATTTAAAACTTAAGTATGAGATTTAAAAGCATAGTATACCTTTTGCTTGTTCAAAAGGACAAGGAGGCTATCAGGTTCAGATGAAAGACCCTCTGCACCTGAAATCTGCTTTTCCGTTTCTTGAAACCATTCATAGAGTTCATCAATATCCCCAATTACCTGTGAATGATGAAAGAAAATAAAGATTTAAAAAAATTCTTGTGATTCATACGAAAAAATTAAAGTATAAATTAAAATGAACATTACATCATATTTTCTTTGTACAGCTAAGCGTATCCTTTCTGCTTTTCTTTGGATTTGTTCACAGACTCTTTCAAATCTTTGATTGGCTCTAGAAATCAGGCTTTCAATAGAAGAGGCACCTTCACCAGGTGAGAGTTCACATAAGCGAGGTCCAACATGATTTATAGTTTCTAAGACTTCTCTATAATCATGAACTCCTTTTTCTAATTTCTAAGTGTTAATAAAAATTATATTTGACATTATATAAATGTAAAAATTACAAAAATGGATAGTATTTTTTCAACTTTAAAAGTTATTTTTCTACAGAAATATTTATTATACTATTAAAAATAAGTATATCATTGTAAGAAATATAAAAAAAAATACGAATAGCTTGATTTTTTAAACTTAGATTATACAATTATCATGCAATCAACTAATTATACATTTTAAATCATCACATTTAAGTATATTTAAGATACCTTGCATCTAATTAAAAATGTGCAGCACTTTTAAAGAATTCATTATTAAAATATAACTAAAGGCACAGGTAAAAGTAAATACTATAAATTATTTACTTCTACAGATATATGCATAGATAAAATTTAAAATCTATTGCAAAAGCTTCAAATTTATGACATCATTTACCTTTATCATTTCATCCTGTGCATCTAATGCACTATTCTCAATCACTTTCAGTGTTCTTTCTGTTGATTCAAGCCAGTGTGTTAATTTGCTGTTGGCTGAGAAAAATGTTTCAACTAAAGGCAAAGAATCTTCAGCAGTTTTTAATCTCTCATTCAGCCTATTTGAAGCTTCGGTTAACTTCCTATTCAGTGAATCCAGTTTTTCTTTCATCTGAATAGAATCATCACCTGAAATATCAGACAAATACTCTAAAAACAAGATTTTCATGTATGGAGGAATTAGCTGTATTTTTCTCAGTAAAAAATGGTATAATTTTCATATGTGAAATAACTTTTTTCTAGAAATTTTTTTTTTTCATTTTTAAACTTACCAGAAGTAATTTTCATAATATCTTCACCAGATTTTATAACATTTTCAATACTAGACTTCTGTGAATCCAATTTGCTCTTCAAATTCTGCAAGTAAAAAGTTCATCTATTTAATTTATACAGAATTAAACATAGAAACGTATGAACTTTTCATTAATTTTAAATAAATATATATAAAAGAAAATATTTATAAAGTTATTTAAAAGATTTTCTTGATGTAACTGCAATCAAAAATTACATGATCTCATAACAGAATCACATTTTGAATATATAATTGACATATCATATGCTTTATTTTAAAATGAAAAATAAATCTATCATTATTTTAGTCCATGTTTTTAGTAATTTGTTAGGCAAAAAATTAATTATTTTACTTAAGATGACGTTAAGAAGTATGTTAATCAAAAATAAATTTGTTATTTGAATAGGGCTAACTATCGTAACAACTATGGTTATAAATTCACTGGCTGTAAATGTTTTATTAGCTTATTTTAAATCTTGTTTATATCTTTAAATTTTTAAAAGGAAAAAAAATCTATGTAATAATTTAAAATAAAATGTTTTTTTTTTATCATAATGTTTTAAAGCTAAATTTGCAGAAAACTTTTAAAGTTAATTTTTATAAAGTTCAGAAAAATTAAACATATAAAACATAATATAAATGGCTTGTAAAATAAAACAGTAAACATGAGATCTTGATATAAGAAAGAAATGAATTACCATTTGAATTACCATGGCTAATAAAAATTATATAAAAATATACAAAATCCATTTATTATATACCTTTAAATCTTTAATCTGAATTTGTAGTTTATCAGCTGATATGCTCAGAATTTTATAGCTAGTGAGCTGTACAATTGTCTGTTCAATAAATGTTATCACAGTGATATATGAAGTAGTAAAGCTGCCAATTCCTTTCTGAGCATCCCTTAAAAGTTTACCAACATTATCACAAGAGTTCTTTATTTCTGTAAACTTATCAGTGATTGAAGTCACTCTCTGTTTTAAAATTTCAGATTCATCCACATTTACAATTTTTAACAATTTTTCAGACAGAGATTTTAGATGTTCAATAGGTTCCACATGAGAAGTAATGTCGTCCTTTAATTTCTGAAAAACAAAAAGAAAAACAGAATTTTAAAATGTTTTATGGTTTTTATATATAAAAGAGAATAAATATACATACAGGGTCAGGGCTAGTATGTGTGCAGTGTGTGAATGCATGCAGACAGCCAAAATTCTAAGTTGGGTGATAAAATATCTACTAGGTATATGCACTGATCGGGAGCAGTCAATTACTATCTTGCATGCAGGAATAGGGAAATGGCTATATGCTACCTTGCACACAGGCAGCTAGTAGCCCAGAACTGGCCCTGTATATATATGTAACTATGCATGTATACACCTAACACATTTAATTTACTTCTTTAAGAACTGAAGATATCAGATTAAAGAAAAATTCATTTCATATTCTACTGCTACCATAATACTTCATCTAAGTCTGACATTTTTAAACACCTTCTTAAGATACTTTGATTATAGCCTAAAAAAGTTTCTATATATTAATAATTTATTACAACAAAAACAAGACATTACTTCACTATGAATGCAATTTCTGACTTTTATTCTTTCAGATGAAACATAATCAAATAAAAGGGAAGTAAAATTGTGTAACACTATTAACATAAATTATTGTACATAATGAGAATATTTAATTAATATACAAATTAATGATTTAAACAATTCCTTAATATAAAAATTTCTGCTTTACAAAAACTTATAAATAAGAAAATATTTTACAAGGTTTTAGCATCTAAATAAAATATAATAATTAAAAAAAAAAAGTTAAATAGGATAAAGACTCTCAAGTAAACACCTTTGGGAGTTATAAAATATGAATAATTCTGAACATAAATTTCATAAGAAGAAAATAATTAAAGTACAATTGTTGAAGTTTCAATATTATATACCATCACAAAAAGAAGAAAAAAGGAAGATAAAAGAGGTGCAGGTTTATTTGAGTTATCTTTCAGTTCAAATACAAGGCTATAAGAATTAAATAAAAACAAAGAAAAAACAAACCTTTTGTTCAACAATCATGGCCTTCAAATGGTCTTCTTCAACTGGTACAGAAGACATGGCAAGAAGTTTTTTCTCAGTCATCTCTAACCAAGTTTCAAGAGAAGCTGTTGTATTCTGAAACTCTTGAGCAAGAGGAATAGTTTTCTCTAGGATGCTCATTCTTTTTTCTGCTGTTGAAATTAACTCTTCAAAACGCACTGTAATATTTTTCATCAATTTTTCAGCTTGTTCGAATTCAGATGTTTTAGTACCACTCATTAATTCAGTCCCCATAGCCTTCAGTGATATGACACTATTCTGTCTATCAAGGAGCATTTTCCTTAAGAACTACAATAAATGAAAAAAGGATGAATATAAATGGCAGCCTAATTACAATTTAATAGTACTTTTAGAGTAAGTTACAGAGAAATTAATATTTAAGGAAAAATTAAAAACTCATACATCACTAATGATATTTTTAATTCTATTCATAAAATAATTTTGAATAATTACAGTCTGTTCTTGAATTTGAGCCTTGACTACTTTGTAATCAGAGGAAGGGCCTCTTTGATTAGAAACCATTTCTTCTGTGTCTTTCAGCCATTTTTCAACACCAGTCAAAGCTTCTTGGAATTTTCCTGATTGCAACAGTGCTATATCTAACTTCTTTTCTCTTTCATTTATCTGTTCAAAAATACATTAATCACTTCATTAAAACAAAAAAAATTTAATAAAAATATGAGATTAATAAAAATAAAACTTTTTGAAATGAAAAAATTGGATTGCACTCTTTCATCCCAATAACATTTTTAATTTCTAACTAATGCTTCATTGTTATCATTAATAACATTAATAACAAGCAAAAGGCATTTTATATTTCAATACTGATTCAAGTGAGAAGTTAGAATGTGTGATGATATGACTTTACATCTACATTTATTTTAACTTCTTTAGGTTACAATTTATTATTTCCAACTAGTCCTTAAAATAAAGTCATAGTCAGGAATACTATCACCTATAATACAACTGTACTATAATTTATGAAGATCATAATAACAATGTTTTATGATAATAATCCTTTTAGTTAATTTAAAAAAATCTTAAATATTCCCCCTCTCAAAAAGGAAAAACATCTGTAAAAAGTTACAAAATATTTAAAAGAACATTTACAGTCTTATCATTTTTTTAAATCTAAAAAAAAGCAGCACACATTCAGATTATTAAAATATGTACAGATTTGAGCTATTAGAAAATTTAATTAATGCATACTTAGCCAAAATGGAGGAAATTATATTTCAATTAAATATACATCTTACTGAAAACCATTAAAAGGATCTAAAACAAGAATTTAATCTAAATATTATTTATCTCTTAATATGTATATATGAAACACTTTAATAAAGTTTAAAAGTAGAAATTTTCCTTAAGCATTTTATAGGCTTAGAGAGCTAGGAGATAAACTAGGGAATAATTTCAGAGGTTTTCCATATTTTAAAATCTTTAAAAAGCACAGGTGTCTACTAAAACTTACAGATTCTTGCAATTTATTCCATACTGTATTGAGTTTTTCAAGCTGTTGTTCTATGTCATTAGTATTGACCCCAGATGTAGCAGATTGCACAAGACCTTGACCAAGCTTGTTAGCTTCTTCTATGCGTTTCTTCAAAGGTAAAACCTTAGATTCTCGAAATTCCTAAAATTAAAATTTACATTTTTAAAATAATAACATAAAAAATATTTTTTATTCATATGGATTGAAGACTGTAATATTGCATTTATAGTTATTACCTTAGCTGAAACTAAAATTAATTTGAAGAAATACAGAAGGTAAAAATATTTTATATTTTAAGTATTTAAAAAAAAAATTATACACATATAAAAATATACAATAGGAGGAAATATGACACACATTTGCAATTTGAACTAGAAAATTCCTGCCTAATTTATTGTAGTAGCACAAGATAACAAATGTATAAAAATTGCTCCTTTTTTGTGGTAGATACAGAAATAGTCACACTTTATTCATGATTTCAAGATATCATTATGATTACATTTCATATAGTGAATAAATGCAATTTATAGTTTTAGTTATATCACAAGCTACTAAAATCTTTATATCAGGTATTTACAAACTTACTACTATATGTTTTGGGTTTATTTTGTTACATGTTTAAGTCTTTAGGGGAAAAAAGGATACATTTACAGTACAAGACAATTAAATAACTTTTTAAAGGGAGGAAAAACTAAAGCACTTATTCAAAAGAAATTAAAATTTAATAATCAAAATACATAAAATTTATCGAGGCAATTATACTGCAAATGTTATATAATACATAACTAAAGAGGATCTATGAAAGAAATGCCTAATTTTACTGTTTATATTCCTTACTGATAATTAACAAAATGGAAATAAATGTTTTGAGGTATGTTAATAACTTACCTTAAATGCTTGCTTTTGAGAACGAATTGCCTCAACATCCCCTCCAATAACTTTAAATGATTCTTCTTCCTTTAATACTGATTGTAAATCTTTTATTGTACTGGAATAAACAGAAAAGTAAGTTTCAACTCGGTTAACAACAGACACAATAGTAGATTCTCTTGTCTTCACACGTTCTTCTAATCGAATGACTAATCTTTCCAAGCTGTTAATCTAAGAAATATCAAAAAAAGATTGTTTGATGATTATTATAGGAAGATTTATATGTTTTATTACATAACAAAAATAAATTATATCAAGTATTTTCAAAACAGCTAACAATCAAAATATTTAAGTGATCATCTAGAAATATATTCAAACAGCTATAAAAAAATTAGTTTATTTAGTGTATATTACACAGAAGTTATAAATGATGAATAATTTTAATGTTAATGAACAAAAAAAGCATAATCTTAAAAGAACTTTATAAAACAGTTAAAAAAACTTTGCAATAATTTACTTATATCATATATGCATTTAAATAATACAGGGAATATATAAACAAAAATCAAAAGAATGTTTAAAAATGTTAGGTGATTCAAAGATAGCTTTATAAAAAAAAACAAAGTTTAATCAAAATGTCTATTGTTAAAAAATCATAACCAGCAATTTCACATCAAAAAGTATATGTCAAGATTCTTTATTATATTTGTTCTTTTTATAATATATTTTATGCTCCTGTGTATAGGTCAATTCATGTATAAATTCAGAGTACGTTTTCTCTTAAATTTAGCTAAAAATAAAAACATGTATATAAGCCAAAATAAAAAGTAAAAAATTCCTGCAATGTTTAAACATGTCACTTTGAGATCAAAATGTTGCAAAGTAAATATAAAAGGTAAAATATTTACCAATCAAATCACTGAAAAGTAAAATACCAGACAGTGATGATGATTTTGCTAACCTTATCTGTAAGTAGCACATTTTATTGATTCATCTATTGTCTTGAATATAATCTATAGCTTTGTGTTAGCATTATTTTCTATGCTATTATGTTATTTCCTGTTAATTATTTACAGCATTCTATCATTAATTCTAGTGGGCATTTTGATACTTTTCCTTAAACTGGATGTAAATTTCCTCAACATCAGATTTTTTCCCCTTTCCCAGTGATGTAACAAACTAACAAACTAAACAATTTTCAAAATAAAACCATCAATTTTCATACAAGGGATAACACATTTAATTTAAAATTATTTTTTCATAAAACTTAAATATAAACAAAAGAAAAAAGATGCTGCATTTAGCAATTTACTGCTTGTACCTGGGTAAGACGTACCTATATATTTTAGAATATTAGGCAATCCATATATACAATTTTAAAATGACCAAAAATATTTTTAATACAGTATTGTATTTCTAATATTTATCTTGATAAATTACATAATTTTAGTTCCAAAATGATTAAGATAAAAAACTTACTTGTTCCATATAATTCTTTGATTCTGATATATGTTGCTCATTAATAATCCTTTGACATTCTGCTTCAACAGCTGATAATTTTTCTTTTGCTTTGGATAAATTTGTTTTGAAAACCTGAAGAGATATAAAGATATTATACATATTAAATAACAAACAGTAAATAAAGTATTATAAAACCTCTTCTATATTTAATTCAAAAGAAAGGAATTTTTAATTTTCCTTCATTACATAGCAGTGGACAAAGTGTTATAAAGATTTAATACCACCAAGCTTACACAAAATAATATACATACAATGAAATATATAGAGTACATTATAAAAGGTATTTTTATTTCAGTACTATTACACTAAATCAATTCCTATTTTCAAAAATTGTCCTAAATGTGAGTTGAGGAAAAGGTTGATAAAAGGCAGAAAAAAAAGAAGGATAATTTTAAATAAAATTTATTACTGAAAAAGAACATCCAATTTATTAATTAAACTGGAAATAGTTGAGAATAATATTGAGAAGAGGCTATAAACAAAAATTATCACAAAGAAACCATAACTAACTTAATTTACACATATAACTTTATTATACAACAGGGTGGGATATAAAACTATAAATAATATAAAAGTGTAACTTAAATGTATTAGCTAAAATAAAAATCTTCAAATCTATTAAAGTTGAATATATTACTTTAATTTCTTTCAACTGGTCTTGGAGTACTTTTTGATCTCTTGCAATTGGAGTCATTCTATCGAAACCTTCATCCAAAGAATTAAGTTCTGTTTTTAAACTTTTAATATGTTCCTAAAATATAAAAATAATTAGCAGTTCAATTTTAATCAAATGTATTATTATATAAAAGGAATAATATAAAAGAACTTTCACACTAGAAACATAAGAAGGTATTTTTGTCATTTAAGTAGTATTGATTAGCTATTACTTAAAAAAAAAAAAAAAAAAAAAAAAAAAAAAAAAAAAAAAAAAAAACTGCTTTTAAAAGTGCTTGTAGAAATTCTTTGATAAGTGCATAGAATTTGTTGCACTGCTTTACCAAAATATTTTCATAAATAATTTATGAATATGTGAATGCAAACCCAGTACTTTTGTATTTATTTGAAAAAAGAAA
Source organism: Pardosa pseudoannulata (assembly GCA_032207245.1). Lineage (NCBI taxonomy): Eukaryota > Metazoa > Arthropoda > Arachnida > Araneae > Lycosidae > Pardosa > Pardosa pseudoannulata. The sequence goes on along the minus strand of CM063502.1, from coordinate 29,627,705 downwards.
AATTTAAATCTTTGGAAATTAAAATAAAAAACTTCTCTGAATATAAAACCGAAATTTATATAAGTTAATGACTGATAACAGACAATATATCATAGTAATACAATTAATGAAAAAAAATCTTAAACATTGATGATAATAAGTGATTTAATTTAAACCATATAAAATTGTATTCATAGTTATATACTTTAGCATTCTATAGTTTCATAGTTCTAAAAAACCCTATAATATTCTAAATTAATTCTAAATTTAAAAGCAATTAATATGATCAAAGGTAAACAACTTTTTTTTTAAAGTCTTCAACAACATTGAAAGAGAAATTATCAATAAATGTAATGCATATTAATACACATATTAACTACATTAATTTGCATCAAGCATATATACACAACAAACTTGTATTCAATAAATAAAACTGAACTTTGGAAAAAATAGCAAATTACCGTGAAAACTGTTATAATTTTATAAGAGGCTTGCATAGTAACACATCTCTCCTCCAAATTCTTTAAAAGGGATTGATATTTCTTTTCTAAAATCCTTAATGTATTTACAACTTCAGAGTTATCAGAATCTGGGCCACTCTTTTCAATGAGGTGTTTAGAAAAGTCTTTTACTTTCTTTACTTCTTTATTCATATCCTTTGTCTCATTTAGTAAAGCCTAAATAAAAAATAATATTTTAAAAGAAAACTACAGAGAAAATTGATATATATATATATATATATATATATATATATATATAGATAGATAGATAGATACATGCAGCCTAAATAAGTTATATCTAAAAAAGTACAAAATGTTATGCAAATGATTTATATAATTAAATCATACACAAATAAGGAAGAAATATTACAAAGCTGCAAAAAGAAAGTTCTTTTTAAATTTGGTAATATAAAGCCAGGTAGCACAGAAATATTGTTTAATAACAAAATTATAATATCGACAAACATCAAATGGACCACAACCCTTTAAATGATATCCCAGAATACCATTTTTTTTAATATATAGCAATATTTGCAAATATTTCTCTGACACCTCTGAATATTATTTTTGATATTTAAGAATTTAATCAATATTTCTCATTAACAGCATTAAGAAAAAAAGATTAAAATAAGTAAGCTTTATAAAAACTGGCAAATTTATTAAATTTCATTTTTTGGAATATCTCTTTTAGAAGCAATACAAACAGCTCTTTTAAATGCTTTCTTTTAAACTATTTAAAATTTTAACTTTATATTATAAGGTCAATATTGGCAATGTCCAAAATTAGTGTTTGACATTCAAAATATTGGTCAACATTTGTACGACATTCAGTGATATATTTGTGCTACCTGGAAAAAAACTAAGTACACAGAGACAAGGAATGATTGAAGCAGTCATTTTGACCATAAAGATAATTTCAGAAATTCTTTTTTCTTAACAGGGTTATATATGAGCTCACAGAGATTCTGTAACATATTTTTGAGATTTTAAATATATAAGAATTTTTTACAGTATTTTAAGATAAGCATATAAACTGATATGGCTATTTTAGTGTTAAAGCCTAAATACTCTCTCTCTCTCTCTCTCTCTCTCTCTATATATATATATATATATATATATATATATATATATATATATATATATATATATATATATATATATATTATATAAAGACAAACTGAGAGAAAAAGACATGAGTGAAGAAAATCATAAATATATTTCACAGTGAGTCAGTGTCAAATAATAATACCTGCAGTCTTTCTAATAATATAGGATCATGTGACACATCACCAAGAGCATCATGAGAATATAGTCTATCTTCAAGTCTCTGCAGGTTATGTTGAAGATCTCGAACTTTTTCTTCATATTCCATTAACATTTGAAGTATATCTTCCAATGACTGAATTTTCAATAATACACCTTTAAAGTAAAAACAAGATATCAGGAAAAAAAAAAAAAAATCATATACATATATGCATACATTTCTCTAAATTACTTCAGTTTATTATAAACAGTTAACATTTTAAATTATAATAACTAACCTTCATTGATTTTTTTCCAGCGTTTCTTCAAAGAATCTACTTGTTTCTTAGTAGTATCTTTATCTAATTCACATGTTGATAAAAGAGAATCTCCAAGTTGAAGAATGCTTTCATATTCTTGATGATGAACAGATAAGGTGCTTTTTACATTCTGAAAATACATAATTTTTTAAATTTTATTTATATACATCATTACAGATTTGTTTATGAAAAATACATCAATAAAATATAAATTTTCACTGGGATATAATGAGTTAAAACTTAAATTTTTTAAAAATTCATTACAAATGTTTCCATTACAGCTAGAATATACAATTAAAAACAATACTGTATCATAATAACATGAATTTTATTTAGTTTTGACAAAGACGTACTGTTGTGGCCTACAAAAAGTAATATTTTACTCTTCAATAATACTACCCATGTAACAAATTTTGTTACAACTGTATAAATCATGTCAATCAGGTCAATAAATCTTTATTTATAACTGAATTTAATGTAAGTATAATCTATTATATCAATTCTTGTTTTATAATGTTTCAACAGCTGGAGTACACAGTGAAATTTGAATAATAAGAGAAAACAATGATTAGACACCTTTGAATAGTCAGTATAGAGCAGTTTTCTCTATTATTCAAATTTCACTGTGTTTCTGTTGGAAATCTGAGGATCAGTACAATAGAAAATTCTGGCTGTTATTTTCATTCATGTACTTCTTTAATAGAAGTCTAATCTTAAATTAAATTTTATAGTCCTTTAATTACAGTGCATTTAAGAAATTATCATATTTATCCCAAATAAATGTACCATTTTTGGCATTTGAAGGCACCAATTGACTATTTGCATGTCTTTTGAATAATTTTTATATTTACACCTAGTTTATCAATACTATACTATTTCATATTTGCAAATTAAATGGCAAAAATATGAAATTTGATAATATTATAATGAAAATGATTACATTTATTTCAATAGAAAGAATATGATACATGGATTAAAAAAATTTCCTAATGTTAGATAATATAAAACGTTAAGCAATACAATATAAAACAGCATATTTTCTAAATTTAAATGAAGCATTTTATAAACTGAATCCTACTTGTAATTCTTTTAATCGTTTATTCAAAGCATCTCTTTGCAGGGGAACTGTAGAAAACTTTTTGAAAAGTTCTTCTTCTTTTTCTAACCAAGGTAAAAAGGAATCTATTGAAGTGGAATATTTTTTGCAAGTCTCTAAAGAACTGCGTAAAGATGTGCTCCTAAAAACATAAAGAAATTAAAGTAAGAATGACATCTGTTTCTATTAATATCCCTTTTTATGTAAAAAAAAGGTTATTTTTAATCAAAAACATATGAACATGAAGATTGAGTAAATTCACATGAATGACAAGGAAGTGAAACATATTGGAATTAAAGCAAATAATAATAACACATATGTATACCTGTCAACTGCTACTTTCTTTAGTTTTTCCCACAATTTTTTCATATTATCCAGTTTAGTCTTCAGAGAAGAAATGTCTTGTTTTACCGTAAGTTTACTTAACATTTCATTTCCTTTGTTCATACATAAATGAACTTCATATTCTCTGTTCATGATTTGTTTATATATTGGCTGTAATATAAACCAAAAGTTAATGAATAACATGTCAGATAAAATTCTAATATATGCAGTTATTTGAATTATAAAACAAAATAAATATAATTGTTATAAATAATTTCAGAAAAATTTGAATTAATTTTCCTTTTTAGGAATTATTGTAAGGATATTACTTTGGAGAATCAAGATTTTATTATCTGTTTTAATATCTGTTTAGAAATTCTTTAACAAATAAAACTATGGGAGACTTTATTTAATTTGAACTGCTGATAGAATATGTAAGTTCATTGAAATTAGCTGCATAAAAATTAATTTTAACTTGATAATGCTTTATTAAACTTAAGTTGTTTTTCAGTAATGTATAATTTATTATATCTAATTCCAATCATTTTAACCGTGGAAAAAAATTGTATCCCTGTGCATGTATATGTGTGGGAGTAGACAATGAAGATAAAACTTAATATTATAAATTGCAATGAAAAAATTTGTAAAAATAAACCTGACAGTGAAAATTTTTTTAATTTTAAATGTCAAGCATGATTTTAAAAAACTTAACTAATCTGGGCACAAAATATATATTGACTGATAACTATTCATAATACGAATCCTTAATTACAATAATGATAATATAATGTGTTTAATATCATTCAGCAACATGTTTATTGGTAAAAGTTTAAGTAGATCCAAAATAATAATTTAACTGCAATTAAACTTTAAAAAACTATCAAAATTATTATTGAATGATCATTCAGGAAGACCTAATTATAATATTTAATATTTTACTCTTTAACATATTTTGTTTCCTTTTTGAAAATATCAATAAATTCATTAAAATATAAGTATTTGTTATTTATTTAAAATAAGCCTTTACCTCATAATCTTCATTTTGTTTGGTAAGTTTAGGAAGATTTGCTGATAAGGATAATGGCTGAGAAAACTGGGATTCTATTTCAGTTATCCAGTTCAGCATATCAGTGTATGATTTGAAAAATGTATCATCTTCTTTACGAGATGATTCAATCTCAGCCTTCTTGTTATCTATAAAATTAATTTTTAAATTATTAAAAACTGATGAAAACTAATTTAACCATTAGAATGAATTTATTTTAATGTTAAAAAAAAATACAGATATCACTAAAAGCAAAGCCTAAAAATACATTTCAAATTTTAAGTAGTATTGAAGCAATCCACATTATTATGTAAATAATATTATAATTCAATATTATGTAAATAATATTATATAAAAAAAAATCTTGAGTATCCTATTCTATAATTACACATATTTGTATTATGAAAATGTTACCACAGTAAATATAAAAAGTTCATTTCAACAATGAAAAGAAATCAAAATTTGCAGTATTCTGCAGATACCATTTAAACTGCAATCTGTGATTCTATATAGTAAGCTGTAGAAATGGATCTTAATAAGTGCTTAAAGAACTTATTCAAGTCAGTATATATCTATAAAATATAGGCAATTAATTAACTATTGTGTCAGTTATCAGTTACTATATATATAATTTAATCAAAATATTCTAACCTTTTTTAAAATTTATCTTATCCTTCATAGTAAAATCAATCAATATTTATAAAATTGCTTTTAAATATTTTCTTATAAGCAATAATAATGTTTATAAATATGAAAATTTAAACTGCTAAAAGAGAAGATTCAAGAATATGTTTATTTTTACATGTACAGCATTAACATAGTAATTTATACTCAAGTGGAATACATATTAAAATTTTTTAATTACTTTATGGCCAAGAACAAATAAGCCTGATTAAGATGACTGATACCAGAATTATATGTTAATCCTTGATACTATAAAAATGAGAGAAAATAACAATAACGGAACAGTGGAAAGTATTGTATTTTACAAAATGTATTCTAAATTTATTGTAAGTTACTAAATAAAAAAGGGTTTAATAATACTTTTCATTCAAATCTTTGAAATTAAATAATGAAGTGATGAATTAAATATCTTTTGAAGTAGAAATTACATCATAACAGTTATCATCACTTACTTAAAAAGATAAACAAATTTATATTTTCCTAACGTTAGTTTTAACTTAATAATTTAAATAAATTAATCATCTTATATGGAAAATAAAAATTTGAATTTAAGTGAATATTTTGAAAATAAAGAAATATTCCCATTTTTCTTTTGTAAATAGAGAAAAAGGAAACAATACACATATCTCTTGATGGTCTTTAAACTATTTCAGATTTTGACTATATCACAAAAAAAGTTGTTCTTATTGTTGAATAAACTAATCATAAATTTCTTACCAATTTTCTTTCTTAGAGATGAGTAAGATGTTTCTAAAATGTTAACTTTATATTTAATATCTGTTTTAGAAGCTGAATCACTTAAGATGTCACAAAGTTGCTCACAAACACTATCTGCATCTGTCAAAAGAAGTCTAAGTTTTTCCAGCTCATCTTCCATTTCCTAGTTTTAAGTAAAGAAAAAATATAGAAAGATTGATATTCAAGTTTGGGTTATACATTTCCCATCTGTTTAATATAAAGTACAGTTGTATGCAATATATTAGTTATAATTACATTCTCAAACTTCCATTATTTTAGGACAGCTATATTATTTAATAATTTCAAAAGAGTAACTAGTATTGACAGCTTATAATAATAATCAACTTTCTGTATGTGTACGCAGCTCTACATATCGAAGTGAATTTACATATACAGGTTATATAATGTTTAAAAACATTTCAACTAAATTACACTAAATGATACTTACCTAGTAGTCTATAAACATATCTTCCCAAAACTGTTTCATTAAAAATTCTGCCATTATTTACCATTTAAAAAATTAATTATAAAACCTTAGCTCAAAATAAATAAATAAATAAATAATAAAATTAAAATCTACAAAGAACAATTTAAGGAATTTGTTAAAATAAATTTCTTAAGGAAAACACTACATATTTATATAAAAATTTATAGCAATTAATTTTAATTTTATATACCATAGTTGATGACACAAAAAAAATATATGAATGAATGAAATATATTAGGGTTGATAGTCAAAGTTTCTGTAATCCATACATTAAAGAAGAGAAATTTACTAATGGTAGAGAGTATAAACTACTTTTTTTTATATATAAATATTAAAATTATCAAAAATTAAACCTCTGACTATTAAACCTGTATATTAATGAAATCCTGAAATGCGACTCTTGTTGGTATAAGCACAGCTTTTAATTTGTTCTTCAGAATTCCTACATTTATGCTATTAGGTTAAAATTCACTTTCCCATTTTCAATTGGTACCATAAAGGAAATCAGTATAATTCATGCAATTAAAGAAACATATACACATATTTTGTTTCAGACCTCTAGAATCACAGGGCCAATATAAAAGCCATGAAGTTGTATATAAAAATTCCTATAACATACCCCAAGCTTTTTGAGGAATTGTTCAGAAGTAAATCCTTTTTCTTCAAACTTATCAAATTTTTCATTCAATTGTTGTAATTTGACTTGCAACTCAGTCAAATTTTTGTGAAAATCTTTAGATACACCACTTGCTGCTTCAAGATTCTTTTCTCTTTCATTTAATTTTACTGACATATCTTCCCAAAATTGATGAATATCATCCATCTGTTCTTGTATTTTACTTGTATTCATATTGTTAGTATTCAGATATAGCAGAACTGCAGTTGCTAAATCATTTAGTCTATCTATGAAACTTTTCTGTGACGTAAATTCATCTCTCATAACCTATAAAGAAGCACAAAAAAACAAAATTTTAAATTCATTATGGGCATAAAATAAATTGAATTAAAAAAAAACACTAAATAATGTCTATCCAAAACTTCTTAAGATTTAAACAAAACAAAGATGGTATAAATTAACAGTGTTGACCAAAAAGAATTGACATATGTTAACTGAAAGATCTACCATCTAAAGTTATGCTATGAAATTATCCCGTTTGAAGGCAAATTAAAAAAAAATACATAAATACTTAATTTTATATATAATTAATTATGTATATTTAATATACATAATTTTTTGAAGGATCTATGATTGACATTTACTATTTATAATTAACATTGCATTTAAAATATTGTACATTAATGATATTTTGATACAAACATTTTTAGATGAAAAATGCTTCAAATTTTATTACTTTGGGAAGTGAAAATATATCTTTATTTTTACCTTCAAATGAGAATAGTTTAATTATTCTAAATTAAAGCAAGACAAATAAATAAGTTGTGAATATAGAATTACAATAAACATGACATTGAGATATTTAAATAAATTTCCTTTTCATACTACTTATTTATAGACAAACTTCAATTTTTTAATACATATAAAACTCTTTTACCAAAATACAAAATTCAGTACATAATTCTAAAATATTAATTATCAAATATAGGATTTGATTAAAAATGTACGACAAATCTATACAAAAAATTCTAATTTTCTAATACTTTCGGAGAAACAGAAAGTTTTGAAAATATTTCCAAACTTGAACAATCAATAACTATATAGCTTGATAGAAATAAAAATACTTCACTATACTATAGTAATTATACAGTGACTATAATATGATTTTGTCTATCAACATTTTACAGATTGAAATTTGTCAGTACTGATGAATTCTTTAGTAAAATATAATATAAAAATTGCAAGCAAAGAAGGTTGATCTTAAACTTATTAAAGCAGCTATAATCACAAAACATGTTAAAGTAAAAATACAATGGAAAGATTTCAAAAATGATATATAAAATGATGTATTTACTTGAACTTGCTGTACTTGAGTAGATACCATACGTGGATCAGATGCAATGGGTCCCAGAACTTCAAACATCTTTTGTTTTTGAGCTAACCAATTCTTCAAAAGAACCTGTGTTTCTTGATATTCTTTCAAGTCTTGTAAGAAAGTAATACGTTGCTTGATAGTTGTTAAGAGATGAATCCATTTTTTTTCTAGAGGAAATGTAAATGTCACAGTATAAAAACTATCTATAATTATGAAACATAAAATATGACATCCCAAATACCAGTTAATGACAAAAAAATAAATTAACTAAATTTTAATCTATTTTTTATAGCATTAATATAATAAAATTTTACAGAAGTCAAAGAAAAATTATAACACAGCTAAATGATTTAAAAAGTACAATAAGATTTGAGCTGTATCAGAATATAGTAATATTTATATAACAGTACTCTAATATGTAGTTTTATTTTAATCATCTCATACTAAGAAAAGAAGATCATAATTTAACGCAGAAACTACTCAGATACATTTATAAAAATAAATCTTTTGAACAACCATGCAAATGATTTGAAATATATTTAATTTAAAATAATTACCAATTTTGTTATAATCTTCTTCCAGTTCTGCTGCTCCTTTAACCATTTTTCTCTTGCTTATCATATCCTCTGTTTTAGTCTTCAGATTATCAAGTTCAGACTGTTTCTCCAAAAATTCATCTTGTATATCCTTGAGAAGACACATGAAAGTCATAAACTTTAAAAATTCTTAAAGATTGAAATAGAATAAAACAGAAAAATTAACATAAAAATAAGATTAAATATTTTTTAAAGGCCTTACTTTCAAACATTTAAGGTGTTTACTGGCACCATCTTTGGTGGGAAGACTTTCCTTGGGCAACTGCTTCTCTTTCTCATCAAGAAAAACATTAAGAATCTTCATTATTTGGCGACATGATTTTATTTCATCTGTTATCAAACTAATTTCCTGGTTGCGATCACAAAGCTTCACACCCAAAATATTATATCGATCGTTCATTTCTGACATTTGAAACTGGATGGGGGTCAATTCTAAATTAAAAATAAATTCATACAAATAAATACTATAAATAATTAAACATCATTCAAAAATACATAAACTTCTTCATTTACTTTTGCATCAAGAAAGTAAATGGCAAAATTCAATTTACAAGCATAAAATGTTGAGAGTTATAAAGTTATTTGAGAGTCTCAAAATCAGAGATAAAATTTTATAACTACACACATATAAAATAAAACTTTCATTAAAATAGAGTATTTTGGATTTCTAAACTAAAAAATTTATTGTCAATTAAGTCTTAATTTTGTATCAATGATTATAGAAATAATTTTAGTGATGAGTTTTAAATTACAATAAAAAATATAAAATACAATAAAAGGCGATATAAATAGGATATAGCTAGGTGGTTTATTTGAGGCATTACAGTCTATTTTTTGCAACATGAGGGTTAATTAATTTGGGGTGTTTGCTTAAAGACAATTTCAAATAACTATGAACATGCATTCTAGAACTGGGATTTTAACTTAAACACTTTATCATAAAAAAACATTCTATCCTAACATATCTATATGATGTTTATGATTTTTTTACAACCTTTGCACATAACTATTGCATTTAGATTTAATAACTTTTAATCTAGTTAGATAAATGTTAATCTGTAGTAAGGATATTAACATTATTATCACTATTACTATACATACATTTTGCCACAAGAAGGAAATTAATAAATCCTTACCTTCAATGCTAACAATATTATCTGTTGAGCTTCTTCTACTGCTGAACCCACTAGATACTGTTGATAGAGGACTTTGTGCAGATACTTGTCCTTTTACAGGAGAAACTGAGAAACTCTCAGTTGATTTAGATTCTAAAAATAAATATGCTCAATTTAATAAAGAGAAAATTAACTAAAAAATATGTAAATTCCCATTTCTATGAGCAACAAAATATGATAATTTCACATATCCCACCTCCATAATCTGACACTACCTGAATACTCACTGGATGGAGATTTACGTGTAGGACTAGTAGCCTTTTTTAGAGGGCTGACTGCTTTTTGTTTAGGACTTTCTCCTTTCATAGTTGCATCACAAGCACTGCCTAAATTATTTAGTTTTTCCATACTCGAAGAAAAATCAGCATGTTCTTTTACTAAAGGCTAAAAAGTAAATATACAGTATATTAATTTACCCTGGGAAATTAAAATGTAAAAGTTTAAAGACATTAATTTAAAATTCAACATTAAAGTATAATTATTAATCATAAAAATTTAATGAAGACATTTATAAAGAATAAATAGTTTAAATAATTTAGCAGACATTAAAAAATAAACCCATTACAATTCCTGAAATTTTGTAAAGAAAATCAAAAAATATTAACAAATGATCATTAAATGAATATGTCATGTCAATGAAACATGACATATACCTGTATTATTTGTAGCATGAAGATAGGAAATCAGAATAATAATAATAATAAAATTAAATAGCAAGAATCTAGTAATTTAAGAGATTTCAGAACCTTTAAACCTTCAAAATTTTTTGATTTATTGAAACAAGAAATATATGTTATAGCCTGAAAAATTTCTACTGTTGTATATTTAAAACAAGCCTTATAAAAAAGTTCTACTTAATTTCAGAGTTATGATAAAAAATATAGCAGCCACTATTTTGATTTTTTGTGTCTACTAGTACATATTTAATATAAACAACATATGTATAGACAAGTGACAACTTATGCTTTTGTATCTGTTAATGAGTTCACTTAGGTATTATTTTTCAAATATTCACAGGCATTTAAAATGTGTAGAAATACATATAATTTATAATAACATAATAGTATGAAATTAACTATACAATTTCTTTTAAATAGCTATTATTAATTAATGATAACTTTAATCTAGTTTTCTATAGAATGTGATTTTTTAATATTGCACTCAAGATTTCTCAAAAACTATAAAAGTGAAAACCAAAAAAATAACAAAATATTGGTATTCTTATACTTAAGAGTCCCAAGACTCTGAAATAATAAACACAATTTAGGTTTAACACCATACTAGAATATTTTGATATAATATGTTATTTATATACATTTCCTCTCTATCATACACACAGAAATCACTTATGTAATATAAAAACACTAATTTGTGAGTTTTTAAAACAAAGTACATTAAAGAAAAGCCATAAAAGTACAGAAAATCTATTAAGGATTCATACCATCAGCTCAGAGGATTGTCTTTTCAAAACATTTTGATCCAGAGCCAATGGTTCAAGCTTTTCAACTTCTCTTTCCATTTTTAGTAGCCAGTCTAATACTTTAGTACGCAGTGCATCATATGCAGCAATCTGATCAGCTTTAGCTTTACCAAGAAGCTTTTTCTCACTTAAAGTAGTTTCCAGACTTTTCCATCTTTGTTCAAGAGTTTGAATTTCATTTTGGACTGTAGTAACATCAGTAATATCCCTCTTTGTTATTAAGTTTTTACCAATTTTAATCATATTTTCAAAATCTTCCTTCCTAGAGTTACACTGATTAAGAGTGTATTCAATAACAGATGAAAATCCATCCAAATCCATTTGATGTACATTATCAGTACTTTCAATGCGTTCTAGAGTAGATGAGCTCCATTCATCAAACTGTACTGACATAGACTGGAACATACGAACAGATTCCGATACCTGAATAAAAAAGTTATAAAGAGTTAAATAATTTATACTTCTTTTCTTACAAAATATTTTAGTAATAACTTATTTTTTTAAAGAATTTATTTTAATGTTCAGTTCAATATAAACACACAATAATAAATTTATAAAAATTTAAATTTTTAGTTCAAACACAGAAACTAATGAAAACATTAAATGAAACTTTTTCTGTGCTGAAATACAGTCATTAATGAAATATTTATATCATTAGATTATGAATGGCATGAAGATAAATTACATTTTGTAACTAAATGTATCTGATATGAAAGTCATATAGCTTAAAAATATATACAAAGTTACTAAAATGTAAGCCATTTTAATTGTAAAGATTGTTAACAAGTGTGTTATGACTTAGTTTAAGTTAAATATTTAGTAGTATATAGAATTCTAGATGCTAGAGAATAACCTCAATTTTAATCAGCCTTAAAAGTCGTTTTATTTTAACAAACTTAATGCAAAATAATATCTAAATGAGTTAAATATTTTTCCTATGTCAATACTAAAAGAAAATTAGCATAATCTCTGCTTTCTGCAAAAAACAATATTATTGAAGAAATTTACTTTTATATGGTTTATTGTAAAGTCTATTACAGTATATGTAATCTTCCAGAATATTTACACATTGTATTAGTTCAATAACAAAAAAAAAAAAAAATATATATATATATATATATATATATATAAACAAACATTCTTACCTGTTCAAGCAAGTTCCCTCTTTTTGATATTTTTTCTTCTAATTTTTCATATCGTTGTGATATATCTTTTAATTTCAGGTCAACTTTCTTCACTAACTTGGGATTGGTTGCATCATTCAATTCTTTAGCTGATGAAAACAACATATCGATAGTCTGCTTTTGATTGTCAACATCTGATTTCAAAATTTTGAACTCTTGAACCTAGAAAAAGTAATTATATATATATATATATATATATACATACGATGTAGGATATAAATATGTATAATTAAACTTCTAAACTAAAGTAACAATAAAATACCTGTTCATCTAATTTTTCAATTATTAAACTAACAGGTCTGTTATGGAGTTTGACAGTATTTTCTGTTTCTTCTAGCCATTTCATGATACGATCAACAGCATCTTGAATATCTTGAGACTGTATAAGAGCAGTTTGTAAGTCTTTTATTCTTGTAGCTATGGCATCAACTAATTCATAATATTCCTTTTGAACTGAATTAATAGAATCTTCAATTGATTTCATTTCAAGAGGAACAACATTACTATTTTCCAAAGAATCAGTAAGAATTTTTACAGACTGTAGCACATTCTCAATTAGTCTACTTTGTCCAACAACCTCCATATTAATAAGTTTTATTTTATCTAATTGTTCTTGAACAGAATGAGGTTCATCTGCTATGGGCTCTTCAAGATATTTTTTTGATGAATTTTTCATGTCTGCCAACCAAAATTTGGCTTTCTCAAGAGATTCTGAGTAACTGTGGTATTTATTACTTATAATCAAAAAGTTATCATGAAGCCTATTGACATTATTCAGGAAATTATGAAAAATAGTAGTAATTTCTTGAACTTCTGATTTTATTTCACTTTCACTAACTTTAAGAGCAGGTAATTTCTTTGGAAGATTCATGCGGAATGCATTAAGAGCTTTCAGGTATTCCTAAAAGAAAAAAAATTTAAATATATAACATACTTTATTGGTATTTATAAAATTGCTTCATAATAAAATTCAAAATACAAAGTCTATTGTTTAGTGACTCTGTAGTCAAGGATATACTACTAAGAACACTAAAAAAGATACTTTCTTACATAATTGACAAACTTATATAAAGAAATAAAAACATTTAAAAAATGAACCATTCTGTAAACATAATTTTTGTACTGTTTTAATGTAATTATCTTTTATGTTAAAATAATACAAACTGAAGTTAAAAATTAAATTTGATAATATATAATATAAAATGTTTTAATAATAGAAACAAATTAAAAACTAACTCTGTTATATTAAAATATTTTAATTCAGTGTGCAATATTATAATTATATAAGCAAGTTATAAGAAATTTTATGCAAAACATATAAATATTCTGCTTCTTACCTGAGATTCATTGATAAATTTTTGTGCAGCCATAGTTATAAAACGAAGATCAGCTTGATGGGCTATAACATCACTGGTAAAATTCTACAGAATAAAAATAATTATAATTATTTTATGATAAAAGAGTTGATACAGGGTTACCACATATAAAAAGTAAAATATGTAAATTAATACCCTAAAAGCATCAGAATTTTTGTCCAAACTGCTAAGAGAACCCATCAAAGATTCTTTCTTCTTGAATTCTTCTTCAGCCTGAACAAGCCATGCTTTCAGATTATTTAACTCAGACTGAAAAAGATAAATGTTTCTAATCTTAAAACTATAAAATAGGATCAACTGTTTCAAAAACAATAATTTAAATTGACAATACAAGTTTTGAACATTATAACATGTAGTTAAGCATAAGATTCTTTGATGTTACGCAGGTAATTAAATGAAAATAATATTACATATGTTCATCCGTTTCAATTTTAACAATGAAAATACATTATTACCCTTAAAAATTTTTCAAAATATAATTCTACGTTAAAAAATTTAGAAAATGTCATTTTTCATGATCTTTACCATATTCAGCATTTTCTAACTTAATGGGTAGTATTTATCAATGCATACACACATATATAAATGAATATATATATATATATATATATATATATATATATATATACATATTACATATATATATATATATATATATATATATATATATATATATATATATATATACATATTACATATATATATATATATATATACATATTACATATATATATATATATATATATATATATATATATATATAATATAAATCCACCTTAAATATCTCAAGTATTAAAATATTTCAAATACCTTAAATTTCTGAAGCTCTTCTAAAGCAGTTGTTAAGCGGCGAAGTAGCCTGCCACTTTCATTCAAAAGAGAATCATATTGTCTTTTAAGGGCTATCAAATTTTTTTGTAAAGTATTTATTTCTTCTTTGTCTAATACTTCAAGTCCTCGTTGAGCTAACTGTCTCATTTGATCCAAACATGTCAATACTAAATGTTGTTGATTTTCAAGTTCATCTTTTAAAATCTAGAAGAATTGACCATTATTTGTATATTCTTCAGAAAAGAAAGATAAATAAGTTAATAAATACAATAAATCTATTTGATCACATATTTTAAACATGAAATTAAAAATAAAGGATCAAAACTTTAGATTCAGAAGCTTTTTTACTATGAATTATAAACTACTGTGAGAAATTTTTTTTATTTAAATATGAATACAAACAAATATGAAAATTTACTGTATTATATCTATTATCAAGAAAATACTTTTGGACATATAAAATAAAATTTTTATAAATTATACTCAATTTTTGATAAAATTGCTGATTTTGAGCAAAATTAAGTATTAATTTAATACTTAATGTATTTGTAATTTTTAATTAAAGGCTTTAAAAATCTAATTTTAAAAATTGAAGAGCTACCTAATCATATAAAGAAATCTGTATGATATCAGAATAAAAAACATGCTAATAATATTGAAACTGATTACAAACAAAATGACAGCTAGTAAAACATACTTTAACAGTATTCATTTGATGCTGTAATCCGGGAAGTTGTTCTTTCAAAATACCAATTTCAGCCAATTTCTCTTCAATTTCTTTCATCCATGATATAAGTTTTGCTGAATTTTCTTCACATACTTTATAATTTTCTTCAATAGCAGCCTTAAGTAAAGAATACGAAATGACTTTTAACTTAAAAATTTAATACTATACTAAATTCTATAAAACAACATTAAAAAATTGAATTGTTACCAATACTCTAACTCCAGGTTTCAATTATATTATAGAAAAATAAAATATGAAATACTTTTTATTTTAAGAAAAGATAAGAAAAATTTTACCTTTTCTGAAAGTACAATAAAATGACAAGAATATAATTTTTGTGGTAAAATAGGTTTCATGCACAGTAAAAGCTGAAATATTTGAGATAAAAAAATGATAACCATGAATTATATAATTTTAATACATAATCAGGAAAAAATACACTTTGTATATTTATACTACTTTAAAATAACTTCCTAAATATTATTCTAAAAATAACAACACTTTTTCACATCTTTCACAATTGAAAATAAAGACAAATGATATACTCAGCATTCTTAGTTATACATATATCAAGATAAATATCAACAGTGAAAATAGCCATCATACTCACATTTCATTCCTACTCTCCTCCATATAAATAAAATAATTTTGATACCTTTTTCAATACCCTTTTAAGTTCAAATATTCAATCTTTTATTAAAAACTTTAAATATTTGAGTGAAATAATAAAAAAATATATTGTCATACAAAAATAAATCATCTATTTTTTGATGACATATAATAAGAAACATATAAATATTTAACTTGTATGCCTTTTAGTACAGGGGTGGGTAAAATTTCAACCATAGAGAGCCACTAAGGGCTACTTCATATGATGAAATTAAAGTCATAGGCTGCATTCTTTTCATAGACACATTTTTTTGGAGTAAGGGCCAGAAATTATACTTTTGCTTTCAGATAGTTTTACTTTGTGTACCCATATAAATATCTATTCAGATCCATAACATATACGATATTAACAGTTTGTAAATAAAAATATCTAAAACAATATATACATATTTTTTTAATGTTTTAACATCTTTTCCCAAATTAATAGAAAATGATTTATGATTTTTTCAGTTACGGGTGATTGTTTCTATATTATCTTCTAACAGTATAATCAAGTGAAACAAGTTATATTCCATGATACATCTGTTGTAGACTTTATATTACATTGTTTGTTAAATTAACTTTTTTAACTCCCTTTTCATGCATATACATGGAAAACAAAACTATAATTGATAAGTTGATATTATAAAATTAAAGGAAGATAGTTTAAATGTGAAACATTCACATTTTTTACATGGAAGAGACAGGTTACCCAAAATTATTTTGTGGGCTCTAGATTGTCTACCACTGATTTAGTACATTTTCTGAGAAAAAACTTTTCACATTACTTATCATAAGTGCATAGCTTTCAAAATATTCTTATACAACACATAAACAGTTTCACAAAATAATTGTATTTTGGTGGTTTTTCAATAAATTAAAATGTAAGATTATAAAATCTTTTAATTTCCACAAATATAATAATAAAATTAATAAGTAATTTAAATTTATTTACAATTAGTGGTATAGCAAAGGATGGACATGGGGATTATAACCTTCCCACAGGGAGTACTGTGTTGATATATTATATTACAAGTGTTGCTATATTAATTTTAAGAAAATAATTTTGGTTAATTTTAAGATTCTAACAGTTGAAGTGGAAGAACACCCCCCCCCACACACACACACCTGTTGAAAATTTCTAGCTATGCCCCTGTATACAATTAATAAATTTCATATAAAATGTTAGTATAACATTTGTGATATTAAAACAAAAATTATACTTCACATTGGTACTACATATTCTAAAACAAAATATAAATTTCAATTTTCATTTTTATAGAGAAATATTATATACTTGTATTACATGTAACAATTAAAATAATATAAAATTTGTGTACACACTAAATATATCCACGAATTCAAATTATTTATCTATCATTTATAAATTGCTTTCTTTTATTAAAAATGTAGAGATATACGTAGAACAATTAAGCAAGTCATATATTTCCCAGTATGAGAGAGAGAATGGTTATACATTCATGTAATTTGTGAAAGTAATTTTCCCTAAGAGTCAAACAATATATTTTGAAGCTAAAAAATGTATACTAAGAGTCATTCATTATATTTGCACTATAACACATACAGATTATGTAGTACAAATTAAACTTAAATTTTAATTTTAAAAAGGAGTAAAACTAATTTAACCATTTATACATATAAACATTAAGTTGAATTTAATCGATAGAAAATTTGCAAAAATTAAGTATAAATTTAATAAATGCAGTTATATTTTCATGGTAACTCCTTTAACATCATTATTTAAATGAAATCCCTTTAAATTCTTTAGAGGCATTTTTAAAAACATTTTTATTATATTGTTTATGAAATTATACTTGTATAAAGAAGTTTAAATGCTTTTTTCATTTAGAAGTCATAATTTTTCCAAGAAAATATTTTAACATATCTAGACATACATATACCATTGAGCTATATTCATATAAAATAAAAAAAATCATTGTGTATTGAATAAAAGGCATCTATTTTTGTTTATATAACATATAAATGACAAATAAACCAATAATACATTTATGTATTTTAAAATAGATAAATTTATCTATAAATGATTTATAAAAAGTGTTAAATATAATGGATAAAAACATGGAAGGATACTTCATAGCAGTATTATAAAAAGTATTACAAAAACTGCTTCAAACATTTAGTGCACAGTTTTACAATATGTATTGTACATTACATAAGTGACAATATAATAACTTCTAGTAGCTTTTGATTCAATGGCATAGTTATCTTAGAAAATCTATTTATATACAATAACACTGTCCTTAAAAAATATTAAGTTTTATAGAGATATTTATAAAAATCCATAACTGTATATAAAACACTGAAGTGGTATACAGTTGTATTAAAAACATTATAAAAATATTGCTCTGAAATATAAATGATATGGAAAAATATTTAAATAAATCCTTTAATAATTTGCTAATAAATATATTGAACTTGAAAGAGAAAAACAAGCAATATTTTTGTTTAAACAAAAACAAAATTAATGTTACACATCATTATAAAATGCATGAATAATGCACTGCAGATTTTTAATTTTTGACTGAATATATTGTAAATAAATGATATACTCATGACATGAATTTTGAATACTGTCTTTTAATCCAGGCTATAAACATGCTATGTTAATATAATAATTCCTCATTTAACACTAAAAAGACAGCATTTTCCACATACCTAGAAGGAAGAGGAGCAGTCATTTTGATTGCTCTCGTTATCCCCCAAAACCACACTCTTTATTTTACAATTTGGGTTTTGAAACAAGTTTATAAGTATATATGGTTATTAAATTTAACATTTATATCACATTAATTTTCTCACTTGCTTTATTATTTAATTAGATATTTTTTACATTAATCAAAATACTATATATATATAATTTATTATAAATAAAACATAATAACTAAAAAATAAAGCAGATTATATAAAGGAAATTTCTTTCAACAAATATCAAAGCAATATCATATTTTATAATTACTTAAACAATATATACATTAAAAACAAATCTTATGTTATAATTTACTTACATTATTCCTTTTTACAGTCTTTTTAAATACTTTTGTTTATCACTTTTCTTGTACAGAAGTGACAAACTGACTTTTTTTGCAATGAGAACAAAGTTCATACGTTTATTCAGACATCAATTGAGGTGACATTGTTTATGTTTTCTGCTTGAGATAGAGATGTAAAAAAATTAGTTCTTTTGCTTAAGTATTATGATATGGCTCTGCCAGAAACCATACTGCATATTCTCGAATGGTGTAATCAAAAGGTTTATTTTATTTTATTTTATAATTATAGAGAACCATTCAATAAATATTTTGATATGAAGACAAATATTAGTCAAAATTTAATCCTAAATATATCTGGTTCTTGAGGCATATGTTGTATAAATTAAGAAATACTTTACATGAAAATAATTATTCATATACTGCTATGATTTCATTTGGTTCAATAAAAAGCTCTGTTGTTATTGCAAAATTGATACAGTATCTTTACCAACTATGTTCTTTGTTATCTCCTCTCTCCAAATTTTTCTTTTTTAAAAATGATCCCTTATGCTTAAAATTACTCCATAACATCAATGAAGACAGTGCATAATAACTCAAAGCTAGCTTAAATTTCATATATACACTGGTGTGCAAAAATTAAGGATGAAGTCAAAAAATTAGCATATCAGCTGAATGAAGAGGCAGAGCAGACAGAAAGACCAATCAAGAGATTAAATAAGGTGATGTAAGGTAGCACATGCGCAGATATGCAGGTAGACGTAATGGGGGAGTGTCTGAGTAGTATAAAGCATGTTGTCAGTGTAGGATCAGTATTTCTGGCAAAGAGATTGCATGCCGTATAGCAGAAAAATTATACCGAGTTGCTGCCTCAGCAAGAAATGGCAAATAATCAATCTATTAGACGACATCTGGATGCTTTTACCAGAGGTCGAATCATTGGGAAGTTAGAGGAAGGCCGCAGAGTTCGGAATTGCTCACAGCATCGTTTCACGACTTTGGAGACAATTTCAAACTATAGGAACAGCTATCCGGGGGTTTAGTAGTGGTCGTTGACGAGGAACCACACCTATAGATGACCGGTATATTGCTTTATAGGCCAGAAGAAACAGGCGGCAGACAGCGGGAGAAATCGCTAGACAACCGACACAGGCGACTAGACGACTGATATCGCGTTTTACAGTGGCCAGAAGACTGCACGGTGGTGGTCTGTTTGCAAGACACCCTGTACGGTGTGTACCTCTAACGCGTGCCCATCAGAGAAGGCGTTCTCTGTGGTGCCGGGAACACCGGAATTGGAGAGACAATGAATGGGGACGAGTACTCTTTACAGATGAGAGTAGATTCAATCGGAATAGCGATTCTCATCGCATACTCATCTGGAGAGAGCGGGGAAGCCGCAATCATCCCTCGAACATCATTGAAAGGGACAGGTATGGAGGTGGTGGTGTTCTCGTTTGGGGAGGTATCATGCTTGATAGTCGTACAGACCTTCACATCTTCGATGCAGGTTCAGTCAACAGGACCCGTTATTGTAAAGAGATTCTTCTTCCATATGTGCGTCTTTTTAGAGGCGCTATGGGTCCGCAGTTCCTTTACATGGACGACAATGTACCATGTCATCGCACAGTAGCTGCCGAACAGCCCTTAGAGAGTGAGGATATTGAAAGTATGGATTGGCCGGCATGATCTCCCGATCTCAATCCCATCGAGCATGTATGGGATTTTCTAGGCAGACGCTTGGCAGCTCGTACCTTACCACCAGTAACGATTCCGGAGCTTCGATTGGTGCTGCAAGACGAATGGGCAGCAATACCTCAATAACTCATTGACACCCTCATTCTCAGCATGTTCAGATGCTGTGAAACCTGCCTAGCAGTCAGGGGAGATCATATCCCCTATTAAAGACTGGATGTTTCTTGCTAGACACCCATCACAAGGATGTTTCGGCCTTCAGTCGCATTGCGCTCCATGCTACTTTTTCAATAAAGCTTCTTTTTATCCCTCTGACTTCTCTTTTAGTAAGTGTTGCTTACATTACTCATGTCCTTACGTATTGGGGATTTTACGGTATTAAATGTGTTGATTTGGAAAACTTTTGTACAAAGTTATGTTGAAAAAACCGTCTCGTCCTTAATTTTTGCACACCAGTATATATATATATATATATAAAACTCTTGGCAGCCAATAATAATTTAAAATATTTATCCTTACATGCTAAATGGAAATGTTAGGTCTGATGTGTTAAGTCAAATTTAAACAACAGGTATACACTTTATGTACTAGCCAATATTCTTTTTAATTAAAAAGTTATGTAAGAATAAACAAGGTTTGGTAAGCTTCAGAAAAGTTATACCACACATAATTTAAGATAAAATGCTTTGAAAGATACCTTTGTTGAGCTTTTCTTCAGCTTTACTTATATTTTTACTATCAAAGTATTTCTTTTTAGTTGAATAACTTTGCCTTAAAGCTTAATTTTTGTACATCAATGAACACACACTTATTTATATACACAAATTAGGGTGGTTATAAAACTTTATCTTTCAATAATGGGTAATGTGAAAAAGATGCGTCAAGTAGCACTAAGTTCACACACAAAATTTTCATTTTTTTAAGGCAATTTTTTTAATTTGCAGAAAATGCATTGAAATTTCTGCAAAATGTTGATTTTTTAACAGTAAAATTATTTAATTTTATAGTATGTAATTGTAAAAAAACATAATATGAAAAATGATCTGTATTCTAACTCTTTTAGATACATTGTGCATTTTAAGTTGGTAACTTATTTTTATTAAGTTATTAAAATATGAAATATCATATATTTCCAATATAAGGGTACGATTTTTTAAAAATTTACCCAAAGTTCGAAATCCGTATATAAGTAGAAGTGAAAAAAACAATTTCTAGAACATTCAAATATGTCACCAAGAAGCCAAAAATATCGTCAAGCAGGTAAAGCGGGGTTATATTTTCCGATCAAGTTGCTTTAAATTAAAACACTAGACCAATGCTTTTCAAACATTTTTCGCCACAGCATCCAATTTAAATACCACAGAGGTAGAGGATTTGTCGGACTTCAAGATAAATACAAGGACATATCTTAGAACGTTTTGAAAGTGGCAAGGAAAAACAATTTCTTTTTTAAATTTTAATTAACTTCATGCTCCTTAGTTAATTTTAAAATTTACACTAATTTATCTAAGGTTACTGTCGCGGAACACAGTTTGATAATCATGGCGCTGGACCATGCGATCAATGGTATTTATACTTAGATGCAAACGACAAGCTCCAATTCTGGCAACCCTATATAAAGATAACTTTGTCTCAAATTTAAGCAGTATAAGCTAATAAAAAAAGGTGAAAAAGATGCTATATTTGGCTATTCATCGATTGCTTCCTGGTTACGTAGAATTGTGCTAATCAGAAGATTAGCTGATCCGCTACCGTTATAGTACTGTTGTTTTGGAGCAATTATAACACAGATAAGTGCCACTTTAATTTTATTTTTCAATTTTCATGTTTTCTATTAACAAAAATTTTTACAAATTTACTTTTTGCCGTTATGCATTTTCTTTTTCGTTCTTTACTGTTTTTTTTTTTTTTTTTTTTTTTTGCCAATTTAGCGACTTTTTGTCACCTATAGCAAAAAACGTCGCCAAAAACACATGTATTGCATTTGTTCCATGGATCTGTATATAAACCGACCCCCCCCACACATACACTTTAGGTCTTTAAAATGTCCCAAAAATTCTCGGCTTATACACGGAAATATACGGTATTTTAAGAGATTACTTAGTACAACTCGAACTTGTTTTACGTTACAAGGTCTACATTAAAGTACTAATTTAAAATGTTGGCTACATGAGGGCTAATTAGACTGGGATCCATTGCTTAAAACTGATTCTGAACTGTTTCAAACACTCATATCAGTAGCTGGGTTCAAATTTACAAACTCTGGACATCCAAAATTTGCCATACAATGATAGTTGTACAGAGAGTTTCACTGAACTTATATTTCTCTGTAAGATTTATTAATAACGTTTTGCCTTTTCTGTCTTCAAAATCTTTCTTAGAATTGAATTTCAGCTTTTTTTTTTTTTTTTTAGTGATTGCAGCTTTTTTTCTGGTGAAGGCATTTCTTCTTTTATGTATCAGAGAGACATTAGGCATTAATTGCTTCAACAGTCTGGTGAAGAACTTGTGACTAAACAAGATAAAAATCTCATTTGTGATATGGTGGATAAAACATACTGTATGAAAAAAATTAGAAATTCTAGTGAGACCATTTACAAAAAGATGAAGAACACTGTGTTGTCCGAACATAGTTTTCAATATTTGAGGCATTTGTTCCAGACATGGTGAAAAAATACCTGCATCATTGATAGATTATTTTAAGAATAACAAAGTAAAAATTTCTAATAGAGGTCAATTATAACAGCTGTCCCTGTTAACACAAGAAAAAACATTACCATTGCCTGTCTTAAAAAATACTGAGGAGAGAACTATAACATTTGGAGTACAGTCTTTACATGAGCAAGCTTCCACTTTTACATCTAACTTTTAAACTAGACTGAGGAACTACTATACCTAAGACTTTTCTTTGTCTAATCAAACCTTAACTGATGGGGTGTGAATATCTACTTGTGCTTTTTTTAAGTCTATCCTTTTGCATGAACATCAGAATTAAAAAATACTGAAGTTAAATATTTAAATAAAAAATATTTGTCTTGCATTGATGAAACTCTTTAGACTGGACTGTGTTCTTGAAAGTTTCAAATCAGAAAGCCAAGGTTAATTATGTAACCTAGGTATTTTATAACTGCCAACAGTATTTAATGCTTAAGCATTAGTATTTTGAAATTTAATAGAAGCTCTATGATATTTTACAAGGTATCTAGCACAAGTTTATATACAATTATGGTTTGTCATAAAAAGATCATCAGAATTTACTGCTGTGACTAGACTGTACTTCTTAAAGACAGTATAGTCAAAGATTTAAACAGATACTGTAGAGAGCAAGAGTATTTTTCGGTTAGTAATATAACTTAAAATAACCCAGATATGAGAAAACTGCATGTAAAACAGTTAAAATTATCACAATTCATAGAAGAAAAAGATCAGTAAAGTGTGAAATGTGAAAGGAACCAAAACTGAACTAAAAGGTTATGGAATAGTACAAGTGCATCAGCTGGTTGTAAACAGACAGCAGCATATCCTGAATAAATTAGTCTCCCATCAGAAGAAGTTAAAGAAAACATAATATCATGATAATTTTTTGAAGAATCTACCATTTCCTTTCTAAAAAACATTCAAATGATGGAAAGAATAATTAAAATAATAGCAGAAGCTGAAATAAGGGTTATGGCCATGGAGATATGTCTTCATTAGAGAAAAGCTATAATAATAAAAAATATGTCAAATTCAGTCCTAAAAAAGATTTTGTAGACATAAAAAGGCAAAACAGTATATGATCAAATCCTTCTATGGGAAGGACAAATGGGAGAAGTTTGTTGTACAGCTACCTTCTAGTACAGAATTTTGAATTGATTGGAGTCTCAAGTTTAAATCCAGTTATTGGCTGGCATGGATGTTTGCAGATGTTCAGAATAGGATTCAAGCAATAGATATCACTGAAATTTGGACTCTAAATTAAATCTTGTGATGCTAAATAAACTATGAGTTGTACAAACTTTTCTCATGGGATATCCCATATTTAAAAAAATATTGAAAAAAAATTTCTAACTTAAAACATATTTGGCACATTATACTCTTATTATGGGTAAATAAGATAAAATAATTTTACCATATTGACAATTTTTTTTAAATGCTAAAAAATTAGCATTTTGAAGAAAATTTAAAGCATTTTAGTAAATTAAAGAATTGTCCTAAAAACTTAAATTTTACCTGTGAACTTAAAGCTACTATGGATACCTTTCCCCCACTATCTATAATTGAAAATAGAAAAAAAAAATTTTTTTAACTCTCGTAACATACACACACATATATATCAAAATTAATACACCTAAAATATCTAAAATTTTATAGTTTCTCCTTCTCATTTTTTAATGCTTAATTTCCCAGCCATAAAATGTCAGATTTAAAGGCATATTTACCAACTTAAATTTTTACTTTAACAGTACTTTACAACTTTAACAGTAAACTTTCCTTTCAAAAGTTTATAGTCAGTCCTTAGGAACAAGATGCTACTTAAACAGAAAGTTCACTGTCAGTCCCCAGGAAATGACATCATGAACCATGATTTAAAAACCCTCTTTCCTCTAAAGACTACAGAAAGACAGATCTGGAGGGGTGCAAGCAGGGTGGAGGCTTGCCCCCTGATAAAATATGCAACACTAAGTATATGCATAAATATATACACACAGTAAAAAAAATTGCATAATTTATACTGATATTTAGTGATTGCTTTTATAATATTTATATTCAGAATGTACATACTTTTTTTTTAACAAATAACTTTCTTTAAAAAAAAATTAAAATACAGATTCCTTCAATACTTTAAAGTATCTGGTTTTACTTTGTATGTTTTATACAAAAGAAAGTAAAATATATTCTTTCCAGTGAAAACAATATAATAAAACACATTCATTTGAATATTAGGCTTTTACAGAAGAAAACCATAGACATTTTCTTGAAAACTTACATTAACATTTTTTTTTCATCATAATTAGACTATTTTCAATTTTTATAATATCCTGTAATTTATATCAATGAGTATGTACGAACAATACCAGATCATAATAATTACAAAGTAATCACTTAAAAAAAAGAGGAAGGAGACAGAAATAAATTGATGCAAAAAAGAGATACTATAATCAGTACTTACTCTTGTGTATTCCAGAGGAGATTTACAAGACTCAGCATCAGGAATTGTTACTTCATCATTACTAATTATTTCTATTATAGTGTTAGTTTGAACTAAACCCTCATTAATTGCTTTATGTAACAACAGTCTATTGTTATCAATAACAATATAACAAGACTCAGATTTTATAATACCAGCTGTAATGGCATCTTTGATTGATATTTGAAAGGGGAAATTGGAAATTTTAATTTGTTTTTTAATTTCTGTGCAAGTCTCTTGTACTGTAACAGCAGTTTGTGATAGGCTATAAGTTTCTGTCACAAGGTCCTTTTCAAGTACATTGTAAAAATCAGTTGTAAAGTCCGTACTAGAAGTTTTATATTCTTTAATTTCTGGCTGAGTCTCTTCTGGATTTTGCAAATGACTTGGTTCCCCCATTTTCTTCTGAAAATCTAATGATTCATCCATACTAGGCAATTCACGATTAAATTTTTCATCTATTTCTGAAGAAAGATCATACTGCTGATCAGAGAGATGATTTTTATCTCCAGGCAGTTTAGAACTTTGAGGTAATTTACCATCTGTTTTCAATGATTCTTTGTCAGGTGATATTTGTTCTCTAGGTAACAATTTTCTTTTTTCATTGGGAGACCTTTGTCTTTTATCTGGTGAAATAAGATCTGATGGCCCGAGTTCTCTTTCAGGTGAAGAAGCTTTTCTTTCAACTAACTCATAACCTTTATCTGGAGAACAGTCTTTTTCAGAAGTTTTATGAATTTGATCATAAGGGGGATATTCTTTTATAGGAGAACTCATTTCTTTATGAGGTGATTTGTGTACATCTTTTGGAGATATATGATCTTTTTTAGGAGACTTAATTTCTTTTAGAGATGTTGCTTGTTTCTTTGCAGGCTCTTTTACATTTTTATCAATAGATTTCAAATCTTTATCTGGAGATAACTTTCTAGGAAAAGATTTCAGACTTTTCTCAATAGTTTTACTACTGTCAATAGATTTATCATCCTCTTCGGGTGATATATATTCTGTCTGAGGTATTTTAGACACTATATTAATGGTGCTATCACCTTTTTGAGAAGATACATATTCTGTTTCACGTGCTACATTCTCAGAAGGAGAAAATATCATTTGATTTTGAGGACTTCTAAACTGCTTTGAATCTTCTTTATCTGTTAATTTAGACCCTTTTTCTGGAAAAATACATTCTATCTCCAGAGATAAATGCTCTTTATCAGAAGATAGATTTTCTTTTTTTGGTGTTTTACTGGAGACTTTTAGGGGAGACTTAATACCTTCCTTAGGAATGACAGATTCATCTTGAGGAAATTTATATTCCTCTACAGAAGAAATTTCTTCTGTTCTTGGTAGTATGACATCTTTTGCAGAAGATTTTTTATCTTTAACAGGAGACTTTCCTTCTTTTTCAGGTGATATATGTTTTCTCTCTGGGGATTTCTGCATTCTTTCTGGAGATTTCTTTATTCTATCTGGAGACTTTTGTGTTTTTTCTGGTGACTTCTGTGTTTTTTCTGGTAACTTCTGAGTTCTTTCTGGAGACTTCTGAGTTCTTTCTGGAGACTTCTGAGTTCTTTCTGGAGACTTCTGAGTTCTTTCTGGAGACTTCTGCATTCTTTCTGGAGACTTCTGTGTTCTTTCTGGAGACTTCTGTGTTCTTTCTGGAGACTTCTGTGATCTTTCTGGAGACTTTTCTGGAGACTTCTGTGTTCTTTCTGGAGACTTCTGAGTTCTTTCTGGAGACTTCTGAGTTCTTTCTGGAGATTTCTGGGTTCTTTCTGGTGATTTCTGCATTCTTTCTGGAGACTTCTGTGTTCTTTCTGGAGACTTCTGTGATCTTTCTGGAGACTTCTGTGATCTTTCTGGAGACTTTTCTGGTGACTTCTGGGTTCTTTCTGGAGTCTTCTGTATCTTTACTGGATACTTCTGTGTTTTAGCTGGAGACTTTTGTGCTCTTTCTGGAGATTTCTGTGTTTTTTCTGGTGACTTCTGTATTCTTTCAGGGGACTTTTGTTCTTTTCCTAGTCTCTTTTGTTTACTTTCAGGAGACTTTTGTTGTCTTGTTGGAGATTTTTGTTCTTTTTCTGATTTCTTTTGTTTACTTTCAGGAGACTTCTGTTGTCTTGTTGGAGATTTTTGTTCTTTTTCTGGTGACTTCTGTTTCTTTTCCGGTGACATTTGTTCATTTTGAGTAGATCTTCCTTCTCTTTCAGAAAATTTATCTGTCTTTTGAGTTGTAATATCTCTGTTATGGGGAGAGTCATAATCTTTCATGGGAGATATAAGTTTGCTTTCAGGAGAATATTTTTCTTTTGTATGTGATACCTTTTCACTTTCTGTATAGATTTCCTCTACATCAGGAGAAATGGGTTTAGATTTTAAAGTTTCATGATCATCTTTAAATAAAAGATGTTCTACCCCCTGACCACCAGGGCTTTCTATTTCTGGAGAATCTAGTCTAGGATAGCTCTTTTCCTTTTGTAAAGACTTTGTACTATTTTCTGAACGCAAAAGTTCAGTGTCTGGAATTCTGTCTTTCTCATCGACAGGTATATATTCTTCTCTAAGATAGCTGTAATCTTTCTTTGGTGATATAGGCTCTTTCTTTGGAATTGTTGTTTGATCATGTGATGGATCAAATACTAGCTCAGAGATAAGATCTTCTGGTAAAATCTTTTTTTGTTGTTCAGGATCCAGACATTCTTGTGGATATGATCTGTTGGTTTTGTCAATTGATAGATACTCTTCTCCAATAATTCTGATATCCTCTCCAGGAGATTCATGGTCTTTTGAAGATGTATCAAGCTCTTTATCAGTGGATTTAAGTCTTTTCTCAGAGTAAGTATAACCTTTTCCAGAATCTATAGGGGATTTTTCATCCCTCTCATGATAAATACTATCTACCTCAAATGTTTTATTTTCACTCTTAAGGGACATATATTCATTTTTAGAAACTACATCTCCCTTCTGAGGTGACATGCATTCCTCCTCAGGAGATTTTTTTTCTTTAGGATAAATGCCTTCTTTTGAGAGAGAAAATTCATCATCTGGAAATCTATCATCTTTTAAGGCAATACTCTGAACTTTTTCCTCTTCTTTGAATGATTTTTGCTGTTTTTTTGGCGATTTAAGTTTTTTCTTAGATGATCTCTGATCCTTATCAGGAGACATATAACCTTTCTTGGGAGACAGAGGAAGTTTTTCATCTAATGCTAATTCTTTCTTTGGGGATTTAGGCTCTTTTTCAGTAGATTCACTTTCTTTTACTGGAAGTATAACATCCCCTGGAATTTTTTTCTCCTTCTGTAGTGATTTATATTCTTTGTCAGGAGAAATATGGTCTTTTAAAGGTAATTTAGGTAGTTTTGAAAGCAATGCTTGATCTTTCTTTTGTTTACTCTCTGGCAATGCAGATACTTCTTCAGATAATTTTTTTTCATCTGAGGGAAACACAGATTCTTCCTTCAATACCTTTTTCTTTTCTGGAGAAAACATTTCTTTCTCTGAATGTTTGATATCTTTCTGAGGAGATATATGCTTTTTCTCATGTGATAGTTTCTCTTCTGGAGATTTCAGTTTTTTGTCAGAAGAAGCAAGGTCTTTCTTAGAAATTTTTGGCTCTGGTCTTTCTGTTTTTGGAGATATGTATTCATGATCAATATTTTCCTGAGAACTATACTTTTCTTCAGGTGAATCTACTTCCCTTTCAGACAGTTTTGGATGTTTTTCAGTCATCTTAAGTTTGTTTATAAAAGAGGAGCTTTCTACTGAATCATCACTTTGAGGGCTTTGGCTTTCTTTCTCGGGAAGTGTTCTGGCATTATTAGGAAGAATACTGTCCTCTTCAAAAGAATCTCTTTTACTAAATGAAGACCTTTGTTTTTTCTCAGGAATTTTATCTTTATTTATAAGAGTCTCAGGTTCCTTTTCAGTTATTTTAATTTCTTTGTTAGGAGAAGTGCTAACTTCTTTTTTTGGAGACCTATCTTTTTCAGGATAAATATCTGACCCTTTGGATAGCTTAGATTGTTTTAGATCCTCTTTAGAAGAGGTATGTTCTTTAACAGGAGACTTATCTTTAAGTATGGGACATATAAGCTCTTTTTCAGGGTATTTAACTTCTTTTTCTGGTGATTTATGATCTTTCACAGTTAATCCACTTTGTGTATGAGGTTCTCTTTTGGGAGATAGTGATTTTTCACTAGAAGGTAGAATTTCAAGTGGTTTTTGATCTTGGTCTGATATTAAAAATTTTTCTTTATGAGATGGGCTTACCTTCTCTAGAGGAATATTATCTGTACCAGGTGATATTCTCATACTATCAGGAGATTTGCATTCTTCATAAGAAACTTCATGTTCATTTAGAGACAATCCATGTTCCTTCTCTTGATGAGATGGTTCTTTTCCTGTTAATTCCTGATCTTTCTCTAAGGAATGTTGGTTAGTTGCATAAATCTCACTCTCAGAGGGACTGTGTGGGACTGGAAGTGTTCTCTCATTTTCTTCTGAGAGACTAACAGACTGGTTTTTAAGCAACACTATATTTTTTTCAGACAATTTACTTACTTCTTCAGGTGATGAAGGATATTCTTGTAGCATAGATTCTAAGCTTACTTCAGAAGCTGTTTTATCTTCTTTGGGTGATAGAACTTCCCTTACACATTCTCTCTCCAGAGTTGTAAGTTTTACATCAGATTGCAGATATGAAACTTCCTTATCTTTCTCAGGTGATGCAAATGAAGTTACTAAACTTTTTGAGATTTCAGATTTATCCATTATTTTATATTCTTCCTCAGATGTCAGATAAGTTGAAACTATATCTGTCTTTATTGTTATAGAATTTTTAAAAGTAGCTTTATCTAAAGACAAAGTGTCTTCATGATAAGATTTATCCTTTTCATCAAGGGGCTTCAATTCATCAACAGACAATAGTCTTTGATTATCAAGAGGTTTACTTTTCTCATCAACAAGAAAATCATCAGATAAATGTATTTTGTCAAAAGATACAGCTTCATTTAAGGGATGTTTATAGTCTTTTGGTAAAGATGCATAGTTTCCTTCTGGAGTAGTACTCTCTGAAGGCAACTTAGACTCTCTCTTGGGGGATGAACTTGCTTTGTCAAGAGATTCTTCTTTCATTGATGATTTTGAATCTTCAGGTATATACTCTTCTTTCATAATGGACAAATCATGCCTTTCATGAAGTGCTGATTTTTTTTCTGAATAAGTAAATTCAGTTGTATACTGAAACTCTTTCCCAGGGCTTTCAAACACCTTGATCTCCTGTTCTGTCTTTTGCAATAAAGTATCTCTGTCAGGGGATTTCTGATCATTTTTTAAAAATTTACTATCTTTTTGTGATTTATCATGTGGTAATTTAATTTTTTTCTTAAGAATATCACGATCTTTCTCCAATACTGTAAAATTTTCTTCTGGTGACATAGGTTCATTTGAAGGAATTCTAATAACAGATAACTCATCTTCAGGTTTAGGCAGTACTCCTTTAGATATGGCTTTCTTAACTAATTTAGTTGCATCATCTGGCAAAACAGATGGATATTTATCTTCTGGATGCTCTTCATTGTGCAATTGATAAATATTTTCAGAAAGTGTAAGTTCTTCCTTTTGAGATTCAATATTCTCATTTGGCTTTAATTTCTCAAGTTTATTTATAGAGGTAATGAGTATATCAGAGGTAGACTCTTTAGGAGAAACTCTTACCTCATAAGTTTTAAGTGTTTCACTAACTTCAGATATGTTGATTTGCTTCTTCTCATGTACAGGAAGAAACACATTCTCAGTTATATCCTCTACTACAGACTCAAATCCTTGTTTCACATAGTCAGTAACCTCCTTGGAAATATTTTCAGAGTAATCATATTCACTTGTCTTTGTTTTTACATCACCACCTGATTCATAGTCCAAGGATAAAGAAGAAGGTCGAATAATTGACTTTGGATGATATCTGTTAGACAAGTCAGATTTTGGCTCCCGGGAAATATTTTGACTAGTCATTAACTCAGAGGGCAAAAATTTTAAAACAGAATAATCTATAAACACTAAATATCCATGTTTGGTAGCATTTAAAAGGCTCATTTTCCCGCCAACTGTTGGTAAATATTCTCCTGTTTTACTGTCAATTATGCCCACATTAATTGCTTCATTGAAAGTTAAAACCCGTTGTTCTTTAGGCTCATAGACTAAATACTCCATATCTATGAAATTATTTGTCACAAGATATTCAAAAGTCACATGACTACCAGTGAAGGGATCAATGAAACTTTGATATTTATCATCATATAAATTATATAACATTTGATAAGGTGAATTTTTATCCCCATCATGGATTTCACCTGTTTCTTTAGGAACTTTCAGTATCCCTAACTGAATAGCCTCAGAAATAAGGTATGTTTTTTGAGTTAAATCATGATAAAATGTTCCAGAATTAAAATCTATCATACCCTTTTTAACAGCAAACTCAAAGGATATCTCATGACTTTGGCTTATTAAATGAATATTTTGTTTAGGACTCTCATCAATAATTTTTTTATTAGTTTCTATTTCAACAATTTCTTGGAGTGTAGAATATGAAGTTGGTGTAAAAGTCAACCTGACAGGCTTTGTCACCAAAAGACCTGACTGCATGGCTTCTCTTAAATCAGTTGTTTGTCCAGAAACTGGATGCTTAAATGTAAATGTATTTGGATTTATTAACTTTCTATTTAGAGCATCATCTAAAAGAAAATATTCTTGCTGAGGTTGAACTGGAACTATCATAAGATCATATAAATCAAATGCTCTTTGGATTGAGATTCTTTTATGAGTTTGGGGATGAATATACTCTTTTGTATTAACATCAATATAGCCATACTGTAATGCTGTTGGAAAAGTAAGAGACAAAAGAGGAGGATGTTTGTATTTTCTACAACTGTCTTTAAAATGTTCTTTGAGAACTGCTTCAGATAATGGAAAGATGCCAAGAGTAGAATGAACTTCTCCAGTTGAACTATTGATAATACCCAAATGTATACTTTCAGAAATTGTTTTAGTTGATGA
The DNA here is from genome assembly GCA_032207245.1 of Pardosa pseudoannulata. NCBI lineage: Eukaryota > Metazoa > Arthropoda > Arachnida > Araneae > Lycosidae > Pardosa > Pardosa pseudoannulata. Next base: position 29,594,338 of record CM063502.1, on the reverse strand, counting down.
ATTTACTGGATCAACAAATATTGATAATGGATTTATTATATCACACATTATTGCTTCTTCTACAGTAAGTAAATCTCCACTTTCAGGATGTATGATTTTCTGAGATTGTTCATGAATCAAGCCTCGAGAAAGAGCTTCAGAAAAAGTAAGAGGAAGTCCTATAGGAACATGTATTTTACCAGTGTTTTTATCTATCAGCCCTTGATCTATACCCTTTTTTATTGATATAAATTCTCCTAATTGATAATCTAATACTTTTCCTAGTTCTGTATTAACTTTTTGCTCGTTAAAGACATATTCTACAAAATTTTGTTTTGTAACTCGTTTTTCAGTGGCTTCATTCAAAAGATCAGCTGTTTCTTGGTCAATAACCCCATCAACTACTGCATCTTTAGGTGACAAAACTTTCTTAGGAATTCTTTGTAACAGAATAATTTGCTGCTCTGTTACAGACTTCTCAGAGGAATAATTATCAAGAGAAACATTTTGTTGAGTAATGAAAGTTGTTGACTGCTGATCCACAAAAGTTTGTTTACATACTGCTAAATTTTCTTCTAAAGTATTCAATTTTAAAATGTCTCCCACATGAGGTGTTTTAAGAATATTTTCATCATTATCCAAAGAGACAGTTTCAGAAAATTGTGAAATAAACTGCTTAGATGACTTTTTGGAGGGACATGAGGATATTCTATCACAAAGTATAATAAGATTTTTTTCAATAGCATTTTGCATTGGAAAACTAATACCTGTTTTTGTATTATAGTGTCCAGTAGAATCTAGAATTCTCATTTCTAATGCACTATCTAAAGACACTGTTTGTTTGGATTTAGGAACAACCACCAAAGCTGATTTTGGATTAATAATTTCTAGTTTAACAGTCTCTTCAAACGAGACAAGACGATCTGTTCCAGGGACAGTAAATAGGCCAGTTTGAGAATCAAATAATCTTTCATTTATGGCATCTTTAAGATACCAACCATCAGGTGGTAACTCTAAAACTTGAACACTGGGTTTAACTTCATTCTTTTCCTTTTTCAAAAACTTTCTATCACTATCTTCACTAGAATAGATGCTTTTGTTAACAATATGTTCTATAGTTTTATCAGATGGAGATATTTCAAGCAAGGTTTCATTTGAAATGATCTTGCCTTCAGAAATATATTGCTCAATTAAGTTATCCTTTTCTACTCCTCCATCATATTTTACAGTTATAGAAGAGACAGATGTTTTAGGTGTCATTTGTTCATTTTCAGAAGAAGAGATCTTTAAAACTGAATGAGCATCATTCACTCCAACATCTAAAGCCATACTTTCATCAGCCTCTTTTTCAATAATTTCTCTGACTTCATTAATGATTCCTTGGGTTACACTATTTTCCATTACTTCTGTAGAATCCGATGGCACATCAACAAATCTTGTTATTGTTCTTGTGACTGTAGCCATTGTCACAGTAATGTTCATTAAGCCTTTTAGTAATGCAGCTCCATCAGGAGAGATTACACCAAGATTTATAGCTTCCCTCATATACAAGGTTCTGTTGGTCTTTGGATCTTTTAATTGACCAGATTTACTATCAATTAAATTTTTTTGACAGCATTCTATTAAATTTAATTCTTTAGAACCCTCTTTTATTCCAATAGGTTTAGAAATCATAGAATAAATTTGATCTTGGATAAGTCCTTTTAATACTGCATTCTGTAAGGACATGGATTCATTAGTTTCAGAATCTATGTACAGGTCTTTATCTAAATCAATTATTTTTCTTTCCACAGCAGTATTAAAACTAATTAACTCATTTAATTTTGAATCTTTTATACCTTCAATGTCAAATATTCTTTTATGACTAACTGATGTAATTAAGCCTTCATTTATTGCAGATGATAATGAAATTTCTTGCTGTAACACTGCATCAAAAAATTCTCCATTTGGTAAAATGATTCCTCTTTGCAATGCTTCTGGGAGTGACAACAACTCACTAGTATATGAATCAACAATGCATTTTGATTCAGAATCTAAAATTCCACAAGATAAAGCCTCAAGAAGACTTATTCTCTTACCAGTCAATGGATCAGACACCCCATCATCATCTATGACACCACTCTCAAAAGCATCTTTCAGATTAAGAGGTTTTCGAATTAATTTTTTATCTCTAGCTAACCTAAAGGAATATTCCTCTTTGGTTTCATTGTTGATATACTTTCCTTTATGTGCATTCAAAATACCAAGATCTAAACTCTGACTAAGTGGTAAAATTTTGTTTCCTTTGATATGAACTACTTCAGGCACATCAGATCTTAGAATACCTTTACATATTGCTTCATCTATAGTATATCTTTCTCCAGAATCCTGATCTAATATTTGACCAGACTGATCATGGATTACATTTTCATCAATTGCATCAGAAAGAGTAATTCCACATTCTGGTTCTTTCTCTGGTAATAAGTTTATATAACCTTTTTCTACGGCATCCTTAAAAGTCATAGTAGAATTAGTCAGAGGATCATGAAATATACCAGTTTGTGGATTTAAAAATTCCTTTTCTATAGCCTCAGTAATGGTTAGGTTAGAGGTTTTAATGAGTTTCATGAATATCAACTTTTTAATAGCAGATTTTTTAATAATTCCCAAATGAAAAGCATCAGTAACTGTAACAGGCTTACCATCAACAGGATTTACAAGGCTTCCAGTTTCTATATCATAAATATTTTGTTTGACTGCTTCAACTAATGATAAATCATCCTTCCTTCCTGGGAAAAAAATACCAGATTTCATAGTTATTCTTTCATAAAAGGCTTCATCTAAAAATCCTTTAACAACTGCTTCTTTAAGGGACATTTTTCTACCTGTTCTAAGGTCAGTAAATTCGTCACTTTTCAAGTTTAAAATATTTTGTTCAACTGCTTCATGCATTGTTACCATTTTTCCAGTTTTAGGATTATATATGGCTTTTGCTAAGCATATATTTTGTGATAAAAGTTCTTCACTTGGTATTACTGTTCTAGAATTAAACAATGAAGCACTTCCTGTAGATTGTTCTTTAACTGGGTCATCTAATGAAATGGATGTCTGATACTCAATATTAGAACCTCCATCCACCTGGTATATTGGCTCCAATGGATATTGGCTTTCACTTACTTCTGTAGTAAAACTATGATATTTGACAGAACTTATAGCATCAGATACAGTGAATTCAGTTGTTAACGAAGGCTCAGTAGTGGTGGTATATGTCTTCAGAGTAACAGGAACAGCTGTGGAGATGATGTTAACCCACTGTGAAGAAATCAAAAAAAGGAAAGGAAAGTTCAAATTAAAAATAAAAAGAACATGCATGGGAAATTACAAAAGGAAAATCAACTAAAGAGTTTTAAACAAAATACCAGAGAAAAATTTCTTTCTTAAAATAAGTGGAATGTATATTAAATATCAAACTCAAAATTATTAAAAAGTTGAAAAAAAAATAAAGTTCAAACTTTTACAGTAGTAAAATTTTTAAGGGTGTTTCTTATTTAAAATTAAACAATAATTAACTAAAAGGCTACATATGACAATAGAAATCTCAAATCAAAAGTGGCTGTATCAAAATAATTTTAAAACCTTTTGGGATAGTTTTAAACTTTACCATCTAACATCACTAGATAATATACCACTGGTAATAGATTTGTATAACTACTGTTTTTAAAAAATAGTCATAAATGAAATATAACAAAATACAAACTCATTAAGCAGTATTAAACAAAAATAACGTTTAAATAGACAAGTAAGCAAAAACACTATTAAGATAATTTTTATTGTATTTAAGAGCTAAGTATATTTTAGTAGCATTTAAGACTGATGCAATTTATAAAAATTCATAAACCAAAATCATACATATCCTAATTTCTTCACTGTGAGATGTACAGATAAAAAAATTATTCTTACAATATTTTTTCTCTTTTTATGGCTTATAAACTACTTTTAGTCATTTTATGTAAGTTAGACAAGGTAATGGAAAAACTCATAAAAATTGAGTATTTTATATGTAATAGTGTTTAAAAACAATGTTAGAAGCCAAAATTGCCTAGGTATCTAAGTTCATATTAGGAATTGTGGGTATTTTAATCTATCCTAACTCCTATCAGAAATTGCTTTATTTCCCAGAAAGATATTGAGGGAAATTGAATTTTAATAAATTTTTCTAGCACAAACCATAATGAGCAAGTAAAGTTTAAGACTGACAAATAGAGTAAATGCCTCTGAGCAGATCTACATTTTCATCTTCATGTTCTTAAAACAGTGTCTGGGTAGTTTAACTAGTCATCTATATGAAAATTTTCTATGTTATTAATATAGTTAAATTAAAAAGATTAAGGGCCTAGACAATCTTGGTCAAAGCTTTTAGTGGTATTTTTCTCAGATAAACTCTTCTGAGTATTGGAATTTGATGAAAGTTGATGTATTATACATAATACTTGATAAGCATTCGTTATTATATGTTCCTGGCTTTGCAGTAGTTTCAATTTTGCATTTCTGTATGAAACAAATTTTGCAGCAGAACTATGACAAACAATTTAAGTGTAGATATTTTAAAAACCCTCTAGTTACTGTCATTCTGTGAATATGATTGTGTTTCACACACAAAAAAAATATGAATTTAGTCACAATACCTATAAATATACACCATGACTTTAAGCAAGTAAGATTAGAAATATACCAAAAATATAATCTCTGTATATATAAGAAAAATCCTCTTTTATTATTACTTTATTAGAAATCAAGAATTAAGTTTGCAATTTTGCACTGTTTGAGAATATATGTAAATTAATTATACAATAAAAGAAGGGGTTACTTTTATGTTTTCAAGTATAATTGATAGAAGGACATTTAACATGTTATAATAGAGTTTCAACATTATTTTAAACAATTCTTGTACATTTATACATAAATTGAATGTGTGCATAATTTTCTCTAACACATACACATTACATAATGTTTATATTTTAAATACATCAGTAAAGTAGATAAACAGAATTAATATTCAAGAAACAGGTGGTTTTAAAAAATATATAAATTAGAATAAGTAGTTAAACAGTTAACAAATGGCAAGATGAAGTCTCCTCTTGAAAGAGTATTAGTAGCAAGTTAATAAGTAATAAATGATAGTAGCAAATTGATATTGTCATTTAATTACATATGCAGTTAATTTCAACTGAGCAATAATAGTAATGTATTTTATTTTACAGAATATCTAAACAAAATTTCTCCCCCCAAAAAACAAGAAAAACTCAAAATTATTCATACATGAGGAACTAATTGGCAGAGATCATTTAATACAAAAATAATCAGGTATTTTAAATATATAACTTAGAAAAAGTGAAATTCAAAGGCATTTACACATACGAAGTTTCAAGAAACTGATTAAAATAACATTTCATTATTTTTTATATACAGTTCTCAAATCATAAAAATCTTATATTGAAAAATCTGGAAAAGGCCAGTAACTTATAGAGGCTTATATAGGTAGTTTTATAAAATTATGGTAGAATTATTATAAATTTGTTATAGAAAAGCTAGAATTACACCTGTCTAAAAAAAGGTAAAGTAATGTAATATACAATTTAATTCTTGTTAAATAATTATAAATTTTTGATATCAATATTGACCAGAAAAAATCTTTAAATGGTAATATTGCCTAAATGTCTTAATACATACATACATATATATATATATATATATATATATATATATATATATATATATATATATATATATATATATATGTGTGTGTGTGTGTGTGTGTGTGTAATAAAAATTACATGAAATTAAAGACCTAACACCTAAAATATTAGAAAGTTTTCTTTAAATTATTGATTTTCAGATTACACATTAAATTAATGCAGAACCAAACAAAAATTATAAAAACAATGTATATATATATGCATGTATTTCTCTCTGTATGTGAATATATATATATATATATATATATATATATTTATATATATATATATATATATATATATATATATATATATATATATATATATATATATATATATATATATATATAAGTAAATTATACAAAATGGGGATATTTGGATTAAACTTTTGAGATTTATTAATTTTTTAAACAAAATTTTTTATAATGAAATTGTGCCTTCAGGGGATATGGAACTCAATTTCAAGTATTAATTTTCTATCTATTGTAACATTAATTTTAGTAAGGGATTTATATCAAATATTAAAATAACTTATTGTAAAATAATATTATAAGGGGTTTTGTTGAGAAATGGTTAGAATAGAAGCTTTAAAATGAATATAAGGGAAGAATTACAGCTGATTACTTAAAAGGGCACTTATCAATATGGTATAGTTTACTCCACAAAAATTTTCTCTTTTCTAAACCAATTGAGATAACTGTTATGTGTTTTTCTTCGTTAACACAAATTTATGTCCTCTATCTACATAAACCTGGAGGGAAGGTAATTCTTCTACCCTATAGAGGTTTGAGATTCCACAACTATGGTACATCAAGATAAGTGACAAGTGCAATGAGGAGCTCTAAAATAAATTATCTTATCAGGGGAAAACAGTAAGCTTCAGAAAAGATGACATAAAACAAAAATGAAAACAAAACCATTAATTTTGTCTTTAGTACAAAATGTTGGCTAATAGTTGAATGAAAATTTAAAATTTTCAGTTTATTCAAAACATTTAGATAAGAACTCAGTAAGAGTTAGTTGATGTTAGCAAAAAAGCAAATACAAAAATTTCAGCTTTTTTCACTCAAGATATAATGAATGTTCTAGATAAAGCTAATAACTGTTACAGTTTAATGTATAGATAAGCAATTTTAATATCATATATAATATTTTAAAACTATATCATAACATGTTATGATAAGAAAAAAATACCTCTTGGTTCTGGCCAGCAGTCAGCATTTCCTTTAACTGTTCTAAGTAGTCTAGTATAGACTGCAGGAGAAGAGAATACTTATGGTTCAAGTCCTGTATTTCATTTTCAATATCATCAGCTCCAGAAATGGATGCCATTTTCTTATGAAGACTAGCATCCAAACTGGGATGCTCCTCTTCTAAATTTTCTTTATAGTGCTTCAGTCTGAGGTCATAGATCTAAGGGGACAAATTAACTTGTAGCCCACACACCAATAACAGCATCGAATGGGCGAACATGAAGGCCAATAGGAGTGAAGCATGCACAAGTCCACACATGAGCAGCAGATGCATGGGTGTAGGTTTTGCATTCAATATTTGGAAGGAAAAAAGCCAAGCTAAGATGGAACACATGCGTTTGTTTCCTAAACTCACAAAACAATTAGCCACACAAAATAACGGATAAGCAAAAACTACAGAGAAGCTAATAAAAGATAAGGCGCAAAAATAATAATTTTATATAACACCAAAGCCTCTTTCAGGAATGGAGAGATATATAATTTAAATACAAAATTCATTTTTAAGCAACAAATAAATTGTTTTATAATTTTTTTATTTGTAACGAATATATTCTCCAGATGGATAATAAAAGAAGCTTTGGTTTACAACTTATAAACCACTTTCAGTGCTTTAAAACAGCTAGGGAAATAGATTGACAGTAAAATGAATTGAAACCACACATAAAAGATCAAGAACAAAGATTGCATGCTATTGGCATACCCAGCAAAGATTTTTTTTTCATAATACAGCCTGAAATACAGAAAATGCTCACAAACAGCATGCAAAATTGCCACATAAATAGATAAACATTGAAGCAAAAGCTAGTCATGAAAAGAAAAAAAATCACATAAAGCTACACAAGACATACAAAAATTACAAGAAATATATATATATATATATATATATATATATATATAATGCAGCACTATTTAATTATAAAAACTTTACAGTTTAAAAGTAAACATGCATTAACAATTTAAAATGAAAAATAGAATCAAATATTAAAAGGCCTAAAGTAGACATAAAAATTCATCGTCACTTCAAATCAATATTACATCAAAATCAATATCCTAACATCATAAATTTTTTTTGTGCAGTCACATTTATTATTTTATTTCATTCATATTTTGTGAATACCTTAAAATTTCAAAGAGAAAAACTACACTAAATCAAATTACAAATAACCTCAAAACTCCCTTTAAGAATATTTCATTACAATAAAAGAAGTGAAAGATTGAGAGAAATAAACAGGATACCTTTGCTTCTCTTATGTATCTTGAAGCTAGTGTATTTGTTTCTTCAACTGATGAACTTCTGTCAGCAATATTAGAATACAGATTCTAAGGAAGAAAAGAATTTATTACAATATAAACACCCAATACACAGAATTTCAAAAGAGTATATTTTGAATTTCAGATCAGAGATTATAGACAGCAAATCTTAAGCTTGAAAATCAACTGAGGAAATATTAGTTACACCTCAGAAAAACAAATATGTATATAAAATTTTAGCATTAGACGACAATATTTTCAGCTCTTTAGATACATGTAACAGGTGCATCTACAGTATATATAATTTGAAAATAAATTAACTAGATAATATGCTCATGAACAGCCAAATAAAATAAGTTTAAAAATAAACATAAATAAAATATTTCTCTTAACACCTAATTTACACATTCTACCTTATTTAAAAATCACCAGACACTCTATATTTCAATATTTTAATTTACATAAGGTATTTTTGATACTAAATATTTAAAACATTACTAAAATTCAGAGAAAATTTATTAATTCTTCCTCAGTTTTGTATGTTACACTTCTAATTTCCCCCCTTTTTAAGGTTTGTTCTCTTTAAAAAAATACTGTCTAACTTTGATACCAATTCAGTATGTGTATAACTTCAAATAGATATAGTTGCTATGGCAGACAAAAGAGACCATATACAGATCTGTCCTTAATAGAAACAATTTGTGCCCCCTTCTCATTAAAAGCTGTCTCCTTTATCAGAATTTTCAGTTAGATGAGGATTAAGCAATTCCCATTATAATAGCATTTCCTTTTGGCAGTATTACAGGGAAAAGGCAGATTTTATGGAAATCTTATAGCTTGAAGAGTGATCAATTTGAGGGCAAAAAAAGGTACAAATTTTCGTAACTGTTAGATGGCTAAACTGGCATTTTCTTATAACTGTTGAGTTTCACATTTCCTCAAAAGTAACAAGGAAAATATTTCTGTGGTCATCAAAAGTAAGTATATTACATTTTATAATTTAAATTTTTAACTGTGAAAATAAGTGAAAATATGTGTGTAATACATAACATGCATTAATCTTTTAAATAATGACTAGCTAAGTAAAATGTTTGAACATACCATGGTTGGTTCCACATTTAATTCAATTTCTTTTGTTGTCATTCTTTTGACAGATTTGAGACTATTAACTTTAATAGTAGTTTCAGATATCCATACATTATCTTGGTCAACTTTGTTTTTATAATTTTGTAGTAACTCAGATGATGCACCACAGCTTCTCAACCTTTAAACCAAAGAAAATTGATATTTACTTAAACTATCATCTAAGTGTCATTTGAAGTTTAAAACTAAATTTTACCTTTATTATACTATTTATGCATTATTTAAATACACTTCCTAGATTAAATTTTTATTACACTTTAGCTCTTTATTTTCTATAGAAAGATAAAAATGAAATATGTATACAGTAATCTGAAAAGTTATAAATTACTGGCTGACAATTATTTAAAAATATTTTTTAGCTACAATTAGTAAGTACAATATTATATTAAAAAGCCAAAAAATAATTACCTTTCAACTATTTGAGACCTAGCATTATTCCACCTAGTCATTAGCTTCTTGACATCATTTTCATATTTATTTACATCAGTATGACTGATCTGTTTTGGCCGGATTCTTTGGACAAAATCTTTTACTTTCTTTGCAGATTCTTGAACATCATCCATTATGTTTTGAGACTGTTGCATGTCAGCTTGAAAAGACTATTATATTATACAATTAAATTATTGTTTATACCCCAGGATTAAATTTTAAATAGAAGATATGTTTTTTCAATTAAATAAATGTAAAACACACAAATACATCAATAAACATAACTAAAAATAAGAAAATGCAGCTAAATTGTTATTTAAACCAAAAAAATATATTAAAATTACTTTCTCCTATTGGCGCAACAGCCCCTAGGGGGCCGGGGCCAGGGCCTATGGTGCCAATCTCTGTTTTCTAGACCAAGGGCCCTGGAGTGCGAAGCATATGTTCTAGTTAAGTGGTCAGCCTTACACGGAAACCCCAGTGATTAGTTCCCAAACATGCTTGGTCCTCAGTTTCTCTACCCACTGAAGGGATGAAAGGCTGAGTCAACCTTGCCCAGCACGGAGATTGAACCTCGGACCTGTGGTGTGGGAACGCAAAGTGCTGCCCCAGCGCCACTGGGCTTCATATTAAAATTAAGTAACTTTAATATTAAAATAAAATATGAGGTAACATATCATTTACCTTATATTTTATTTAAAAATAAAAAAAATTCTTTAATACAAAAACATAAAATGCACAAAAATATGATGAAATATAACATACAAGAAGACTGTCATGCAATTTACGCAGATCTTCTAAATTTGAAGACATTTTATCACAGGATGCTAGTTGAACTTCTATATTTGAAACTGTTTGAGTAGCTTCATTCAAATGGTGTAAGGCAACATCTACAAACTTTAATCTAGATGAAAAATTGGAACATAGAAAATAAGGAATTTGTGAATTTGTACAAAATCAAAAAATTAAATTTTACATGTACATTAAAATAAAAAAAATTTATTTTAGAACATTTACTGAAAAGTAAAGTTATTAAGTAGTATGATATATTTGAATTTAACAAATATCTTCAATTATAACAATTTTATACTTTTCAATGTAGCTGTTAGATAATTCCCAAATCTTGTCCCAGGTATTTATAAGAGTATCGTATTTCAACTGCAAAGCTGTAGTTTTACGGTTTGCATTCTTGTACATCTGAGCAACTTGAGTGATTTGTTCATCAAGCAATTTTAGTCCCGTCTCAAAATCCTAAATACATAGAAAATAATTATATGAAAGACATACAGTAAAAAAAAATGAGGAAAAATGATGAGAAAAACTTCATAAAATAAAAAATAAAAAATTAAAAAACTAACTTTGTGTTCAATAACCTGATTCTCCAAGGAATCAAAATCCCATACAATGGGAGCAAGCAGCTTATTCCTAAGAAATTTTTCCTTTTCATTCAAAATATTTTGTAAACTAAGTATAGAATCAGAAAGTTTCCGCCCATCACTCTTAGGAGATTTTTCGGCTATAAAGCATGAAAGGAAATTCATGAATTGTTATAATGATTTTGAAAATGTATGAAAAATATAAATATTCATAAAATCAAAGCATACATTAAGCAGAATGCAAGCTAATGCCTACATAGAGAACTTCTTTAAACAATACTTACTTTCATCTTCATTGATCTTTTTTACCAAAGATTCAAATACAATATTGCACTGCTCAATCTCTTCTTTAAGTTTTACAAGGGCAGGCTCAGAGCTAGATCCTTCATTGAGAAGTTTTTCTGCATCAGCATTAAGAGCTCTCATGATAGATTCCCTTTGACTTATCTCAACTGTATGGAACTAGAGAAAAGAATATGCACCCACTTAAAATTTTTGAGCAATTAATAAAGTTATAAAAAAGTAGTATATTGGTTAGAAAGAACAATAGAAAGTTATAAGAAATAATATACCTGAGATATATCCCATGATTTAACCACTTTTATTGTTGTTAATATTAAATTCTGACGAAGTTTCCTCTGCTTGAGAGTCCATAGGTTTAAAATATCATCATATTTTTTCTTTAAACTAATGTAAAAAAAAGAGGGAGTTAAAGATATAACACTTTTAGGAAAATCACATATTGCAACAATCCTGATGCAACAAAAATACTTTAGCTATTATCCAAATACTAACTTTTTTCCAGAATCTAAAGCCTCTGAATTGGGTGGAGGTATTACAAAGCAAACTCCAGGAATCTGACTTTCATTTCCAGATGGTGTTACAACCTGCAAATAATAAGTATATTAAAATACTATAAATAAATCAACAAACAGTTTTTTAAATATCAAGTCAGTTTGAAATAGCTTTTTAAATTACAATTATTTTTAAAATAATGACATATTGCTTCAAACACGGAGCAGCTTATCTAAATGAAATTACTGTAGATTCAGAATTAGATGACTAATGTTCAAGTAATTAGTGTTTGCTTTGTGTGTGTTCCAAAACAATTCATTAAAAGGTAATACTGAACTGTACAACATAAAACAATATTTTATAGTACAATTCTTGTAATTTTATTCCATACATAATTATGTTTTCAAAGTAAAGGTTGAATTTAAGTCAAGACACACTTTGATAGAATCTGTTCTATTATTTCATCACAAAATCAGAACCAAGTTACATTATAAAGTATAAATATCTAATATTTTGTTCAAACTTTTATATACATATGTATATATATTATAGCTTTATTAAAAAATTAATTTTTGTACATTTTACCCATACTTTAACACATTAGAACACTTTCTACCTGCATATTCCTTATGTTATCAATATTAGAAAATGTGAAATCAATCTAAAATATACTAATTAATATTTAAATTAGATCTCATGAATTAGCAGAAAACATACTAATAGATCAGAAAATGATACAAAATAATCTAAAAACAATGACAATAAAAGAATACTTATAATTCAATGATATAACCCAGAATGTTTTAAGGCTTTATTATTCTTATCTATGACAATGCCTGATACCAATAGATAGGTGCTCCTGCGAGTCATTATAACCTGTAATTGTATTATAACCATCATCAGCTACAGTTGCTTAGGTTTGACTTGCTTAATCAACTGCCCAATTTCTTTGTCTCATGTACAAAACAGTAGACTGTGTTATACCTAACCAACCACCCAGCTACTCGCTTTACAAAAACAGCAGGAAGCAGGTTGGTTGGTTAGAAACACAGTCTACTGTTTAGTTATATGAAGGCTTATGAGAGTGGGACTTACTGCTTAAAGTGGATTCTGAATTGTTACAAATATCTATGCTTTTTTCCCCTAATGAACCCTAACCTCAGCATTATTGAAGATGGCTAGAAAAATCCACACCAATCTGCAATCATATTTAGCCAGAATTTAGGTTTATAAAACTTATAAACAGAAAGGAAAGCATTAAAACATTTATATGCAGCTCTTAATATTAAGTTAGCTAATTTAATCTTAGATGAACTAAAATAAAAATTAAAAACTACTTTAACAAGCATGTTTTATTTTTTAGTTTATCATGAGAGATACAGGAAGATCAATAAGACTGGGACCTACTGTTTAAAATTAATTTTGAAAAGTACAAACACCCAGGACAATAGCAAAATTCAAACAAAGACACTGGTTCTGAAAGACAATACCTTCTTTATCTGTTTAGAAGTATTTTGAGATATAACTAACAGTAATACATAGTATGATAAGGAATCCAATTTATTAAACTGCTAAAGAATATAAAGAAGGTAATGAGACCATATATGAGTATACAAGCATACACTGAAGACTATTAAATTTAAACTATTAATTTAGATACAATTACTCTAAACATTAAATATAAAAAGAGAATGAATGTCATTAAAATATGAACAAATACCTTCCACATTTTCTGAGAAGCATCTTTTAAAGTATATTTATCATCTTTAGAAAGGTTCATCTGAAAGATACACAGGTCATAAAATAACAAAAATGAAACACAATTTTTCCAATAAAAATATTGCAAAATAAAAAGCATTCATACAATTCCTAAATTAAATTATGTATCATAAATATGTTCATATCTAAGCATTTGATAAATAAGAAATATATTGCATAATAATTCAGCTGATACACTTCAATTTATTTAAAGGTAAGCTAATTCTGTTTTCATTAGTAATTATTTATAATCTATCACAAATGTAAATGTGAAGTGTAAAAGTGGTTTAAAGCAACAACAGGAATCAGGTAGTGGAAAAACAAAACATAAAAGGAATTTGAATGAGGACAATTTCCATTTCAAGCAGTTTAAGAATTTTTACGAAACCATGAAGGACCTTTTATAAACAATGAAAACCCTTTACATATCTGCTTATTTATAAAAACACACAGCATTTAGCATAATATATATTTAATAAACAGGCAAGTCCTTTACACCAATTTAAAACTAATGGGCATTTGGAAAATTGTGTTCATTTAGAGGATATAATGCTATAACCGAAGAATATAGTAATCCCTGAATAGATTCTAAACATTCAAGGCATTTAGGATTTAAACATGCAATGCAGTCAAGATTTAAACAGGTAAGACATTTCCAGTTTTTCCTCTTCTTTGAACAAAGCAATTTTTTTACTGAATCTATATTTGATAAAGAGTTTTACAGTACTGTAGGTCATTAAGTTCTTAGAAATTTGTGGTACCATTGTCATTCTCTTTGCCAGGAAGTTTGCCTATTTACTTATAAAACCTTTTGAAGGCAGATGAATACAATTATTAATTTTAAAATTAGACTATAATAATCAAGTAATTTGTAAACTCCCTATTAAGGCAATTTTAACAGAATTTAAAGAAATAAGATGAAGATAATTTGTACCATTTTAGAGTAAATATACTGTGTACTGGAAGATTATAAAGTAGGTTTATTTTAAAATGAGAGAGTTATTCCAGTACAAATAAATTAATAAGTAAATTTTTACTTGAAACAATGAAAATAAAATAAGGAGGTTTTCGTCAACATAAAATGTAGAAATTAATAAATCATCACAATATGAAATTTTATATGCATAACAAATTCATATGTATTATTGGTTGAAATGCAACAATTTCAAATTTAGTTACTTAATGGCATTTTTATTCAAGTTTCTTTGTCTTTATATGAATTTAGATAAATATTTTTACAAAATTATATCAGTATTCCTAAAAGAAATATAAATCTTGAAAACAAAACCTTGCTAAAAACCTTGGTTCTAAAGCTACTTATAATAAAGATAAATGAAATGTTAATTACATCAATACATATTGCTATAAATCAAATGAAAAAATATGAGAAAATTCTTGCAAGAATACTTACGTTGGCACTTTTATAGTTACAGATAGATATAATAGTAAGAGGTTTTGTAGGCTGGCCTTTTCTGAGCTTTAAGGGAAGTACTTCTGAACTGCGTTGCAGAAGTGAAGATATCACAGTATTATACCTAGTCAGATCTTCTTGAAGAGCTTGCATATCTTTTAAATATCGCTCTCCTTCATCAATTGAAAAAACACTTTTACTAAAAGTAGTATTTAATTTTTCTTCTGTTTTCTTTAACCATTGCTCACATTCACGAATTTCTTTGAAGTACTAAGATTAGAGAAAATAATTTTACATAAATATGCAAATAAGAATCAAATTAAAATATTTAAGATATTTATAATTTAAAGCAAATATAGGTATTGTATTCATTTTATTCTTTCAAGAATTCTTTAACTTTTAATGCTAAGATTTGAATTTATAAATTAAACATTTTAATGTTAGTAATTCTTCTGAAACTTCAAAATAATATAATACTTTTTTAAAAGCCAGGAAAAAATTTAAAAAGAAATTTTGACTTAGTGAATGGCTTTTTCAGGAGAAAATATCTTGAAATAGGAGATTTACATACCTGTATTTCATTTAATTATACAGTGAGATAGAGACCATTTGTAATGTATTTATAAAAATAGTAAAACAGGAAAAAAAGAAATTATTTGACAGTGAGTGGTTTGATTTGTAGATATAGTTCTAATGAAATCTTAAAAGATTAGAATTTTAACAATAATTTACATTTCAAGAAATATATGCTTATAACAGAAATCAACATAGATAAAATTCAAAATACAAACTTGATGATACACTTGAGCACATCTTAAGTGAATTTCTAGGCACATTGTTAACTGAAGGATCCATGACCATTGACTCTGCATTTTTGTAAGAAAGCTCTAAAAATTGAGAGGGAAGGAGAAAGAGTTAAAAACTAGAACAACCTAATTCCAACAAAAATGCACTACATTTAACTTTTCAGGAAATTATTAACCATATAACAATTAGTGCCAGTACATACTTCTATACATTTTGAAGCAGAATGTTTCTGAAGAAGAAGGCTCTCTCCTCGACTTTGGACAGCATTGAACTGTATTTCCCGTTTCTCCAGGTCACTGGTAAGGTTCTAAAAATATTTTTACTATATGTTTTATCTTCTTAAAATTGCTGATAAAAATTTATACAAAATTAATCTTACTCAACAATTTGGAAATTTATAATCTCATTACCAATGGGAAGATAAATTTTAAATACATCCCGTTTCTGAATTTCTTTATACTTTTAACGACGATTCTAAGAGCCCTGTGATTATAGATACACAACTCTCTTACAATGTTGAAAATCTTAAGAAATGAAACTTCTCAGAACTTTTGTAAGCAGAGAGTAAATACTTATGTAATTAAATTAGTCATATTGTGTAATATAATATTTTATGTAAAAAAGAGAAAGTTTATTGGGGCACAGGAATTAATTATTGAAAACATTTCTTCACAATACAGAACTTTGCAAATGTTATGTAATTAATTAATAGAGAATGAAAAATAATTTTACACAAATATTGATAAATATATATGTAAAATAGGTTAAACTTTATCAGATTTTATGGAAGAGAACATGCATTTACTTAGTATTACAAAATTATTATGGAAAATATGATTGATAAAGCATCCATAAATATATAATTACTAATGCATTTTAAAATAATGCTTTTATAGTTATCTTTTAATAAACAGCTTAAGTTATTTGATACTAAATACCTCTTGGTGACGTTCTAGATCTGGTATACTTAAGTTCTTGGCACTCCAATCTCTTGAAACTTCTATTTCTTCTTTGTCACTGATCCATTTAAGCTCTCTTGTAGCAGACTGTACAAAATCTAATAAGCTCTCTGCTTCTTGTACTTTTTGTGTTGAAAATTGCTACAATATTAATCAATTATTAGTCTCAAATTTTTATTGTAATATATTCTAATTAAAATACAAAAATATTACTTTAATATTTTATAATGCATTCATTTCTAAGAAGTCAAAAAATCAATATAACAGAAATGCCTGTATGACATAAGGAAGAAGATTTTATGGTATCTATATTATTAATAATCAGTTTTAAATAATTGTTATCCTTAAAAAATTTAAGATTTACAACACAATTCTTAATATTTTCTGTAATTTCCAGACTATCATTTTAACATTTTTATAATTTTAGTACTAAAAACTTCCTAATAAATTTCTAAAATGATGAAAATAATATACATCCTGTGTAACAGCATAAGAAATAAAAGTAAAAAAACTTGAAAACTCTTTTTCAAAATTAATTTTAAATATAAATGACTAAATTATTCACTGTTTAAAATATACAGTAATATTTTATACTCACAACCAGATCTTTATATTTGATTTTCAGCTTTTCAAGCTCTTCAGAGTATGCAACAGCATCATTTTCTTTAGGCTAAAAATTTCAATTCATATTAAAATCCACAAAACTAAAAAGCAAACAGTTATAAAAATTATAAAATTCCCATTAATACTGTAATCCTATGTTCATTAAAAAAAAAAGAAACTTATTTCAAATGTTTTGTAATTATTTATTTAAAACCTGCAATGATGTACGAAAATTATAAAAATGATAACAGCTTTACTCTGTTTAAAATTCAGAACATTTTGGAAAGCTCAACCTAAATTTTAGATACTAATTTCATACAATTTTTAAAAATATATTAAAGCAATACATGTCTCATAATAAAAATATTTTATTTTACTTTTTTAGAAATTTAAGATGTATACATATATATTTTGAGTTATACAGACATTACATGTATATAAAAACAAAAATAAATAAAAAATACCAATAAAAATAATTAAATAACAAATACACATAATTAAAAATATGTATTTATATTTTAATGTATATATATATATATATATATATATATATATATATATATATATATATATATATATGATATTTTCAACTGATGACCCTCTGAAATTAGCATTAGTAAAATTGGTGGTGTACATCAGTTCAGTGGTGTGACTATCTTTAATACTCCCACTAAATTATACTTTTTTCTGTTTTATACTGATTATATTATTAATTTGTCTTTGGCTAATTTTCTCCTTCTTGCCATTTGTTAAAATTATTTCAAATATATTGATATTGTTAAGTAGATTACCTTCAAAATTCAGCTGTTGGGGTATAATAGGTTTTTGTTTAATTTTACTCTTTTATGCAATTATAAAATAATTAATCTTATAAGAACATTAATTATTTTCTTTAACCTTTAAGAAAGCTATTTTCTATTTTGATTTCTTACTTTCTCCTGTTTACTCTAACACTTAAAATGTACAAATAGTCATGAGCTCCAGAAATGTATTTTATAACACAGGAATCTCCAACTGTTTGAAGTAACTCATGTACTAAAACTTTCATTTTAATTAAACTATGCATATTTTTACAAACTAACATTTCTGTCTTACTTGCTTGAAAAATGCTCACAATTGTCCAATTATGAAAGTGTGGCTCTTATGTTATGAAAAAGTGGTTCACAAGGAATTACATGTTTAGATTTTGAGCCCATTAAGTTGTAAACCCTTGAGATAGATACATTGATGTCCAAAAGCATTTTGATGGCTAAGTTGGTGTTATACAAAGAAGTGCAAGGCATCAAATTTCATATTTAATGGAATAAAATATGATTCTAATGTACTTTGGCTATGATTGTCTGATTTTGAGTTTAGCTGTGAATTTAATAAAGTCCTCAGACTGCATTAATTTATCAAATCTAGCACAAACCAAACTTCAACTGGATAATATCTTACATATAATATGCCTAAAAATTAGGCATGTCATACATATATTATAAACAAATTCAAAATTTAAACATGTGATAAAAATAAACTGTTTTATCTAAAATATTAAAAATCAGTTTATTATAATATACAAACTTTATAAATTTTGTTATAAATAAAAAGGTAATCTATGATTAAAAGATGAAAATTTGGCACTATTTAAGCATTTAAAATAGTATAACATTGGTAATATATTGGAAATACACTTGAAAGAGATTAAAAAGATACAAACCAATTTTTGAGAGGAACATGCTGCAATCTTTTTATTATACTGTTCAATAGCTTTGCTTTCTGTCTTCAATTGGTCTACATTACTTTTTATAGAATGATAATATGTTCCAAAATCTGTTTGATTTAAGCGTTTCTAAAATAAAGGAAGGAATAATAATTTTAGGTATTTAATAAACTAAAATGTAAAACACAAAAATATATATAAAAAAATTGACTTACATATTTCTTATCAATCCATTCAAAGTGCTCTTTTAATGATATTAAAACTTTGGAATCCCCACTTTTGTCATTCACAACAATATGTTGTTTAATAACCTTCTTTTCCTCTCCATTTTTATCAGCTGAACGCTGAGCTAAAGGTGACTGTAACTGGGTTTGAAATAATAATAAGAGATTTTCATACCTGACTCGTAAAATGCTTAACCTAAATTCAAAGTAAAAAAAAATATATATGTGTCAATATATGATACTTCAAGATGTTGATACAATGGTAAAAAAATATATTTTTAATTAAAACAATGCCATATGAATTAGTTTTTTTAGAAAGCTTCCTCCTATTATAAATAAGGAAAATAGCTACTATTTTTCTAGAGCTGATCAATAATGATAACTAATGAAAAGTGCATTCATACTGAAAGTTCATTGCTATATTTCTTATGTCTCATTGGAATATTTACTAAACATTTCAAGTATATTGAATATACTGGTAGAAATATTACAACAATCTTGCATAATTTAAAACAAAAGTATGCACAAGGCAGTTATTAAAAAAATCATCAGTATGTTTTCTTTCAAAATTTTCTAACTAATAATGCCTTATTATATCCTATATATTTTATGCATATGGGAAATAAGCCATTTAAGCCTTTTATTCTTTTCCAGGAAGCATGTTGGTACTGAAATATTCTTAATAAAAAGCAAATACAGTTTTCCAAGTAAGTATACACATTTCAATATGTATATGCCTTTCTTCATTGAAAACTGTAACTTTTATTTGTATAAGGCTAAAAAATTCTGATTATAAATTTATAGAAGATAAATTAGATATAATTAGTACTTGAAAAATTTATATCATTCTTCAAAACTACACAGTAGAGATGACTAAGGACTATAAAAATAACTCTCTTAATATACATTAATTATTAAAAAAAGGGGACAAATATACAAAAGTACAATATAAACAAAAAAAAATATCTATTATACTACCTCATGAAACATGATGGGAAAAATTCATATAAAACTATCTCATAATATATATTTTTTAATACATGCAAAAAAAAGATTACAATCTATTATTTAAATAAACTTCATAAATGAAATAAAAAATCTAATGAAACAATTATGTGTCTAAAAGACTGACACTCTTTAATATATAAAAATTAATAAACCTGTGCTTCATTTCTGCAGTTTGGTGATATTTTCTATCTTCTAAAGTAGTGATGTCTTTTTTGAGAGATTTGAACAGTTCATCAATATGCTTGAATTCATTTTCTATTTGATCACAGTTATGTCTTGCATCAACAAGATGCAATCTTTGAACACGTTTTTCCTCCTACAAGATATTTAAAGAATATATGAAAAAGTTATTAATACAACACAAGATAGTGATTAGTTTTACAGAAAAAGATAATTTTCAACCACTGTATAAGTTACTATAGATTTCTAACTGTATAAACTCCAGTTATCTACATTGCTCTGAGGGAAGAAAAATGTTCAAGCAGATGTGAGACTTAGTTGCAATGAAACACGTAGAGAGAAAGAAACAACTGACTATGATTCATATATTAAGGAGTATTTTAATATAGAAAGTAAATATAAATAACATTTTTTTTCTAGTCATTAAATAAAAATGTTTTATGCAAATTCCATTTTTTTCTAAAAAAACTTTTCTTTATCAGCTATCCAATCTAACTCATTAAATATCTAATTAAGGTATTTAATTAACCACATTAAGTATGGTATAGTTAACTGAAGTTTTACTTTACTGTTTATATTACTCATGTGAATATAAATTTGGACTACATTTCACTTTGGTTTGTGTAAGTAAATAACCATAATTTACATATAAAAATTCACAATTACATAATATATTTTTAAAAAATAAAATTAAATTATATAAGTACCATTATACCATAAGCTGTATGAATTGATAAAGATAATATCTTACATCTTTAATTCTTCTCTCCAAATCATCTAACTTTCCATCACAAATTTTTGATTCTCTGTTGAATTTTTCTACTAGTTTCTGTAGTTTTTCTAACCTAATATTTGAAATAAATAGAAAATTAATTCAAGTTCTTTTGAATTCTTTTTTGAACACTTAAAGTATTCTTTTCATCTCAAAATACTGAAAATTCTTTATAATTCATAATTTAACATAATTACTTGCAAATTTCATCCCTGATTTTCTTATCTCTCTCTTGCAAAGTATTTACAACAAGATTCCACTTTTTTTCAATTTCTTCTAACTTTAAATCATTTAAAAATTCGACATGACTTGTTTCCCTGCTCATTTTCTAGATATTAATAAAAAAGAAAGCATATTAGTATGACAAAATAATAAAATATTAAATATCTGATTTTAAATAATAAAATGAACTTTAGACCTGTATTTCTCTGTGCAAATGGGCAAGCCTTTGTTTGTCTCGGCTCTTTTTTGGCATTTCCTCTGAACGAAATTTAGAAGATTCTAATAACATACTCTATAATAGAAATACATAAAAAATATTTCAAAATCATAAGATTAATATAATTAAATGTATATAATTCCAATTAATTATAATACATTAAATTATTTGATGTAAAGGTTATATTATTCTACTCCATTCAGTAAAAAATTTGATCTGCATAAATTTAGAAAGATTATATGATCTAAGATTATAGAAAGAAAAAAAAAGATTATTTCTACTAGGAAACATCTAAGCTAGCAAAACAGTAAGAAACAAAATCCCCCTGCCATAGACATACAAATATGGTTATTTTTCTCTAGAGTTAAAATAAATTATATTAGGCTACCTCAGATATGATTGAAATATTAAATTCAGTATCAATTATACTATTTTCAAATAGTACAATTTACCAGAGAAAAAATTTACTCAGAACAAAGGAACTAGGAAACTATTGAATTAAATTTGAAAACAACATATAAAGACCTGCATAATTCGAATTGTCAGAAATTCTGATTAAACATAATATAAATTATTAATTATTTGAAATCAATATTTCATTAAAATACACAATCATAACTTATGATATCACCACATAACATTCCTAACAACATTACATAATATTATTATAGTATCAAAATGAAAAATCATATAAGAAAAAAAAAATTTGAAGCATAAATTTAAGCATAAAATAAAATACCTTTAAATCAATTAAAGTTGTATATGTTTTTTGACAACACAGGAATTCCAAAGATTCATGCATCCAAATGTGCAATGCTTTAGCTATATCTTTATACTCTTCAATTTTCCTGTTTCGCTCCTAAAATAGATTAAAAATGTTAAAAAAAAACCATTAAACTGAAATAAATTATTATTCAGTTTTCTAGACATGTATCATAGAAAGAGAATAATGGGTGAAAGTGTCTCTTTAATTTTCTTATAAATAAATAACATTTGTACTGAGATTTAAGTAATTCCCAAGGATTATGTTTTTATTTTTATTTTTTTGGAGGGGGGGAGGGGGAGGATTATTTCAGTACAGTTACTCTCTAGTTACATTCCTTTCCTGATTAAAGTCTGAAGCCCCACAACTAATATACTGAATTTTCACAAACTTCTACATTTCCCCCAAAATAATCAAGCAACAATATCTTCAAATGAATTTACATTTAAAATAGTATAATACTATTTTTCTAAGAAAGTTTGGCCTTTTTTTTTTTTTTTTTTTTTTTTTGTGTGTGTGTGTGTGTGTGTGTTATATGATAAAAATTGCATTTCTGTATTATTTTTATAACTTTGTTAATAAGATAGGGGTGACCAAAATTTAACTTTACACAGGGGACCTAATATCTAGAATTGTCTGTATTCTGGTCAAATTAGTCCTTGAATACAGACAATATTCATAGTATTAGGTAGTATATTCTGGTCAAATTAGTCCTTGAATAGCAAGATACTGTTCAGAATTCTTTCAATCAAGTATCACCAAAGAATTCATGGAAGAGGACAATGTAAATAGACATATATCTAGATGTCATTGAGATACTTAATTCATTTATGTAAAAAAATTGATCAAATGGACATCAAAACAAAATATGAGAAGGAAATAAAAGTATTTGACGAAAATTTGCTTAATAATTTTAAAATTTTAATAATGAGTAGAATGATTTCTATTTTATACACAGTTTAATAACAAAAGGAAAAATTGGTTTAAATCAAAAATGATATGAGATAAATGAAATCTATCTATCTATCTATCTATCTATCTCTCTCATGCACGCGCACGCGCACACACACACACACACACATAATTATCTAAACCAGGAGTGGCCACCCTTTTAATTATTTTTATAATAGACATTGTTAAGAAGAAATGGGTCAAAGTTACATTTTTGTTTTCATATTGAACTATATCCGTAACATGCAAAGATTGAATAAGCCATATTTCAAATAAAAAAAAACTTAACAGTTCCCAAACAGAAATATCTAAAGCAAATATTCAGCTTATTACATCTTTTAATTATTATTATTATTTTAATAAATAAAAAATAATTTAGTATCAGATTTAGTTTTCATCAATTGTCTCTATTCCTATCAACAGTCTAATCAGATGAAATAAAGCTATATTTAATGATATGTTTGTACTTAACAGAGTATTTAAATAATTTTTATTCAATTAAAATTTTCAGTTAATTTATTCCTTGCAGATACACAAGTTATGACTGGTTAATTTATGTTATGTGTTTGAAAACTAGCAACAGGTCGCCTACCATGATTGGTACAAAGCATTTGAAATGCTCTCCATTCCCCCTAAATTTCGATCATCCTCAGATAGGGTTTTTTTTTTTTTTTTTTGCTTCTGATAGTGAACCCCTCTCCCAGCATGAGGACGTTTAACTCCACATTTTATTCCGTGTGTTCTCTGGGTATTTATCTAGGGAGATTTTTTTTTTTACGTCTGCCAGTGTTTAAACGTAGTATCTGGTGTTTCTAGTCACTAGGCGATTTAGCCCCTTATTTACACCTTTTGACGACTCGCAACTGGCCGTCTCTCTTGGCGGGTTTAAGACGTAGGTGATCTCACGTTGGAGATTCCCTCATTTTGATCATACCCAGAGAGAATTTTTGCTTCCGATTTCGTAACTGTCTCGCACCTGCCAACTTTTCAGCGAGAGAACATTAAAACCCGCACGTTTTCTCGCTGTACAGGGAGATGCTCGTGAGCTTTCCTGATTCGAATCCGGCATCCCGGGATTCTAGAATCGGGCATTTGCCACTAAATCATCTCTTAACATAGTACGCTAGGCATGAGCAACCCAAAAAGCTCCGCGGGCCGCACTCTAGTACATATGTGTATGTATGAGCGAGGTGCATATATAAATTTGAGGGGGAAATGGAAAACAATACATATTATTGAAGTTATTATTTTTATTCATATATCAGATAACCTATAAATGTGCATAAATAATAATAATAATTAATAAATCAATAGAATAATATTATATTTACTGTAATAAATGTGACGATAATTTCAATTATAAATTTCAAGAATTCCGTAGCGGATTACAAAATTTTATTAATGGGCCGCCATTTGCTCAACCTTGTTCTATAACAGAAGTGGGCAAAAGCCGGCCCGCGGGCCGGATACGGCACTTTTGCTTATTTTATCCGGCCCTTTGCAAAATCCTGCATGTAATTTTTTGATCTCTTATATGCGATTTTGTTGAAATCAACAGTATTTGTATGCGTAGTGTACAACATATATTTGTGAAAGAACTTTTTCGTTAGTTATTTACACGAAAAATAAATATCGATCACAAACTACTGACGAAAATCTACACTCGGTATTAAGGATTGCTGCAAGTGATTTGGATCCAAATTTTGAAGAAATAATATCAAATGAACATTCTAGATTTCACGTTTCGCATTAACTAAAACTATTCTATTTTAACGTTTGATGTTTGTCTTTTCTTTTTATAATTCTATTATAAATACATTACTATTATATTTACAAAATGTAATATAAATATTAAAAAGGTAATAACTATGATCAAAATAAAATAATTTGTATCGTTAAGATATAAATAAATATCAAAATAAAATCTTTCATTAACTGATTTATTTAACGACCATTAATTTAATATAATGGATCACATTCATTTAAAAATTACGTGATACATTTTACTGGGCACAAATTGTTCGCATATACACCTAAGTAAGACAATTTATTATTACTATTATCTTTTATTAACTGTCAAATTTCTCTGTCCAAATGCTTTTAAATGATACTTATAGTGTTTTTGTCCAAAAAAATTTCTTGGGCAGGGAAAAAACTCCTCGAAAAACATTTGCGTGTGCACAGCGTACGCGGTATAGTCCTCCGGCCCGGGAGTAGAGTTGTTAGCAGTGGAAAAAACCTGGCTTAAACCCAGGAAAAAACTGGTTTTTTTTGGGAAGGGAATTTTGAAAATTTCCAAAACATGGAAGTGTTTTGAAGTCGCCAATTGCTGTGACACAATGAGAACCACCATTTTTTTCTGTCTTTGTTGTAGACCTCAAAAGTTGATATTTTCACAAAATTTAACTATTATACGCTATGAAAAAATTGAATAATTGGAATTAACTAACTCTATTTGGCAAGGTATCATGTTTAGCACGAAAGTATGAGTATATTTGTCCTTTGATAAATACCAATATTTTTATTATTACATAAATATTAGGCAATAATCTGTAAAGTCACAGAACCTGTAAATCATTATTTTTCTTGGATAACATTTCTCTCTCTCTCTCTCTCTCTCTCTCTCTCTCTCTCTATATATATATATATATATATATATATATATATATATATATATATATAATGTGTGTGTGTAGGAATTGGACACAAAATGCAACAGTGTCATTTGATGACACCTTTAAATGATATATGCATTACAAAAAATAATAAACTGTTATTTAAATTTAAAGATATTTATTTTTACATTATAAAAGGAGGGGAAAAAGTTTAACATAAAGCAATTTACATAATAAATAATGATAGAAAAAATAATCTATATAATTATTATAATAGCAATTAAAATTGAAGCAACCAGTTATGTGTTTGATAAGACTAAAAGGGTAATTCATTACATAAGTACTACTATAAAATCATTTAAATGCTCATTTCTATTATTTCTTGAATATATATATATATATATATATATATATATATATATATATATATATATATATATATATATATATATATATATATATATCCAAAAGTAAAAAAAAATCTCTTAGAAATAGTATGCTAGTTCTTAAATATCCACTGTTGAAAAAATAAATGTAAACATTGTTAAAAGGATTTCTTCCCAAAATTCCGGGTTTATTCCCCAAAATTCCCAGGTTTATTACCACCTCTTCAAAATTTCGGGTTTTTTACATCTCTACCCGGGAGACATTTTGAAAATTTCATTTTGGCCCGCGCTTAAAAGTATTTGCCCACTCCTGTTCTATAGGATGATAGTCAAAATGCAAAATATTCCCATTTTTGCAACAGGGCGGATAAAATTCCTGGCTATAAGTTACCCACTTCTAATTTAATTGATTTAATGTAATCTGTTTAATAAGTACCTCATCTGCAAACGGATGATATGCAGGAGGCTCTTGAAAGACATCGTACATCGATGAAATATAAGTAATAAGCGATTTTTCGTCAGGTTCGGGAGTATCGACATCTGAAAAATACATGTAAAATATAATTAGGAAAAACAGAGTAAACATAAACTGCAATACTCATAAACGTATTTTTTTCAAGCGCATGCACAATATCGAAAATAAATAGCAATAATTTAACTGACATCCAAACTGTACCTTCGGGATCGAGAAGCCTTGTTATTCCAAACTCCTTTTCTGCAATGGAGAAAGCTAATTCTAAGTTATCTTTAGCAGGTTTGGTTCGCAAAGATCGGAAATCCAAGAGGTCGGGTCTTAAAAACAAAAATAAAATAAAATAAAAATAAAGAAACACTAGATCTTTTAATCAGAACTGAGTACAACAAAACTGGATGTTTCTGCATCTAAATATTAAGAGGATATAAAGTAACTGAAAATGGGAATTTATAGAAATAATAAAGAGTTGTGAGAAAGAAGTGTGGTTAGATAAGTGACAATACTACAATCACATATCTCAATAACACGGTAATATACAAGCTGAAAGAAAGGATATGATTTGAAACTGTATAAGTATTTATCACAAAAGCACAGTGGCCCACAGAATTCTTTTAGGGGGGAGGGGGCTAGACGAACGAGACACAGTCAGAGGAATTTTTGCATTTCACCCACGGTCATTTTGTCAAATTTAATATAACAGAATTGCATATGATATTATAATGACGAAAATATAACACAAGTGTCAAAATATAAAATAAATGCGTAACCTTTAAGTTAACATTGAAAAGAAATATGTATCTTTCCGTTTCAGTCAAATGACATATGAAGGTGGTTCGAACAGTGCTCGATTAACCGATGAAATTAGGCATAGTATCATTTCAGGAGCCCCTTTTACTTGGGTATAAAGCTTATAAAATATTTTTTAAAAACAAAATTAAAAGAATGTCAAGCCCTTAAAAAGAATGAAAAAGAAAAAAATTGAAGGGAATCACATGCTTTTTGATAATTAGGCTCTGGAATTGAACCCCCAAATCCTCCCCCCGTGTACGCCACGGAGAAAGCATAAAAGCATACAAATTAAAGAAATAGAGTTACCAAATTGAAAGACCCATTTTTCTAACTTATCTACAAGATTTGGGAGCTATTCTACTGGTATCAAACAATTACCACGTACTCGCTACCGAAACGTAGAAGCCCTATCCATTCGGCCATCGTTCGGTATCTACACTTTGAGAACTTAAAGTAACAATCTTTAAAAATACCTTTAAATGCATTATTATTATTATCATTATTGTTATTACTATTTTATAAATTCAAAAAATAAGCAGACCCGAAGGAAAAAGTAGCGCCGTCAATGAAATGATGCAAGAAGGCGGCTGCATCAGGTGTCACTGTAAGGAGATGGCATAAGCAGCGAAATCAAAACATTTGGGGAGCGGCATTTTGCTTAGGTAGCATATTTATAACTAGCACGTTTATAACTAATTGTACGAGAAGATCTACATACAGTCCATACAACAATCTCCGTAAAGACGAGTAGACAGAAATATATGAAAGAAAAACTGAGTTGAATGTCTGCATAGGTAGCATGTTTATAACCAGCGCCGTGCCGTGCCGTGCCGTGCCGTGCCATGACGAAGAGAGGCAGCCGTATGAGGTGAAGAAACCGTAATATGAAGACTTAGGAAGGACTTCAAAGATTATACGCATCTCGAGGTTGTAATGATTGTACGACAAAATCTACTGTACGGTCCTATTTATATAATATATCTCCTTAATTATAGTTTGATTTGTAAAAATGCAATTTTAAAGCAAAGTTAAAGTGTTGGAAGTTCGACTAAATAAAGATACTTTGTTTTATAGTATATAGTATTTAATGAGTGTAATGTATCCCATTATTTAATCTAAAACATTCTTTGTTTTCCTCTCCTGTATTGATGAAAGTAGTCAAAGTAAGTTACCGGGGAAGTTTTGGGGATTTTCCAGTGTTTTAAAAAACATAACATTCTATAATTTTATGCTTAATGAATTAACAGACTGCAAGAACTTTCCATCTAAAAAATAAATTCTGGAGTAACATCCTATAAATGGGTTTACACAATTTCTCTAGCCATGCTATGAATGAATGTAGTCTACCGGAGTTCCTAAGATCTCGCTCTTTATGCACATTCTCCGCCGCTTTGGATTCGTCTTAATAAATTTATTTCATACAATGAGTTCCCTGATTATTATCATCATTAAGTAACAGATTGTTTATCCCAGTTATTGTAGAATACCTAAACAATTTTCTTACCACTTGACAATTGTTGTTGCCAATGGCACTTGGACGTGCCAAGCACGTGGGCCAGAAGACATACGAATTAAGGCGAAGGGGAGTGCCAGTCGTGAGTTCAAGTGGGTTCTAGTAATTTAGAAGCAGAGACCAAGCAGAAGATTCTCAGGCTTGGCCTGACACTCCCAGAGGTCTAGTTTGAAAACATGGGGAATATTCGGACCACGAACATATTTTACGTGCCTCATTCACCATTAACGAACACGGTGGACCTTAGGCCGGATCCAGCCCCCAACCCACAACCCTCCAGTTCATATTACGATATTGTTGCTTTACTGACTGGACTACTGCGGCTCCACTGCACAGTTAAATTAGGGAATCAAAAGTTAATGGATTTTACTATGTTAAATTAGACACCTAAAATTACAATGCAATTGTTACATTTTATTTTATAATTCCTGCTTAATAATAATAAAAATAATAACAATAATAATAAACCCTTCAGTAACTACTAAACTGAAACGTTATTATTTAAATTATTTTGCTGCCTTTTAAATTTGAAGCAGACAAACAGATGTAATTGTAAAAGTTGATTGATATTGTCTTATAATTTTCATATTTTATCTTTATTAAAATACAGGTTTTAAAAATTATTATGATTCTTGGTCTGGGATTTCAGAATTATGTTCAATGCTTTGAAAAGGCATTATTTACAACACGAAATATTCTTATATTAAATAGTAGAATTTATACTGTCTTTTCACAGGAAAAAAAATTACTTTGCAACAGGGCAGAGAATTTTACAAGTGCACTAAATTGTAACCAGATAGGAGGGGCTGACGGACTAGAGCCCTCTCTCCTTCCCTTAGATTCTAAAGTTCAGTGTATTGCATTTTAACACTGAAATAAAAATATATTTTACTAGTTAGCACTGCAGAATCAAAAGCCCGCAGCGATGAATTTCGACCCGCAGACATTTTTTCCCAATGCAGCTGGTAATATAGACATATCTTTGAGCCAAACAAGACAGCGAAACCGTTATTCACTTAGGGCAACCCGTGTAGCTGAAATAATGCTAGGGGCGCAAGTAACATTACCCCCGCTGGGTCTTTGTAATTTAGGAGCAGGGACCAAGCAGAAGACCCCCCCCCCCAGGCTTTGCTTGTCACCTCCAGAGGTATCGTTAGAATTTGCAAGACATTTCGACCACGAACCCATTTCATGTGCCCCAACTGCGATTAATGAACACGGCTTATCTAGAGCATCGAACCTACAACCCTCCTGTTTTGAGCTTGACTTTGCCAACTAAGTAACTGAGACATGAAAGTGGCAATATATTACAATCAAAATAGTATTTCTAATATCAGCGTTTGAAAAAGATTTTCTCTCGCCACAAACTCATAAGATTAAAGGCAAAAGTACTAAAATGCACTAAATATAAGGAAATAAACGCAATATACCTCATAAATACAAATGAATTATTCTAATAAATTATGACTTAAAAGCTTCAAAATTTTGTAATCTCAGCACATTGATACTTGATATATTTTTTTAAAAAAATACCTGTTTCTGTGTAGAATAGCGTTAAAACCAAGTCCATCTTTCCAGCTGCTAGTAAAATCTACTATCCTAACGCCAGGATATCGTTCAGTTGTCCTTTGTGCCCACTTCAGAAGGGCTTCACGAGCTGTAACTGTTTCATCAGTTAATCCTGTGATGATGTCAGAAATCTAAAAAGAAAATAACAGGATGGTAACTATAGATTTCGAATTGTTTACTTTCAATGTCACAATTCACATGAAATCTAAATAATAATAATCTAAATAAACAAATAAAAGGTTCTAATAAAATATACATTTTGCAAAACATAGCCGGTTAGGAAAACTTATAAAGAAAAATATATCCTAGTGAAGACAGAACATGTAAAAGTATGAACGAGAACAAATTTTAGTCGAGATGTTTTCAACATTTGTTGCTTGGAATTGTTGATGTTTCAACAACAGCATTTGCAAGCAGATTTTAAAACTACTGTCGTTCAGTTTAAAAAAAAAAAAAAAAAAAAAAATGTTGTTAATGTTGATGATATTAAAACTATGGTTGAAAACATTGAAAGCTTATACTCAGCTTTAAAAAATTAAGATATAAAAACTGATTCAAAATAAGTTATAAAAGTGTTTGTAAAATATTTATTTAAAATTAAATAGGTTTCGGAGGGAGTCGAAATGACTGGCGACATCATTCTTCTTGCGTAGTGCTGCCATCTATTGATAGGTAACCGTACTAAACGTCGTGCCAATACATGTAAAAATCAATTTTATACTGTTTTCTAACATTTTCATAATTTAATTTCAACGCAGAGAAAAAAGGTTTAAAATTTTGATTAAATAAATATATATATATAGATTTCAGTTTCTTACAAGCTTTGATAGAACTAAATAACTTCTTATAGTGTATAGATAAACACAAACATAGCATAAAGAAGTATTTATCACATATTTAATACTTATAACTATTTAAATACAAGTTATATCATTTTTATGAGCATTAAATTCAAATATCTAATAGCATAAGATGAAAAAATACAAAAATCTTTAAAAGAAAGTAAATTAAATGAAATCAATAATTCAGATTAAGTATCGGGTAAAATTTTTAATAAAAATTTAGGGATATGATAAAGTTTTATTATTATTATTGCAGTAAACTCTTGATTTACAGGTTCCAGATAAAGTATTTTAACAGAAGTCAAGACGATACTGATTTGTAGATTCTTAGAAAAATTTAGAAAGTTAAAGATTTTAAAAATGTGGAAGAAGAAGCAATGATAGAATGGTTTGACGATGATCTAGAAATGTAATGTTACGAAGTTTTATTTGATGATATTGTGTCGCTTATGGTTCAGACGAAACATGGAATTTCGAAGAATGTCATGAAAATGACGAAGAAAATCTTGTTAACGCATCAAGCAGTAAGTTAAGTATACACTGAGGCGTTACTTAATTACCTGAAAAAGATGAACGCACATGTGTTGAAAGAAAAAGATGTTGAAAAAATTTGTGTAGTAAAATTCGTCGAAGAATAAATGAAAACCGAAAACAGATTTCTATCATTTGATTCTTAGCAAAACAGTGGAGTCGAATAAGGGCGTAGTATAAGGTCTTCCCTTTGGGAGTTCGGGGATTCGAATACCACTGCTTGCATGGAAGCTCGTAGCCGCGCGTATTCGGCTTTAAGCAGTAGGTCTCGGTTTCATTGGCCCTCGTTTAGCAAAACAGTAGACTTTAGCGCTCCCACCCAACGTACCAACCACAAAACAGTGAGGTAAACTCCATTCCGATTTTTTTATTGTACTATTAGTAAATCTAAATAACATTAAAATATATGTTCATACACTTTCTTTTGTATTAATCCAATTATTATTGTGTTATTATATAGTAATAATACATTTTCTATTATTGTTTTAAACATTTTCATCAAGACTTGCATAAAATTCGATTATTTGGGTTATTCACTTATACGGGACGCGGCATTTCCCGACAATTCCTGTTAAAGTAAAGCTCTTAGATATTTAGATATCTAGGAGCAATAACCTAGATGTCTAGATATATAGATTACTGCTCAGATTGCAGTAAGCAATAACCTAGGTACCAGGGTAAAATTTATTTTGCATATTAACTGACACTTAAGTGTATAACGTTGCAAATTACAGCTATTAATGTGATTTGTGTGGTTTCAGGCTACCACAGATTGAAGTTGTGTGGCGATGCATAAGTGTGCATAGTGTGGCGATGATAAAGATTCGCAGTACGATTATTACAGTGACGTCCTTCAGAAGGTCAAGAAACGTTGGGAGCAGGTTCCGATCATGACCCTCTGAGGCTCTTGGAAAATATCTAGTTGGGGACCCCCTAACCCACTATTACTGAAATGAATCGAAAATGGGGGAGAAGTTAAGAAAAACAGTAATTTAAGCTTTAGTTAAGCATACTATCCATGTTTACATTAGCATGAAAAGTTTTATTTGATCTATATATCTAAAGTTCCTTATGAAAATGTATTATTATTATTATTTCCAAAGAGGAAGCATTTGCTACTTATTGTATTCACAAAGTGGGTCTTCGAAATTTAGAAGCCAAGTGCAAAGGTACCAAGTAGAAGACTCATATGATTGGTATGCCACCTCCAGAGGTATAGTTTGAAAACTTTGAGAACATTGGGACCACAAAGCTATTTTACCCAACTGCTATTAATGAACATGGTGGATGTTTGGCTGGAGCGCCGAACTCGCGACGCTCTGGTTTTAACAAGGTTATCTAGGCGGATGCCTAGATCGATGATCAATGCCTTTGTCGACTAGATTATCTAGATCGATGTTAATCCTCTGTTATCTAGATCGATGCCTTTGTCGACTGAATGACCGCAGCTCTCTTATAAAGTCATAGTTATTTTAATATGCACTTTTCTGTTCTTACAGTTATACAGCAATGCAGTACAAACTGACTGACTGTTACTCTAGTAGGTTGTTTGGAAGATAATTCCTTTTTTGTTCATGAAAATGGAATTGATTTTAGTATATAAATATTTTATTAAATTACTCTGCAACAATTTCGAATAATACCCGTTTACTAATATAGTATAATAAAGTTTAGAATAAAGTTTGCCGGTTCAACATTTTTGTAAAATATCTCGCGGGAAAAGTGAAATCAGTTGCTGAAGTAAAAATTTCCCCTCTAAAAATATATACCAAAATAATAGAAGTAATAAAAAAGTTCATTTTTTAAAGACTAAATTCCAATTTTTTTAACTAAAAAGTTATATTACTAAATAATTATCAGAAAGAAATTTTTTTTTTTCAAGGGTTAGTTTTAAGATTCAGGGGCCCCCATGTGAACGTTCGCATAGAGCTAAGTTCCGATTTGCCCATGCGATATTAAGGGCCTGGCGGGGTGAAATGTATAACTGTGTAAGGTGGAGAGTAATATTAAGAATAATAATTAAAATTAAGTATCTATCTTTATTATTGTTTAGTAATAATTAAAACTGTACGATACCCACAAGTAAAGGCCTTATCACACACCAGCATGTGCGTGTTAATTCCTGATTTATTTTACTGGCGAAGAATGTGCAGATTTCTTGTGTTACAGAGACAAATTTTCAACCGTTTTATTTTAGTTCAGGATGATTTTTGATAAGACCTTTAAAAGGTTAAATATTTTTCTATATCACTCGAGAAATCTGGGTTTTATTCAACGATTAAAGGAATCATAAACTAAATCTACAGCTTTTTCAATACGTACATCTTAAAGCGTGATAAGGCTTTTATTATATTGAGAATGATAATATTTGTTAAATTTCCCCAAAGTAAATTTTATTTTGAGGGGAAAAAATGAATAAATGGAAACACAAAGAGAAACCTTTTTGTCGCCAATTATGGTCGCTCGGTGAAACCACTACATTTAATTTTGATAAATTAAAAGAGTGTAGTTTGGAACACTGCGGCCATTTTTTTTAACGATGGCCAAATAGTTTGAACCTACATTTTTTGAAAACCGATCCCAAACGAATACGAATATCTAGTCCAGAAGAAAATTCGAACCCACGCAAGGCAATGTCTAATCCCTTCATCCATTTTCCGGCGATAAATGAATGAAGTAGCCAAACCGCGGTGGAATTCACGAAACTTATACACTGAAACAAATAGCGCAATGATTATACAGTAAATATCATTTTATTCGACGGTTTTATAAATTATTATTTTTATAATTTTTATGTGCACTTATATATGTTTAACTTTTTTTATTGTTAAGGACCATTAGTAACTTGAGTTTTTTTATAATCTGATAAAAGTGATTTTTACAGTTATATTTTGAAATAACTGTGCAATGTAATGCAGCAGATTAAAAAAAAATGTAATTATTGCGATTATACGAGAAGAAGTTTTTCCGAAGATTAGCAAAATGTCCAGCGTTGTGGCCAGCTAACTGTCATCGACAAAGGCCTTCCACCCTATATTTTCGATCTTACTCCCAGTGACTTTCCCCTGTTCTTGCACCCGAACAAATTTCTGTTTGGTCACCAGAGACAAAACAATAGACAATTGTGACACACTAGTCTTCATTCCCAGCCGGCAGACATCTACACTGATCTACAGAAACTTATCTTACGGTAAGACATGTGTTACGGTTCCGGTGGTTATTAGGTTGACCAGTAACTGAAATATTGCAGTATCTTCTGCAATATTTCCAGGTACTAATGCTTTGTGTCTTCTTAAGGAACTTGTGTAATTTACGGATGAGATGACCCTTTATTAAAGTTTTATTAATACTACTCATAAATTAACAATAGAACAAATAAAAACTTATAAAGTTGCTTAAATAATAATAATAATAATCAGTAAATAAATTGAATAATATATACACTGTAATAAATGTGATATTTGTTTCAATTATAAATTTCCAGAATTCTGCAGCGGTCCGAAAAATTTTATTGACAGGCCATTATTTGCTCACTCCTAGGATCGATTTTGGAAAGTTTACACAATACGCAGTTAAGTGTACTCAGAGAACTAATGTGAACCGCAAAAAATTAAAGTACGAGAGAAAATTGCAAGAAATTTCTTAAAACGTCTGATGAAATGATTAGGGTGACCTTTTCAAGGTGAGCTGCTTTCAATGTATGGAACTTTTAAGAATTGCAAATTGTTATGTGTCTAACAAGCATAACTCCCATAATATATCAAAACCTAAACACATTATTTCCAAGCAACTTAGACTCTTTTATTTTCCTTTGAGTCTTTGCCAAATAGCTTGAGTACCAATTATTATATATCAAATGATAAATGTTTCTCTGTTGAAGAAACGATCACAAAAACGTGATAGTGTAATGAAATAGCCTAAAGCAGGAAGGTTTTTCTCTCCAGGAAATTGATTTTAAATGTGAAGCTTTCTTTGAGAGCCATCATATTAAAATCAGTTAATATGCTAAGAGATGTCTACGAACTGGTTTACTTCAATTTCTTAAGAAAAAAACTTCGTTATAAAAGATCATTACAGTAAATATCTACACACTACAGTAAAACGTAGTGTGTAGATATTTAAGAAATATATTTTTTGATTAAAACATCGAAAAAAAATATTTATTCGTACAAATAAAGCTAGGGCTAGTATTCAGCACAAAAGAATGATTCAGAGTAACTCTTACTGCAGGAGCCAATAAGATTTTTCGCAGAAAAATTTATAAAGATAACCAACAATATCATTATTATAAACAACAGTATTTGTATTATTAGATGCAAAATTATGTTTACATTCATAATTTGGTAAAATTTTGCTTTCAAAGGTGTACAAGATTTAAAAGTCGCTATATGAAATAGAAAAATTATATCTTCTGCATATATAGCCCCCCCCCTCAACTTTCAAATAATTATTTCATTTAAAAAGAATCATATTTTACATCCTTACAACCAATTTTCCGTCAGTCAATTAAAAATTAGTTCTTGGAACTCCGTAATAAGACATGAAGCGGTGATTTTTACAAATGTGAACTCAAATGTATTTTGATGCTTCAGAAAACAGCGCTTCCACATCAATTCTAAGACGTATACTACTTAGCGGCGAGTTGGACAGGATAACAGGAATGTCTAGTGCGCTGCCATTTGGAAACAAAGTAGGTTCCAGTTCAAATGTTAGTATGAATGTTTGTAGTCGTTTCGGGATCGGTAGCAGTAGGTGTAATTGGTCCTCGTGCAGTAAAACAGCGACTGTGGCGTTTCAATCTTAATGAAAACAAATCAAGCTAGTTTAGTGGAGTCTTAAGGTAACGACATATTTGTTCTCTTCCCTAGCAATTTCAACTCTTAAAAACATCTCAATAATATATATATATATATATATATATATATATATACATATACACATTTATATATATTACGTGGATATATATACATATATACATATATGTGTGTATATATATACACACATATATATATACATATATATACATATACGTATACATACATACATATATATGACAAGTCGTGATCCAGAGTTAAGGCGAATGGAAAACAGTCTTCTTGATAATAATAAGTTTTATTAACTCATCGTTCTTAAGGAAAGCAACATGCGCCATTTTCATTGTTCGTGGCGGAGCTATGCGTAAAGGTGTTGACCGCTCCATGTCCAAGCGCCAAATCAAACTTATCTGTTTGCAAGCTCATCAAATAGCTCAGAAATGCTTCCGCCTGACCGGATTATCCTGAAAGCTTACGCGAGCGTGGGTCTTTTTCATTTATTTTATTATTATAAAAGAGTTCTCTTTTTAAAATCGTTTTTAACTTACATAATTTCCAACTACCCCTTTTTTAGACCTGACATATATATATATATATATATATATATATATATATATATATATATTATAGGTAGATAGATATTAAACAAATTAGTAAACGAAAAGAAGTAATATTTTAGATTCTACGTTACAAATGTTGCATAAATTTTAGAATAAGGGAATACCTTAATCACTTAAAACGCATAAGATATAACGCAGGAAGAAAAATAGTAACTCCCATAAGAATTTGTCGAAATATCAAAATTAAATCTTATGTTCTTCACTATCTGTATGAAAAATCCCATATGCATGACACGTACAAAGATAAGAACTACTTATCGCACTTAAGCACTCAATAAAGTCAGTTTAGGATTCTAAAATTAAACTTTGTAAAAGCAAGTGAAGACTAGTTTTACACTACATACAAATGTCTGAAATTAAAGAACGCGAAGAGTAAAACAGATGTGTGATAACCACAAGTGATACAGTTAGCTATTCTCATCCAAAATTAATGGGATAATTTTATCTAACTGTCTAAGATAATGTAATAACTTAATAAATAACGCATCGTTCGTTTACAGAAATGCATTTAACCCCATACATGTGCTTCATAGCAATCAATAGAAAAAGTAACTCTCACTAAAATTAACTCAAATGACTTCTATTAATTTTTTTTTCGGGAAAAAATGAAGATGAGATACGATTTTGATATCTTTACTTTCAACGGTTGGCTTTACAGATATTGCTACAGGTTTCCTCCCCTACTAAATTTTTGCA
Source organism: Pardosa pseudoannulata (assembly GCA_032207245.1). Taxonomy (NCBI): domain Eukaryota; kingdom Metazoa; phylum Arthropoda; class Arachnida; order Araneae; family Lycosidae; genus Pardosa; species Pardosa pseudoannulata. The sequence continues at coordinate 29,555,971 of CM063502.1, read as the reverse complement.
GACAGTCGTAGCATCATAAAGTGTTTATGAATCATTTTCTAAAAATATGCAGCAAAAGATATCTTTTTCCGATAATTTTAATTTTATTTCAAAGCAAAACCGTAAAGTTTAAAATTCTCTATTGTAGCCGAATTGTCATACCATGATCTATCCACTGTATTCATTTGTAGCTTCTGTTCTTTTTTTACCAGGATAGCGAAATATTATACTCAAATATTTTGCTATCAAATGTTTCTCTAGTCCAATTTTAATTGTCGTCTACCTGACACGATGTCAAATTGTCTATCATCTCGTAACAAATGTATTGCATTCTCTTTTCACTGAAGTACCATCAAATGCAAATGGTATTTTAGAACATAATTTATGACAGTAATAACATTCATGACTGCAAACATTAAACCGAAATTTGGCAGAACTGTGACTTAGCAAAAATATGCATAGTGATTGCAGACATTGCTATTCCGCAAATCTGACAACTATAGATGTATTTGTGACAAAGGGTTGGACATAAGCCTTATAAGATAAATTCGTATCTGAGAGGAAAACAATATAGTGCAAATTTAGAAAAAATAAAATAATGTATAATAAAACACTCTTTTTAATTGTACAGATTTGGTAAATTGTGTTCATGACTAAGAATTTGGTTCATTGAGCGTAGAATTATGACTGCTGCAGTGTGAAGTATAACATCAGAATCAATCTTTGAGAAAGTAAGTTATTATTAATTATTTACGAAATTTAAACCTTATTTTTATAACTGAAGAAATATATTGAAAAGAATGAAACTTTAAAGGAATATAATAATAGGAGCTAAGTACAGCAAGTTCTTGAGCAAAAGTAATATGATTATTTATTTATTTATTTGGGGTGTGTGCGTATGTATTTTAACAGCAATAAATGCAAAGGCAACATAAATAAGAAACAAATAGAAAAGAAAATTGAACGCAGAGAGTTGTCTCGCATCTACGAACGAATACATTATCAATGTGAGCGGAACTCAGTGGCTGAAAATGCAGACTGACAACCTGTCTGCATTCAATCTTTTTCTATTTGTGCCTTACTTATGTTACATTTGCACTTAATGTAATATTCCAGACCAAAGGTTTTACGTTTTCGTATATATTTTAATATTTAAAACAACTACACTGATTTTACTTTCAAAATAAATATAAAAAGATAACGAAAGAAATAATCATAGCATGTTAAAGAAAAACAAATTTATATATATGCATGAACTTATTTATATATATATATATATATTTATGCTATGAGTTGCGGTAGCTCAGTCGGCAAAGGCACTCTCGTAACTGGAGGGTTGCGGGCAAGGAGTCCGTAACAGCCTAAAATCTGCAGAAGTTAAAGGTGACTGGGAAACGTCACAATGTCCTCCAAGTTCTAAATCAATACCTCTGGGGATGGCAGGCCTTCTGCTTCTAAATTACGAGGACTCACTTGAGCATAAGTCGTACTTTCGTAACGTTTTTTATCGTTAAAACGAAAGGCATACCCTTTAGCCTTTATACGAGTAGCGTGGCTCAATCATGCTAGGTTTGATAAAGTGGCAGCAGAAACAACAACATTTATGCTACTGTTTATTGTTATGAAACTGTCTAAATGCTAGATATAATAAAGTTATCCCAGCTAATATGGCACATAAACATTAATTACAGGTACTAATGCATTCTTAGTTAGAAGATATCTGAAAGGTTAAGACGCTACCTTTACAATCAAGACAAACTTATTAGATTCTCATGGAAAACATAAAGTATTTTACAATATACGGAATTAAAAAATTTAATTTTTATGTAAATATAAAAACCTTTAATTTGGGAAAACTGCTATTCTGTGATCTAAAATGCTGATTTAAAACGAAAAGATTTTAAGTAAACTTTTTAAGTACAATTAAACAAAAAAAAAAAAAACCTTTGTAATATGAGATTAAGAGAAAATTATAGTATTAATTAATTTACAATGAAAATTTCAAAAACAAATTTAACTCGGAAAAGTTAACTAGCAATATAAAATATGTAGCTTCAGAATTATAAATTCAGAATAAAAAGTTTGCATTTCAGTAGAGAATAAAAAGGCTAGTCATCAAAAAGTAGTAGAAGCATACGAATATGTTTTTATTCATTTTTTCCTATTCAAACATCGTTACCTTACAGCAGTTTAGACAAACTATTTTGCTACCAGGATTCTTGTGTTTCCATAAATATGTTTACTTGCTGCTTATTGATAACTTTATCCCATACTATGGAGCCTCCTATAATTTATAATATACAATAATCTGATAAAATAAAATCATAAATTTCGTCAATGGATCAAAGAAATTGAACTCATCTGCTCCCAAATCCTGTTTGAAAGTTCGAGTTAATTCATAGGCCCAGTACAGTAATTTAAATGATACTCGTACACTGGGCCGGTTTTGGGCTATTGCCCGCCTGCGTACCAGGCACTATTTGGTCGCCCCCTATCAATACTATACCTAGTAGATATTCTATCGGCCGTCTGCGTGCATGCACGCACTGCACACCTACTAGCCCCGACCCTGCTCGAACAGCGCATATACTTTTTGGTATGATTACGCGTTTTAATACAGATAATGAAGGAGCATAGGAAGAAAAATCGAAATAAAGATAAAATAACTTAAATGTCTCAAAGCTCAATATTTTGGATGTTACAATTTCTTAAATACTCACTATACAAGAATGCTTTGAAAAACTCAAAATTTGTCATGTGGAATACATAAATGTACAGATTTACATACAGCCTCTAAGAGCTTAATGGAAAAAATATGTATACTCTTATAACTCTCATGAACTAGTATTTTTTGAGATTTTTCATCCTCTATTTTGTAGAATAATTTACGACTGACCTTGTAGAAGCACCCGATTTTGTTCAAAATCCACCCAAGTCTTTCCAAATGAACTTAATTAGAGGCCACAAGGATGTCGAGGACAATGGGAAAACTGTCAAATGATTTAGAAAAAAAAATATCCATTTCCTTGTCTCAGTGTCAAATCAATTAATATGAGTTATAGTGTTTTTAGGAATCTACAACGATTTGTAGAAAACAAGTTATAGTAACGAGAAAGAAATATACTACTACTATTTTTGAAACGCAACGACGGAACAATAATAATTTTTTAAAAAGTCACAATTGGCATTAACTATCGTTGATAACATTTATCTACTGGTTTCAAAATCAAATGGATACATTAACAATGTGAAAGGGGTGAAAATGGCAGATAGCTAGTCCGAAATTGCAACATGCTTGGCCTTCAGTACTTCCGTAATGAAGATATTTAAAATTTATTTGTATTTGACACAAACGTTTTTTTATTTTTTTAACTTAATATTGTAACCGGTAAAGTAGCAAACTGTTTCGCAATGTACTATTGCCATAAATACAATACTTAACATTGCCTAGTCATCAAAGTGAAAAAAAAAAGATTCATGCAATTTCTCTTTTTAAGAAGGATTGAATATTAAAGAAGAATTGGATGACCTTATAAAATCAAAATAGCATATGTTAAGTAATACCTGATTGATATAGATCTCAAAAGTTTTATATATATATATGAGAGAGAGAGAGAGAGAGAGAGAGAAAGAGAGACATTGAAAAATGTGGGTAGCATACAACAGTTATTTCATCCACTTTACCCACAATTTATCCTTCAAGGATCGGGCAGCAGTGAAAATATCTGCATTTTCCTACGTCACCTTCAATGTCAGTAGATGCTTCACACTCTAGGACAGTATGCTTCGAGCTTTTAGACTTCTCGACAACAGAAGTACTGGCAAATCAATGTGTCACCGATTACTTCTCCCGTTGTGGAGATTTCCGTGAGTTGAGCATCCTTTTTTCACCAGGTTTGTTTGATTTGGTTAGTTACTTGGTTGCTGAACGAGGATGAATGAGACCGGGATCTACTACTTAAACCAAATGACTAAAAATTACTCTACCGGACATCGTCCAGCTTTATTCCAGGTTGGGTACTGTGACCTGTGACAAAAAAGGATAGCTCTAGTCACCAAATATCTATCTTCTCAATTGGCGTGTCAACGCCTACACCTTAACGAGATTCATATCTGCAGCGCAGCACAATGGACGCGAGATATAGTGAGTCGAAGGTCGCAGAAAAGAGAGATTCAAGAAGAGTCCCTTACACTGCTGAATAAGCTAGCATCAAATTAGCTGTGATCGTGATTTAGCGAAGACGGCTTTGATATCGGGCGTTCGCTGGAGGCCACTTGCGCCAGTTAAGAAGGAATCTTCGAATGTAGTGTTTGTAATAAATATATCTTCAAATATTTCAAATAATAATCCTAATCGATAAAATGTACTCAGTGGCATTTACTTTTATTCTGTAATCTTAGATAACACATATAATATTTTCTCGTTCTCATTGTAAAAGTAAAGAAATGAATTATACATCAGATGAAAAAAATGTAACAGTCGATTTTCTGGTCTGATAATTTGTACATTTTCCAAGTTAGAATAATGAAGATTTGGGAGAGTTTAGAATATCATTTTTTAGTATTAGCATCTATATGTTTAAAGAATGCTTAAAATTAAAATACAAGTGTATGATTAATCTAAATAAATATCAATCATTGCATGTATGCATGTACGTTTCACATCTCTTCATAAACTATTGACCCGGCAATAAACAAACTTGATATTCTTATACTTTAGAGCACAGCTAAAAATACTAGCTACATTAGAAAATTTGAAATCTATTCCTTTTCCTTTTTTTCGAATGCTTTATGCCGCTATTTCAACCATTATTTCCGTATTTAATAATAGGCAATAAATTTGTCAATTTTTTACTCCTAATTTAGCTGAAAATAATATTTTCTCCAGTCCATGAAGTTAATCCCTTAAATGTCTCATTTGATCATTATTTATTATACATTAATTAAATACTGTCCGCATCCTTTTGAATCCGTTTCTCCCTAGAATTAACGATTAATTTTTACATTGTATATGCCGAGAATGATAATTAAACTATACAATTTTTACCAATTTTTAATTTGATTTTAATAGCTCTATTATTATATATCAACAAGTTTTTTCTTTCAAGTCTGAATTCCCTAACAAAGTCACGGTCAAAGATAAAGTCACGGGGAAATTAAAATCCATTTTTATATTTATTTATTTACATATATCAAGAAAGAGTGTCCGTTTTAAATCATGATTATTTTTTATACAAATTCACGTTAAAATTAGTTAAAACTATATAGTTTAACTATCATTCGCGGCATATACAGAAAAAAAAACTAATCACGGAATATATTAATTCGAGATAGAAACGGATTCAAAACTAACTAAAAAAAATGTTATTTTAAACTCGCCTAAATCTTTTCATTATTCTAACTTGGAAAATGTACAAATTATCAGAACAGAAAATTGACTGTTAGATTGATTTCATCTGATGCATATTTAATTTCTTTACTTTTACAATGAAACGAGAAAATATTATACATGTTATCTAAGATTACAGAATAAAAGTAAATGCTACTGAATGGATTTCAGAAATTAGGATTATTATTTAAAATATTTGTTGTAGAATCTACTAATTTTGACAGTATTCTTTGATATTGTCAAATGAACACTGTCGATATTAAAACATCTTTCATTCATCCTACCACATGATAGGATAGTATAAGAAATATCAAAGATGCCGGTCACGTCAGATACATAAATATTAGAGATTTTGCTACACGCAAATAATATTCTAGTTAGTAAATAAACAAAGAGTAAACTATCTAAAGATAAAACTGCTCACAGTGTTATTAAATATCTTTTGCATTAAAGTATAAAAAAATTCAGTACAACAATCCTTCTTAAAAGTTCATATGTAAGTATAATAGAACCAAACCTTAATGGCTTAAACGGATGTTTAGTAGGTATATTAAGTTCTTCGTAATTATCGCCAAATTTTGGTAATCTGAAAATGCTTTCACAACTTCTTGAAACTCAGCACTGGCCTCATAGAGTCTGAAGTAACATGGGAATCAAATGTAATCATGATATACATGTAATATAAAGATAGATAAATGTTTATTCGCCTGTGACTTTGTCCGTGTAATGAATTTACAGAGTTATAGAAGAAAAACAAACAGAAAAAAAATTTTTTTTACTAATATTAATGTGTAGAAAATCCCGTAGCTAAGCACTAGTGTTTCTTACGAATTAAAATTAATAAACCTCCCATAAAAAAAGCAACAGTAAATAAAATACATGTGGAACAAAGTTAATTAAATCGTTAAATTCAAATTAGGTCAATTCGATTAAAAATAATAACTGCGGATGTGGTTAAACACGTCAGCATTTGCATCAAGCGACATGGACGTAAAAGGGGCGAAAGAGTGGTGAAAAGAAGAAGAGTCAGTTGCAATTCTGATAAAACCGCAAATTCCCTTCAACGCTGTTAAAATAGATTTGCGTCAAGTGCAAAACACTATAACGCTGTTTAGGATTAAAAAAAAAACAAAAACAAATAAAAACCTACATTTTAAAGAAGTTATTTGCACATTTAACTTTTCCTTATTTTACGTAAAATTTAAAGATTTCCAAAGGGTTACCAATCAGTATATTTAGGAAAATTTCGATGGTAAACTGTAAGAGGAAAAGTTAAACGAAGTAATCCGGCAATTCCAGCTAGTTATAATGGTAGTTTTTCTTTTCGGTGAAAATCAATACAGTGTAACTTCGATCTATCGTTCCCACATTATTCGCTTTCCTGCATCCATTGTTTCTGTATTTTTTTTCCAGCGTCGAAAAATGACGGTCCTATCATTCTGCCTTCCCAGAAGTACCGATTTTCGCAACTTTAGGAAAGTAAAGATTTTTTTTTTCTTTTTTTTTATAAGAATGTTTCAAAGTCGTGAGAATATAAAAAATGATTTTTCGTTCTTCAGGGACTTTAGACACACCAAAGATTAATAACTTAACAACTGGTTGGATCACAACCGTGGAGACCTATGCGCAGACCAGAAGTAAGATAATGAGAAAAGGAAGGAGGAAGACTAAAATGCACCAGAATCAGTAGAGATTTTCAGACGCACACGAAGCTTTGCCAAAATTAAAACCATGTATATACGAGTCTACTGGTAGTCAGAACACATTACCTTAGGCTAGCATTCGAAAACGTAATGCTTATGTACTCTTATTTACATTCATGTAAACAATGTTAACAAATTTTGAATGTATTAAGGATATTTCCAGGATAATGATAACTTGTCGAAATAAAAGCTTTCTACAATATTCAGTCTTCTTTATGACCACCAGTTCGGAACATGGGATTAACTGCTTCGTGAAGTTTTCATCCCACACACACCTTGGAATTCTCGAGATACAATTTGAGCTTTCATCTATCCAATCAAAGGACATATTTGCAGTCTTCCATAATTCACTAACAATAAAATTTTGTAAACTACAGGCGAAAAACACTTTCTTTTGAGGTCATCAACAGGAAATGATGCGAATGTCGGCTGTTATATCCGGCTTTCACCATCCTTTGACGAATAGTCCTTAAACATAAACCTGTAGGATTGTATGTATTAAAATATACAGCCATCAGTTGCAATGAAATCATTCATTCTAAGATAGGCGACCTAGTATCCTTTCACCTCAGCCAATTACTGCAATTTCTCAGCTACATTCTACGCGATTAATACAGGTTTTAACAATTTTCATATATCAGTGGTAATCTCCTGCTATAGAGTGATACGTAAAATGAGGAAATGCTACATAAATCGCTAAAGCTGAACAACTACCCTTAGGAGAATTGAGAATGTGTTTATGACCAGATAAATTTAAATCGGCATCTTTAACCTATCTTTAAACTGTCCTCTAACTGCTGCTTCAGATAGAAATGCTACTATTCAAGTAATTTTAAATGACTTCCAAGGTAATAGTTTTTTTTAATTTTAATTTTCTCAAACTGTCATGTGTGTACCAAAGTACGTATGACGCTCCGAATCCAAGTGAATGGTTTAGTACTTCTCTCAAATCTCTAGAATGAACTTGTTATTGACATATACTACGAAATTTTCATTTGACATTTTAATTATTGGCTTTAACCCTTTCAAGTCTGGTGTCCTCACTAATAGTAGATCAAATTGGGCCTTGCTCTTATTCAATAAATTTAACAAAATGCCCCCCCCCCCCACACACACACATCAGGGGCGTTGCTAAAAATTTTTCCATGGGGTGGGCGTTGATTCCTCCACTTTAACTCATAACTCAAAACTAATATAGTCTTAGATAATATGTGTATACAGCAATACTTATGGGGGTAAACCTTACATTCCCCTATTAGTACTCCACTGATATAAACAAACAAAAACGCTCTCTCTCTCTCTAAGCTAAATGAGTTCATGTTGATTTATTCATAACTCATTACTGTATTTCTAAGTCATAAATAGTACTTAAGTACTTAAATTTATAATACAAAGTTTATTCAAAATAACCACAACATCTTTTTAATTTATACTTCAACTTAGATGAAAGATTTTAAAGAGCATATTCTAAATTTCAAATTTAGTTATGTAAAAACAAAAATTTACTATATCTATTTACAATTTTCACTGCATATTATATACAAGGATACCCGTATATAAAAGATGCCCGGCCGGATTCAAGAAAAAAAAAAAAAGAAAACAGAATCTGAAGCATTTTTTTTTTCATAATCTTTGACTGGAAATACATATAAGTAAAAATCACAAATGTATTGGATTCTTTTTGATTCATGATCACAATGCATTCCTCAGCCAGAACGAAGCAAAAAAAAAAAAAAAAAATACATAATTGAGAACAATTCCACTACAACACATGCCAGCCTCCTAGTTCAGGTGAAAAGTTATGCGGCGCTGAACCAAGGCCACGCAAATTGCAGCGCGTCTAAAGGCATTCATTATTTATTTATTTATAAGTAACCTCCAAGGGCTCACGTATATGTTGTAAAACCGGACGGGTCTACATGGTTTACGGCTGCAAGGGACCATCCCATTAAAGCAGATCGCTCAAAATGGTAAATCGGTCTGACATAACATATTATAATTCTAATATTCAAGTTCGGTATAATAAATCGATCGAAATATTAACTCGAGCAGGAACCAATCAATTCCAAGGTACGGAATTTCAAAAAACAAAAACAAAAAACTTTATAGTACACCATAACTGAAACATAATAACTAGAAAGTGGCTGAAAACATAATCACTATACAGTAACCGAAAAATAAATCGATAAGAATTCTTAATTAGGAGAAAAAAGTCTATGCATATGGGAATTTACAAAGTTCCTACAAAATGCAAAACGATATAATTTATAATTAACTACATAATGTGTAGGATTAAAAATTGAACATGTCCCTTCTGGATATAACCTGGGAATAATAAATACGAAAGGAATGTTAGCAAAGTTACCGAATTTGCTCGCAATAACTAACCATACACAAATCTTTATGGTGTTTAGCTTATAACTGAGCAGGATACACACAAAAATAATTACATTTAAAAAAACGGTAAATTTATAAGTCAGCCAATTTTCTAGAACTTTAAAAATAATTATACTAAATATCTATCAAATTCCAGCTACTGTTCCTCACCACATCACGAAGACACAGTTTGAGCATATTATATATATATATATATATATATATATATATATATATATATATATATACATATATACATACATATATATATATATACATATATACATATATGCATACATATATACATATATACATATATATATATATATATACATACATACATATATGCATATATATATATATATATATACATACATATATATACATACATATATACATATATATATATATATATATATATATATATATATATATATATATATATATATATATATATATATATATATATATATATATATATATATATATATATATATATATGTATATATAAAACGAAATATGTGTTAGAGAAAAATACATTACTCTGTACGTATGAACATTTCTAATGACGTAACTCAATAAGAATACAATCATATAAGAATTGATGATTTCTGAAATTCTCTCTAAAACCTATATCCTACCTACACATAATACATGATATCCTTAATAGTAATGCGCCCTAACTGTAAATTACACTATATAGGAATATATATATATATATATATATATATATATATATATATATATATATATATATATATATATATATATATATATATAAAGAAAGGACAGACTATGAGGATTTATGAAACGAAAAGTTTCTATTGGAGTAATGCTTTATTTAAACAGCAAGTTAAGAACATAATATAACCACGATACACGGAAAATTTTAAAAACAATTCTGGAATTCATAGATTTGAATAACTGAAATTTTTGCCAGAAAAAAATCGATAGTCGTTGGCTATATGTTCATATACAAATTAAACAATTATTTCATACAAATTCCTTCTGGTGTATTTATTTTATGAAAAACGAAATATATTCTCATACTGTTCTCTGATATACCTAAAATATAAATCTTAACCATAAATAACTGTCCTAGTAAAATTGCACTGGTATCCAGACACGAAAATGGAGTCCTACAAATTATACACGACAAACTTTTTCAAAGATTACATTACCTAGTGTTAAAAATAGCTTTTGCTTAATAAACAGTTAAAATTCAAATTACAATTTACTAAAGATTGACCTCTAAAAGGTTCAAACAACTGAATTAAGCAATTCTGAATGACATTCTTTTAATAAGGGAAGAAACTTATAATTTGAAGGAAGAATTAAGACCATAGACATTTAATTACACTTCATATTGAAAATCCCTTTGCACGTGATAGTTCATATCAATAGCTGATTAACATACAATTTGCATTCGACGTATTTAAGCGATGGCATGTCTGAATATCAAATATCTGGTGACGGGCCTTTTTTTATAACCTGCGTTTGTCTCCCAATTATGATTTCGAAGCCTACGGACGATAAGAGAACATTACACACATTAAGACTATTAAAAGAAAAATCTATTCATGAATAATTCATCTTTTACTTCTAAACTTAAGTTTCTTTCTCGGCACAACGAAAAGTAAGAAATATCTCTGCGAAGTTTATGAAATAAATCCAATTACATGAATTATAGTTTTTCTTGATTTTAAGAGGGCTTCGTAAAATGATTCCAAGGCATAATTATAAAACGACTTTTGCTAATACATATTCGGGACATAGTTTTTTTTAAATTTAAAAATTATAATACCATGCAATTTAGGGTTAAAAATGTAAATATTAAACTAAGCAATAGGATTCATATTTACACTAAAAACTTGTGACCAAACACTGATAAACTTACTATACCTTAATAGTTAATCATTTGTTAGAAATATTTTTAAAAAATAAGGGATGGTGTACTGTAGATCAGGGGTGGACAAAGTTTTTGCGGCCCCTGGCGGAATTTACGAAATTTATAATTGAAATAAATATCGCATTTATTATAATAAATATATTATCCGATTGATTTACTGATTATTATTATATATATTTATTTGCATTTATAACTGTTTAACAGCTCTATAAATTAATAATAATAAAAAAATAATGTATTGTCTCCAATTTTCACCCCAAATATATATGTGTGAGTATATATATATATATATATATATATATATATATATATATATATATATATATATATATATATACATATATATATATATACATATACATATACATACATATATATATATATATATATATATATATATATATATATACATATATATATATATACATATACATATACATATATATACATATATATATATATATACATATATACATATATATACATATGTACATATATACATATATATATACATATATATACATATATATATACATATATATATATACATATATATATGTGTGTGTACACACGTGTATACTCACACACACACACACACATGCATGCATGCATACAGTGCGCCCCGTCCGAATACGATGCACTTTCAATGAGGCCCGCGAAGCCTACTTACCCAGGCCTGTTGCAGATGATAATAATTCTTGAACAGAATATGATGACGCTATAGATTTGTGGATAAAGAGTGTTATCATTCTTGGTTCTCTTTTTAAATATAAACTATATACGTCATATCATATACAGAAATAAAATCTACAATGCTTGCAAAATCTAAATCAGAGTCTTATGACAGTTCCATCCTTATTAAAATTTATGACCCTTTCTGAAGCAGAACTGAGTATTTTCTTCACCGATTTCTAAATTTCGAGACATTTCGAAATTTCTCTACTTTGCTGCGACTTTAGCTATAAAAACACCCGCATGCAGTCTAAAAATAATTAAATGTTTCAGACTACGCCCAACACGAAGCACATCTCACTTAATTTTCAAAACTCTGTGATAAAAGGATTTTATATAGCACGTAACTGAACTAGCATCCTCTTTTTACAGCAAACATAATAAATTCACCAGATTAAAAATAGGTTTATCTCTTTAGATATTTTACACAGCAAACTATTCAGGTAAAACAGCTGCCAAAAATATAGTTGATATCAACCACGAGCGTGCATACAATTTGAAAAGCTGAATGTTTTACTTTGTTTTAATTCTACAACGGTATACGCACGAAACTTTATGAACACAAAACTTGTCTACTAATATAAATTAAAACCAAACAATAACAGCTTGAGCAGTATAGTTCAATGACCGACAAATGCAAATTATTCCAAATTCAATATTACTGCAATTAAGCGATCAGTCTACAGGAAGACAGAGATAACTACAACTTGTTTCTTAGTTATCGCATTAGAACACAATTTCAAAGGAACACTTCTCTACCAGCTGAGAAATATTGGATTGTGTAAAGTATATTTTTTAATCGGTGCACCAAAAATAAGTACAGGCCCAAATGAAGAAAAGAAAATATACTCGGTCAAAATTAATACACTTCACCCCTTCCTTGAACTTTTGCTTCTTTCTAAAGTAACTTTCAAAAGGATAAATAAATAAAAAAACGTGACGAGAATTCACGACAATACTATTCTGTATTTTTATATTTATTAGCATGTGTATATCTGTAATAAAAAGGTCAAGGAATCTAGTCTTGCTAGATGCAAATAAAGGAGAAATAATTAATTGACAATCATAAAATGATTCAAATTATAATTCTTAAATGTATCATAGAATTACCAACCTTTCTGAATAGTAGACAGAAACAGAAATTTGCATTTGTTGAATTATTCAATGATATTTCAGAAAACGCCAACTGAAACTAGATTTGCAGGAGATCTTAAGTTATAAGCATCCTTTTCATCAGTTTCATATAATTAGCAGGAAACTTATAATAAAGACAATAGTTCCTCAAATATTTTCTTGCACGCAAGATAGCACATATGCTTATAATATGAGGAATATATGCATGAGTAAAAAATAAAGAGTATAGAAATAAATATTATAGATAAAGTAATGCAGACATGGCCATGCTCATAAAAAGCAAAGGTATATTTTTTGCAAAGAAAAAGTTTATTCTGACGAACTAAATGGCACATTTTACCAGAACAGATTTCAGGAAAAGAAATCTGTTATGTGCTAAATGACACTACATACAAAGAGAATACAAGCCTTTCCTTCGTTAAAAAAAAACTGCCTTTTTTGCTCACCTAAACCATCTATTAGCTTAACAAATTGCAAAATTAATTATACTCGTTACTGCTGATTTTCACAGCGCAGAACCTTAAGTCAAATTCAGATATGTAAAGAAATAAGATTGAGGCCAGTCAGCATTACCAATTCTACATTCAGCGCAGCTTTTCGGATGCTGTACGGCACAAACTTTATTTATCATTGATAAAATATATTTTGAAACTACAGACATTAAGGCGATCGGACGTATGTACTAAATGTATCAAATATACAAATGAAGACAAATGTGGAAAGTACCTATTTCTACGTTCACTTAGTAAATCGCTTTTTTTTTTCGTTTCTCATTAAACAATATGCGATCATAAACAGCTTAACAAGCGAATATGTAATGGCAAATAGATTCAAATGTATGTAAAATATAGAAGACTAACATTACTGCCAGAAAACTTCCTTAATTTTGTAAGTACCATAAACCGAAGACATATCCATGTTTATTCATTAGAATAATTACCGTCATTATCTCCCAGCACACTTTCATTTCGCCGAAGCATTAGTCAGTTGAAAAGGAGATCTAAGAGAGTATCAGTTAAAAAGAAAGTATAAGTTAAAAAAAGAACAGTAAAAAATAGAATTGTCAATAAAGCTCAGAGCTAGGAAGGGAAATAGGACGCTGTAGTGTCAGACCATATTTGGTAAGAACGAAAACTGGATGACGAAACCTCAGACGAAAGCCGCGCCTACTTTTCCATCCTTATGTTTTTGCGTCCCACAGGTGGTAGAATTATTTGCTAAGAACACACATGTAACTTACAAGAATCAAAATCTTTCGCCCCAAAAGGTTAGTTTACAAGTTTTGATCGAAAATACAAATCTCTGGAGGACTACAATTAAATATTCATCTTAATATGGACAAATTTTACTCCACGTGAGTCATATGTGAATGACATTTCCTCCCCCCCCCAAACTACGACAACTGGAAACGTGTTCTTGTAACTGGTTCAAAAATACCAAAACACCTCAGCGGCAATAAAGTCATTGAGCATTTAATATGAACTAATTTTCGAATAAGCTGGAAACAGGTTGGATGCTATATATCATCAACATTCGATTGTCACACGTTTGAAAATTCATTTAAATTGTCCTGCAATATGAACCCGGGCTGTATCCAGAAGGGGACTCGAAGGGCTAGAGCATCCCTGCCTGAAATTTTGTAGTTCACTGCATTGCACGTTAACACTGAAATATAAATGCATTTTCAAACATAAAATTTTTCACAGCTGTAAAACTAATCAAATATTATAAAAATTTATAAAAAAAATTTCAATTTTTAAAATTTTAACGTTTTGTCTCCAAACTGTTTTATACATTAACCGAAGCTTATTACACAAGATTATGCATGGACTTTTATATATACAAACACACACATATATACAGTGACATCTAACTTATACGTCTCAAGTAACCCAAGAAAAGCCATATATGAGAGATCATTTATTTTAAAAAACTGAGCTTGTGGTAGATTAAAGGATATCTGTCACATCAATAACATATGTTGTTAAACTGTTAAAAAATACTTTAAAATTGATTTGAAGCTATTAAAAATATAATACACTAACATAAAAAATGTAATGAACTTTTTACACATATATTGAAGTATGTGTATGTCAATAAAAAACATAAAAACAAAACAGCAAAGCCAAAATTGTATTCCAAACGTATTCACTTCTTAACAAGTACACTAATATCACTATTAGTTCATTTTCAGTAATAGAGACAAAAAACGATTATAGACAACAACTGAACAACGTATAACTGAAAGTCAAGGAAGAGAGAAATTTAACATTATTTTCCACAAGGCTTCGCCGGGATTAAAAAAAAAAAAAAAAAAAAAAAAAAAAAAAAAAAGAGAGAGAGAGAGGCACTAATATGAATTATGAAAAATTAAAAATATGAAAAAAGTTTTATAGCATATTTTATTTAAATTATTAATACAATTTTGCACTTAACCATGACTATCACCATGTTAACTTCTATTACATAAAGCTATTTCTTTCGGCCAAAGAAGATTAAAAAAAGCGAGAAGAGTGAAATTGTGAGAAATATCATCGTAAAGGGAAGGAGCATACTGAACCAAAGGTCTGAGTTCTTAGCGGGGTCTGAGTCCGACTGCTGTTTTAAATTTTTGTAGCCGTCCAGTATAAAAAATTTACCTCAACATTTCTAACTAAACATTTATCATGCATGTTCGTGAAAAGATTATTAAATAACGCTGTTTTAAGTGAATTTTATTCTTCAGTACATATTATTGTTTAAAACTAGAATTAAGTAAGGTATCATTTTAAACCTTGCCGAACTTAAATTTTACTTCCGATATAGCTTCACCGATGCATTAAAACTTACTAAAAGATATACTTTATATGAGGGTTAGGTTTGATCCCCTTTGAGAAAATAAGTATAAAAGTGTTTAAGAGTTGTAACAAAATCATTCCTGATCATATATATGTTTCATAACATACGTATTTTTACGTACTGCATTAACTTAATTGTTTTCATTAGTTTATTAAAATCGCTAATGTAAAATTTTATGTAAACATTTATAATTTTCTAAAGCTTGTCTATCTTTAATATCACTACTTTATAGTAAAAGCATGATGCACGTTAAACGGATTATTTACTATTTCAGACCTCATGATGCAGTAATTACGACATCCTATACAATAAACAAATATTGAACTATATATATATATATATAAATATATATATATATATATATATATATATATATATATATATATATATGTATATATATATAGTATATATATATAATATATATATATATATAATATATATATATATATATACGTATATATATATATATGTATATATATATATATATATATATATATATATATATATATATATATATATATATATATATATATATATATATGCTATTAAAATGCTAGACCAGGTCTTTTTTTATCATAAGGTTCAAAATGGAGATACGCCGCGCAAAACTCTGTAAGCGAGAAACACTGTAATTTTAGTTTTAATTTTTGGTCAGATTTATATGTCAATAACAATATGAAGAGTTCGAAGAGAGTACAGATGTTAACTGACTTTTGAGTCCTAGGTACCTAACATTCACAAACGTACAGGATTAATTTTAATTGACCTAGAAATATAGAAACCAATTGTAATTTAAACAGCCTCGTTCCTTAAATGTCTGAATTCGAACACCAGAAAAATTATTACCCTCCATACACAACTACCTTATCAGAGAATACTCTTCATTCACAGCAAAAATATATTAGCAATACCAAAATGGCTAGCAAAATCATCAAAAATATGTTGCAAGCATGCACAAAATAATTTGAATACTTTTAGTAGATTTTTATAAGTGTTTCTTAGTTAAAATATTAAGTTCACTCTAAACACGAAATTTTAATGAAAGGAATGTTTTTATTTTGTTACCAATTTTACGAGAGTTTTTCGGAAAGTAAGTTCCAGAAAGTAATAATTGCCAAATCTGACATATACTGCTAATCTGCCTATGCCGTATCTCATCCCAATGACTAAAAACTGTGCTACAGCAGAAAAGTTGGTATAACAAAAGGTTGAAATGTGTAAATCTTACACTAAAGATCTTAAGACTATATAAGGTCTTGCTAGCGGTAAAAATCATTCTGTAACTCCTCTGTTAGTGTTAGGAAGAATATTCGACCATGCGAAATTCATAACCCAAACTGTGAGATGTACAGCGATACAGTTATGAGTGAAGCAAGATAATAAGATAGATTCAATTGTTCCAATTCAGAAAGAACGGCGTTTTGATGACGCTGTAACATCTTGGCTAACCTTACAGGCTAAAGTTACACCTTCAATGGTGTTGGCATACAAAACCTCGTATCTCGATACAATAAGTGCATTATGCGTTCGGTGACTGTGTTGAAAATTAATGAAGCGTTTGAAAATCATTTTTAAATATGTATCTTTGTCTACATCTTTTTTTTTTTTCATAGTAATGAAATCTATCATCCGAATAACATTCATCTGTTACTACTTGTTGTCATAAGGTCATTGCATTCATGTGCTGACAAGAATGTGAAACACAAATTTAAGTTGTAACGAGTAAAACTTTTATAAGACGGTTTTTCTGAGTTACATCCTGATAATTATTTCCTTCTATTGCTAACTGATGAATACATAATATTTCATTCATTTTAAAAATTAGAGATTAATGCTAAGAAAATTTTATCTGATCATCTTCGATCAACAGTTGTCATTTTCAATCCAGTTTACACCTTTTCTTTTAATTATCTTTAAGTGAAAGGGAATGTAGGCGAATCTTGATAAAAATACTTAAAAAGGTCTCTACCCACTATCTTCTACGTGAAGTCATGCGTGTCTACGTAAAAGAAAAAAGTGCGACTCCCTTGACATTCAGCCACTTTTTTCTTTGTCTTCAAAAATCTAAATTTCAGAGCACGCACTAAAAACTTGCACTTCGATGTTGTTATGATTTCATAACGAATGTCAAATGAAAAAGATACTACAACTGATAGAATTTCAACATTTGTTTTAGATTTAAAGCTGAACACTTCAAAATAAAAGCTAAAATAAAACTTTAACAAAAGTTAAGTTTCTAACCAAATTTTGAGTTTATGAGTTTATAGACAAGTAAAACTCATATACCTATTCACATACAATAATATAATTTATAATGCATCCAAATTATAATAAAAAACAATCTTGATCTAGATTGCTTTTGATTAAGTAGATTGAGTAAATTTTCTCTACTATCTGCACGCTACATAAAATTTACTGATACTGTAGAGTAGGTTTAGATTTTTTCCCAAAACTTTATCGTCTATTGTTAGGATAAAGTTAACTAACATTTTAAGAATCATATAAACTTTGAACGTTAAGAAATAATAAATAATCGTAATTTTTAGAAACTCTCTATTAAAAAAAAAAAAAAAAAAAAAAAAAAACATAGTCACAGTATATTTTAGAAATGAATACATCCAAGGTGGCATTAATAACCGAGTGATTCTTGAACACAAATTAATTTAATCTCTTATTTTAAAACTCGAGGTCCCAAAACAAAAAAGAATCCTCATTTACAAAAAGACTAAGATTTGTTTAAAAAGGACCTTTTTTTAATCGTTTAATTAGCAACGTTTGTTTATCGAGTGCTAAAGTGATTGATCGACCATAACATAACATAAAATAAATAAATAAATAAATAGATAAAAATACATAACTAAAATACTTATTCCCATCAATGATAAACGAGATCATGTTACCCACCCCAAAAGTTATTAAAATAGAATTGAGAATTCTAGGATATGTTTTATTTCTTGATGGTTTGATAGTTTCCCGTGTTATTCGACTGGAAACTCATCTTAGAAAACACTTTAAAACACAATAAGTAAGGAGGGTGTTTTGATCTACTTCGAAACAAAAAAAATTAATACTAAAAGGAAATTAAATGATTTAGGCGAATAAATATACAAATAAAAGAGTAAGGTGCAAGTACGATGAATATATTATGGCAGAAAATGTAATTACTTTGTCTTATTTCTGGTAATTCCCAAAACTAATCGATAGAAGTGTTGAAACGATTTGTACACAGTTTATTCTACTGATATAATTCAATTGAGATAGACACTTGATTGCACAGAGACAAATATTTAAAGTAATTAACAAGCTAAATACCTTACATAATTATTTGGCTTTAATAAGGTATGCTTAACATTAAAGTTTCTTTAAGTATAATGTAAATAATTCTAACAAAATATTGAAGTTAACTCTAAGAAAAATTAAGAAAATAAATAAGCAAAAAACCAATTCCTCATTTCATCTTACCCGTCCTTCGTATAAAGAGAGTAATTAAACGTTAGTAAAGAGAAAGAGCTCAGAGCAATTAAAAGTTATTATCTACATAACTATTACGTACAGTGTGCCTTGCACAAGAAAAATTATCTCATACGCGGTGCAGCATTTAGAGTATAAATAATGGCTGTTATAAAACGTTAGCCATAACGTCTCAGCTTCAAGGCAAAAAAGTTGAGAGGAAAGTAGTCAAAGCGTTTACCAAACTTTATGGTGTACTTTAAACGCACATAAACGACGTGAACCACGTATCATCAAATATTTCACAGACAATGAATTCAAGACAGGTTTTTAAGCGTCTTCTCCAGAAAAAAAATAATAAACGTATTTTTCACTTTACTCTGTATTTGTTTCTCAGAGCTGAAATGTATTTCTGCCTTACAAGCAATTTTCCTAACAATCCGAAGCAGTGAGATCATCTACATGAGTGTTGTATGACGTGCTTTGTTATCCAGCCAATGGCATATTTCACTGAAAAGCAAACACTGAAATGATTCTGATTTAAATCCTGTTTTATTTTCTTCTTAAATTTGAATTCCCTTTTCCCATTCTACATTAACATTTTCTCCATTCAAAAACCCTTTTAAAATATAAAATTTAAATTTTCATATGAAAGATTCATTAGACGACAAATATATACAAAAATAATAGTAAATTGTAAAAAATGACAAAGAAGACTTGGCTTTTACTTGGCTCGATATCTAAAAATTAGACTGAAGATTAACAATATTAGTCTATGATATATATCATTAATACATAATATACATAATCGCATATATTATTTAGTAATATATACGATTACTAAATAATCGTATTACGTTTTCCTTCATTAAATAAATCGCTAATCATATTTTTTCTTATTTAGTATTACTACTTCAAGTACTAACTTTTCGTTTTTACATGTAATACCATTTAGGACTCAAACCATTTTAAGTTCTTAGCAATAACACACGACACTATATAGAGATAGGTATGTTCTTTCTACACATAAGAGTATCTCCTATAGCATGTTTTTATAAATTTATTCAGTAATTAATGGTTAAGGCAAAGATAAAGAACTCAAATTTATTTAGCTTTCCGTAAAGAGTAACATCAAGTTTCCATATGAAAATCCTACAACCACACTCAGCTCTATTAATATAATTTAAATAAAATACTAACTATGAGCAACATACATTTCGATTATATAAAATTATGCGCAGTTGACGGATTCTAATCCGCAAAACTCCAGTACCGAAAAATAATACCCTATTCCTTCGGACATCTTCTTTTAGAAGGTCTTTTAGAAATACAGACTACCATCGAATTACCAAATCATCAGCTAACGTTTCAACAGCGCGCTATACAAATAATGTCAACAGTCAGATGGAGAATATAAAAATAAAGATTTCCTAATTTCTATAAACAGAAAACAGGGTCCGATTGCTACGAGATCCAAGTGTTTTTTTAAAGTAAATTCTTATGATGGTACTCTTTAATCATGTGCTTTTAGATTTCATCTCTGTGAATGAAAGAAAAAAGGAATTGTTAATTTAAATTCCAATCACGTATCACTACTGTCGCAATCTCTTGACAATGATGCTATAATCATCTCTACATTTCCGCAAATATGAACTCAAATTGTCTTCTACATTAAAGATATAGTCATTTAATGACAACCAGGATAAAACCTCGGTGCGATGCTAGTCAGAGTAAACATTCCATGTCGTCTTCGTCATAAATATGATTGCTTACACAATTATAATATTCTTCTGAGTAGCTCACTACAGCAATTTCTAAGACATCTATTTCTTTTACTTGAACTATGAAATAGTACGGTGAATAAACCTGTGAACGATGATAAAAGATTGAATTTAATACTCATTTTTTTTTCTCATTGAAGCCTAAATCTGAAAATATGCAAATTTAAATCTTATATAAATCTCTGTAACACTGCAACATATATTGAGAAAGTATTAATCTAATTTTTTCAGATCTGTTCTTCAATGTCAATTCCAATTTAATTCATGAATACAAACATGCAAAATTTGCCTTGCGTCCATGAACAACTAATTAAAAAGTTAAATTCTGCAAGATCAGACTAAACAAACTAAGGAACAGCTATGCTGATTTTGTTTTAAAAAATAAACGCACTGACCAACAAATAAGACAGTAAATATTAATGCAATTAACGAAACATCAGTAGTAATCCTGCAGGATTTTAATCATATACAGAGCATTAGCTCCCCTGTCATCCATTTTAAAGGCTCTTTAAGGTTTTTCTACCAAATTTAAAAACAAAATTCGGCACATAAATGCAATACAAAACCATTCAGAAACTCAGCTTCATCTAAAAAATGGAATTTAATAAAATATTTATATCAGTGCTTAACAAACGTATGCATGTTTAACTATTTAACTATTTCAGACAGTCCAAAAGTGGAGATAAGAGATGACCACAATGTACGAATTTACAATAAATTCAAATTTATATTTTGAGAATGAATTCGGTCACGCTTTCTCAAATCATGCAACTTTTAACATTTTATTTTTCTGTTATTTAAATTCTTAAAGGTATTTCCCAGCAAGAGAGTGACATAAAATTCGAACAGAAGTTTTAATAGTTATCAAGTGGTTTGATTGAGGTTGTGCTAAAAAAAATGCCAGAAAGTTTTAGTTTTCATATGTTATATTTATGACCAAAACGGTACCTTAAGTAACAAGAACAAAATTATCAAATATACAATATCTAAAAGCGAAATAAAGAATACAAACAACGTATATTAATGAAGGTGTAGCGTGATGTTCTTGAAATGCTTTAATCTACTATTTAACCATCTTCGGCAAAACCAATTGACAACTCTCGCAGTCTACAAAAATTCACCCACAAAAAAAAATCTAAATTTAATTTATATTTATATGAACTCATTAAAATCGCAATAATAATAAACGCTAGCATCATTATATCTTTATCAAGAGAGTAGAATTACCTATTAAAGCAAAGTAATAAAATATGCGGTGTATCTGCAGTAGAAAAAAATCAAAATAACGAAAAGAGATTTATTATGCCTACGAACACTTAACAATTACAGTCAACTGATCAAGGTTTCGATTAACTTCTAACTCTGTTTATTCCCACACTTAGACACAAAAAATACTATCACAAAGCAAATCACAATTACATAATCAACACTGTGTTTGTATTCACAACAACATATGACAACAAAATTTTGTAATACAGAAAGATTGAAAAACAAGTAAGCAACATTTACCAAGCAAAAAGCATTTTACAAGATTGGATTCTTTTATTTTTATCGCCTAATTACTACTGGCGCCGGAAAGTTGGAGAGATAATCATGGGAATGAATTCATTTCAGACAATTATTAATGATAATGCTATAAGAATAACAAGGAAATTGGTTACGTATAACATGGTTCTCATGAGTTATTTTTAAATGGGAAAAAAAAAAGAAACAATTTTCATTTTACACTTCGACCACTTAAGAAGTTAAGCATGGGAAGCAACTCTTCATTATTAAATTCTTTATGAGTAACCAGATGTTTGATTTTAAATTTAGCACTTTTAATCAAAACGTAAAATAATATTCAGATATATAATACTTGCTTGAATAAATATGTAATACCCGTTAATTTTCTTATAATCTAAAATTTACGGGAGAAATCAAGAAAAGATTAACGCAGTAAAATACACATGGCAGTTTAAATGTCAAAGTGATCACTTTGACGGTAGGTTTGGAGCGCTGCGATAATTTCTTTGAGGACTATAATTAGACAGGAATATAATACTTAAAGGCAGTCACAAATGCCTTCGAATATCCATGCCAGATCCAGGATTAAACATCCGTTTGAGAGAATTCATTTTGAGGGAATCGCTATAGAAATATTATTTATGGATATATATATATATATATATATATATATATATATATATATATATATATATATATATTTACACACACAATTATATACTAGTGAAAACAACGCATGTTTAATCGTTCAGAATGCAAAATGGTTTATATTTTTAATTTGATTTAAAGTCATTAAAGTAACATGAATTAATTATTTGGATTAAAAAATTAATTGTTTGGAATGTTAGATTTAAATTTCCACACTTTGAGGAATTTTAGTTTGCAGTTTCTACTTTTGTATTAATAGATTGTTAATTTAACAACCCTAGAACGCTATCCTTACATCTCGGAGACGTTTGTAATTAAAATAATAACTTATTAAGAGCTGAGAATGAATTTAATGTGCAAAAAATAAGTTTTTAATATGAAAGCGTATGTATTATTTGCCTTTCTTGCTTTAAAACAAATTTTTGAAAAGTTGTCTTCAAGACATACTACAACAGTAACGGCGTTCGACAAAGGGTTAAAAGTAATGCAAGAGTATTAATTCCGTAACCATTAAAAATATGCAATGACGAATTCTTTTATGTACTCTAAGGCAGAATTCATACAATAAATGCCAAGAGTGATAAGAATATATATCACAGAAAGTTGCAGCATAATAGGCTTGAATTTGATACGCAGTCTTTAAATAAAAGCGATAAATCCTTATAAGATTAAAATACTTCCAAATTACCCTAAGACAACTATATTTTTCCTCATACCAGCAGGAATTAATGATACGGTTTTTCAAGGATTAATAATAATGATTACATATAGGATTAATTCTATATCGGAATATACTTTGCATTCAATATAAAGCCGCATGATGTTACATCATTAAAGTCTAACAATTCTTTTTAGAGTTAAAATAAATCATTCCCAACAAAAATAAGCTTCAGTATAATTTATCCTTTTCCCACTATTCAATAAATATTTGTATTTAGAGTTGTACGTAAATTAGTACGAAGTACGTAAATTAGTACGTAAAAAGAGTTGTACAGATAGGAAAAGAAGAAACAATGCGTAAAGTAAAAGAAATCGCATTTAAAATAGGTGAAGATGATTTTTTCCATCATAATTAAAACATCTACACGAGTGAGAGTGATGGTTAGGAACTTTAGCATCGTATAAAGATGGCGGCACAGAAAGTAAAAGAATAACAAATTCACAACCATTTCTATTTTTTCCCTACAGCACGAAAACTTTAAGAAAACCTAAGTCATCAGCAATCCGTTCCCTTACAACCAAGATCTGAGAAATAAATAAGCAATTGGGGATTCTTATTTGATCAAAACGTTTTTAATAATAAGGAATTTATGATTTCAGACATCACATTTTCAGGAAGTAATATATTGATATGTGAATCAGACCTATTCTTACAACTACTGAAGCAGGAAATATTCACAGAATAAGAGCGAAAATACTAAACGAAACCACACGTTAAACGAAAATACAGTACTCTAACTTTTTATTTTCTATTTGTTAAGCCAGAAATGTACTAAACTAAAATGGAGTGCGTGATAATATTTATAACCGTGAACTTTTTCAAATAAACAAATTTTTAAAAACTGTAATTTAGAAGATTTTCTACTTTTTCATTACAAATTTATTAAATTTTTGTATTACCCAGACTATTTAATTTTTTAAAATTAAAACACCGGTTGTATATTCATACTTCATAACCGAAAAAAATTGCTAGATGCACAAAGAAGAACCAATAATAGAAAACAACTGGCAAAATGAAACTTGCCGATAAAATAAAATCCAGAAATAAAGGTAGTAAGGGTGCTAAATTACACAATGGGCTGTCCAAGCCCTAGTTCATCAACCCAATAAATTTCCGAGGAATATTCATGGACAAATTATTTATCCCATTTTATTCGGGTAAATTCATACGTAGATAAAAAGATATGTCATTGTTTTAAATCATTGTGAAAATGTTATATACATATATACTTAAAACTCTCAATTAAACATGTTTTGCATAATGCAAAATTCAAATTTAATGCATTAATATGAATTTTCATGTAATGGATTAATATGAAAATGGTTATACTGAAATATTATACGGAAATAAATCCCAGATGCTTTCCACCCGTAAATACTAGCATAAATTGAAGGTAAAAGAATATACACAAAGTGAAAAGAGCTATAAAATTAAAGTTAACTTGGACTGCCAAAACATATGTAGAGTTTAAAGAGAAAAGTCCCACAACAGAAGCCGCATATAAAAATACTTTGTCAAAGCTAAGAATGAAACTTCAGACAAGAACTAAAAACGGAATGAGGAGGAAAATATGCAAGATAAACATATAACGCTAGCGTTTCACAAAAATTAAAATATAATAATAATAATAATAAATAAATTAGACTCTGATTTTAGTAAGAACTATTTGGTATAAAACTGGAGACGGCAGCTGCGAAATAGAAATTTTTGTCAAATTACAAACAAAAAAATATTTAGAACCACAAATATGCAATGTATGATAAATTTTATGTAGGACGAACTCTAGTCAGAGTACGGCTGACGGTTCTTTACTGTTACTTTCTAATTTTGGACTACTTATATCTTGGACTTTCTTAACACTGATGCAATATTAAACTTTGTGGAATAATTTAAAGTTATGCAAATATTTCAGATCAAAATTTAAGGAAAATGTGAAATAAAATTCTTTGATTTACTAAATAATTTTTTTTTTTTTGATTCTTTGATTTGAAAAAGGAATTCAAGATCCCATAATACAAACAAAAAGTATGCCCACCTTAGTCTTTTTTGATGGCGAGGCAACCACCTTGGTGGTAGTCCTGGTGACAGTACGCACTTGAGGTGAAGCCGACTTTGAAGATGTGACAGTTGTCTCGGTAACTGTTTTACCGCCTCTTGTCGAGGAACTCACTTGTTTAACGACTCGAGTAGTCATATGGCTCACGGTCCGAGAGGACTCCATCGGTTGTACTCGAGTCGTCGTGAAGGTTCGCGATTCGGAAGGATGTACTCGAGTCGAGGTATGACTGACGGTCCGAGTTTCGGTCGGTTGTACCCGAGTGGACACCACTCGGCTACGAATAACCGCACGATCATTGGTACTGCTGCCAGAAGACATGACCCTTCTCGCAGGGTATCAAATCCGCAACTGAGTTAGAGCCGGGACAGGAGCGAGACTCAAGGAAACCCGGCCGGCCCACGGAAAACCGCTCGGGCCACTTTTGCGGCGGCCTACACACAAACAGACTTCGGCTGTCAGTAGGTCGTATTTGAAGAGACCGCACAATACGGACGAGTAGTGATGCGGCGAGGTTGGGATCCCGTTTAAAAGTCTCCACTAGCGTCTGCTGGAGCGCATAGAATTGAGATAGGATTGAGAGACGAGTCATGACGCGGGGCGGGAAGCGTTCACGTGACCTACGCCGACGTCAGGCGGAAAAGAATACCGCATACACAACACAGCGGTCAGTTTGTTTATGTTTGAATGCCACAAACAATTGTGGAAATAAATCACAGGAAATAAGATTTTTAGCATAAAATGTGCTATGCTTTAATAAGTACGCATTCATCTATTGAAATATTTTAACAGATGTTTGTGACATATAGTGAAAGACAAGATCATTCCATGTTGATGCTCATAAACAAAGAGTAATCAAAACATACTATAAACAACTTCGAGGTTATATTTTATAAAATAGAAATGAGCTAAAAAATATTTCTGATGCATGATTAGCTAAGATATTTCTTATATTTCTGAGAATAGTGGGCGTGGCAGAGAGTTTGAAAATTAATATTTTTAAAAATAAATATGCAAATTGAATAATGGTTTTGATTACAACCTTCATTCTTCTATACCTTCATTCGATTAGTATTCACTTGCAGATGTCGAAAATAATCTAAAAAATCGTTTAGGAAATATGCTTCAATTTCAAAGAGTACACAATTAAAATATGAAGACTGGGACCTTGGCTTACGTTTATTCTCAGCAATATCATGAAGTTGTGACTCTAAATATCTGATTTATAATTCAGCACTGCAATCAGTTCAATTTGCTATAAAATGCAATAGGAAAATGTAGATCAGGCAAGCACCACTGATTGCAATTAGAATCTTTAAAATAATCCAGAAATTTCAAGAGGTGAGCCAAAATAATTAAGTAAGCGATTACATAATATCTAAATATCGCTCAACTATGCCTTATAAAATGAACACTTTTGAGAGTATCAAGCAAACTATTTAACTACATATTTAACTACTGATTGAATTTTTCCGCAACAAATAATTCACATTGATAAAGGTGAGAATTATTCGTGTATAAACACGAATTAATAATTTTAGGGGCAAAATATTTTTTTGAATGAGAAAAGTTAGTACCTGTTTAAAAAAATCTTTCGAATGGTTTTGAAACAGAATATAATTGTTAGAATTAGGTTAGCCATGTATTGCATGAATCACCAAGTATAAAATCTCACAGATTATACGTGCGATCTTTTAACTTGAAATGCATAAAATTACAAAATAAAAATAAATTTCTATACACAGCTATAATAAGTTATTTTTTAAAAATACAATCTAATCTATAGTCTAATAATAATTTAAACTTAATTACTGTAATCAGGTGGGTTTAACTCTTTTTTTTTTTTTTTTTTTTTTGTCTTGATAAGTAAGACTAATACATTTTATAAGAATTTTATAACAGATTTATATTGTTTTTATATTTATTATAGTTAAATGTTGAACATGCATCAATACATATGATATAAATTGTTTTTATAAATCCTGCCATTAGATTTGATTTGGTTTCGTTTTTGCTTCGTACTACGCTCTTTTTGCTACATGAGATCTAATGAAACCGGAAGCCAATTTCGAACAGATCTGAACATTTATTCCATCAACGGAATTAAAACCGGCGAACTGTGGTACCGAAGAGCAGCCTCCTACCCATTAGACCATTAATCGGGCCTGCCATTAGAACTTTACCATTAATATAATACTTCCACAAAATATTACGTTTCAAGAGACATTAATTCTAAACATCTCATTATCTTGACTGGCGAGGAGCTCAATATCATGAAATGATCTATTAAGACCATTAGCATAAGCATGAATAATTTTTAGAATCACAGAAAATGCCGGTCCACTGGCCTTATTTAATATATGAGATCTTGGAACATCTGTTTTCCAATGGAACAGACAATCTAAAATATTTCCCTTCAAAAGGAAAGGAGTGGAACTATAGAACCAGTTCTATGATACCTTATTCAGAAATTAATGAACTGATAAAAGAAAAAAGTTTCGAGGTCTGATAAAAGTCGACAGCAATGAATATCACCTGAACGAAGGATACAAAAGAGGATAAGATCATTGTTGTGCAAGTAATACTGATCAGTAGGCAGTGCTAGCGCATAAAACAATAGTCGCACTTATACAAGAGAGATGGTGAAGCCAAATAAGGCAATATGAAAAATTATTGTTGGTAGAGATATCGGCCTTCGAAAACAAAGTTGTTCTCGTAGTAACTTTTTTTTTTCTAAGAAAGAATGGAGTTTAAATCGAATAAAGATAGCTACTTCAACCTGAATATCAAATCGAGGAAAAAGCATACAGATCTGAGTACTATACCATAGCATATACTACAGCATAACTTACACACATTACGTAAGTATCAAAATATTAAAAATAACTTGAACGTGTTTTTTAAAATAGC
>CM063502.1:29449339-29521839 GCA_032207245.1 Pardosa pseudoannulata | reverse complement strand
ATGCCTTACGGTTTCGTAGCGAAAAGGTTACGCTTTATTTTGTTGAGAGCAAGACAAATCTTGGGTGCGCACATTATATATATATATATATATATATATATATATATATATATATATATATATATATATATATATATATATATATATATATATATATATATAGAGAGAGAGAGAGAGAGAGAGAGAGATACATAAATGTAAAAATTTTAACTACTGTTTATGATACCGTGATTTTTAATTATCAAAAATGATATATATAAAATAAATCTGTCTGCCTCTTTTTTTTTTAATTTTCCTGACCCTTGATTTTCTTTCATTTTTTCTTATTAAGCTAGAGCGTTTTTCGTGAAAAACTTCTATATCTCGAAATCCCAAGTCCGCCTTTCGCAAATTTAAAATAGAATCATTGTTTACAGTAAAGAATAGTTTGCTTCAAGCTGTATTTGTGTAGACACAAAAGTCAGAAGAGTGGGGACATTAACATTGAACTGCAGGATTAAGATTGAATGGCGAGTAAGGAATATGCTCGAAATAGACGTTTCTTTAGAGGAGTTTACAAATATGGACAATTTTGTTTTGCAGCTTTAACAGACGAAGAAATAATCAAACAAGTACGGGTTGATTCTGATAACGATGGTGATGAAACAGAGGAGGATACAGATATTCCAAAAGTCGTACCAAAAGATGCAGAGAGGGTAACTGATATCCCAAAAAAATTTCTGGGATTGTCGGATAGCATTGGGAAGGATGATTTGTCGCCATTTCCAAAATAAGAATTATAGATACAAATGAAAAATGTTTCACATCAAACTCAATCAATAGACTGTTCTCCACTGGAGTATTCTGTATTATAATTATTATATTACTTTTTTTTATTAACTAATTATGTAATTACAGCTTGAAATTTTTGCTATTTTAAGTATTATGTAAAACTCGAAAACCTGTATACCTCGAATATTTTTTTCACCCCCGCGAAATTCGAAGTAGACTCGTTTAACTCTATAGCTTTCACCACGAAATTTGGGGCAAAGAAAAATAAAACACATAAACGAAGATTAATGAATTCTTATAAAAAATTTAAACATATGACATTTACCAGAATAAAACTTTGAAACAACTTTAAAAACAGTGAATTTTGAATTAAGAAATTGAGATAACAAATAAAATTTACTGGAAACTTGACATGAACAAAATCTACTTAAAATGATAGCCATAGGTTAGTGAACCTTCTAAAGAGACTTATTTTAAAATCCCTTTTAAATATAGATATAGAAGTTTTGAAAATATAACAGCATATACCAACGATATATTGAAGCAATTAACTTAATTTTGATAATCTTTCAAGAAATAAGTTACTTTTCTTCTTACATAAAGAAAGATAAAGATAGATTGCATACTACATACTACCATAATGATAGATGTCTCATAGATATATTTATGCATTTCAATTGGAATTTTAAAAGAGGATAAATAAATAAATAAATAAATAACCCACAAGAAATTCTCTTTAGAAAAAAGTAATTAGCAGCAACTCTTATTGCATATCGGATTTAGAAATGACCTACTTTAAGAAATTTAAGGCTTCTGGTGAGAATATAAAACCATAATCTAATTAGGTTGCAAAATGACTAATTCAAACGAATTTAGAGAAGTGCTAGTGAAACATTTTTCTTTTTTAATTACACTGAATTTGTATATTATTATTACATTCATTAAAATAAATAACTGGGACGCTGTAAACTTTATCTTCATGAACTGATTTTTTCCCAACTAACAGCTGGGGAGGACAGAAAATTTCGTCTTTTTTTTTTTTTTTTTTTCGGAAGGACTATTTTGATGCATCGAAGTCCAAAGTGTATAGCAAGGAGTAAGTTTATATTATAACGTCTTAAGGAACCACTATGTCTCTAAATAAATATTGGAATTGCATTTTAATACACAAACTATTAAACAGTATGAGAAGTAGATCTTCAACTGTGAGCTTTAATCACGGTTAAAATTTACTTAAAATAAGTAAATTGTTTTATTTAATTCAAAATAAATTAAAATCGAATTTAGTTTAACTACTACTCTCAAAGGCAAGGATATTCAAAATACAGGCAGTAGCTTGATAGGATGAGGTACATTTTTTCCTTGTATGTTTCATTTTACCTTTTATATGTTTGATTAAGCTTAATTTTTTTCGGAGAGCTGCGGTAGTTTTTTGAAACACAAGGATTATTTGAACAGGAACTTCAAATAACTGCAAACATTCGTGCCAACGGTAATACAAACCATTTTCTGGTTCCGAACATTAGCGACCATACTCTCAGCTACTGTTCATCAATTTATCTAAATAAATTTAATATTATTAGGCTGATCGTCCTAATCAACTGGGAACTACCAGGTGTCATAGTTATTTGGGCTCATTAAAAATTTACTAAAGCATCCGATGTCACCGTTATATCTAATTCACAAACATTTGTTTGCTCACTTAATTTTATTATCTGATTAAATTTCCCATTTCCTCAAAAATAATTCTAAATCAAGAAATTTAAGTTTAACGTTAGGATCTTTTCTATTTGGTATTTTTTCTAAATAATTGCATTTTAATATTTTTATTATTTATAAAATTGTTGATTATTGTGACTATTTAAAGACTCTCAGCAATGTATAATCTTCTTATCCTTCCCTTGATATATAAGAGTAATTATAACGTTTAAGATAATTATTCCTCTTAGATACCAAGTTAACATTTTTAGTATTATATTCATAGGTGAATATAAGCCATTGGTCTTAATTAAAATAGTTAAAATAAAATAAAATAAAAAAAGCAAGTTTGGTTTGGAGCTACGGATTTCTGTTTTTGCTACATGGGGGATAATGAATCAGTACCTACTGCTTAACGCCGATTCCAAATGGCTACGAACATCCATGCCGATAGTGAGATCCAAACCCATGAACTCCGGTACCGAAGAGAAGCCCTACTCATTCGACTATCGTTCGGCCACGAATAAAGGGAAAATCATTTAGTGACATCGGGTCAACGATTCGATAATTTAACTTAAACATATTTTGAAAACGAGTCTGTATAAACAACATTAAAATTAAGGTGTTTCTTTTGAATATTCACGCAGCAAATGTTGGGGATCAAAAATACAAAAATCCTCGAATACTTTATAATGGATATTAATTATGCACTGCAGAAAATGTTATTCTCTCCGGTATATATTAGAATCGCAAGGTGAGAGAAAAGAATGGTAATCAAGATAAAAAGTTCTGATACGGTTAAATCACTCAAAGTTTTCTGAGAAAGTATGATTACTATATCTGATAGCTACTGAATGGCGATACAGCAAGGAGGTGGAATGGGGGCAAGTCGTGTACAACGCAGCTGCTTTTACACCTGCCTCAGAAGTGGAACCTTCATTTGACATTCGCCTTGTTTTCACGACGGTCCGTAGAATTAAATGCTTTTTAACAAGCCAATATAGACACAAGGCCAAAGTCACTTTGTTCTAATAGGTCCGTTTCAAAAAGAACCGAAATTCTTATTAAGAAATGTTTATCACATTAAGAGCGTTTAACAAGATCCATTAGAAAAAGGTTTCGTCACAATTAGCTCCGTATACAAAGCTTAAGTCGAAGAACTAGCTTTTACTTCAACGACACTACAGATCTGAAAGTTAAGGTCAGTAAGTGATATAAAAATAAGTATGGGTGGATAAATCTTTTGTTTCACTTCGTACGGAAACGCAATTTTATCTAGCAATAAAAATTAACTGAAGGATTATTATCTTTTTTTTCACGGTGGATCATAAAGAATTTATTAACATACAAAGACGCTCCACAGTCTTTAAAGAATATTCCTAAGAATACAATGAAAATTTAGAACCTTCAGTAGAACTTGTCAATTAGAAAACTTTGCTCCTTGGAGATTCGTAGGACTCGTTAAGTTTTGTAAGCGAAAGACCAACACATATATATATATATATATATATATATATATATATATATATATATATATATATATCTGAGGTATGTGGTATTTAGTATACTGATGTTTTAAGCTCCACAGATCAGCACTATCTACTTTTTTCGTTCCAAAAACATTCCTCCATCCCTTTAGAGTGCTCCATTTTCTTTCCCGATTTCGCAGCTCGCTCTCTCTCTCTCTCATATATATATATATATATATATAGTGGCCGGTGGGGGAGTTTACAAGCAATTTTCAAATGTAAAAGCAAACTTTGCAGTCAAATGCAGTGATAAATTTCTCGGTGATAATTTATGGCCCCATAATTTAGCTGAGGATAAAAATCTTCATTACTTAAATATCGCCTGTATCTCTGTCCTGCAAAATAAGATATCCAGCGTTCCCTAAAAATAAGATATTTTTTTTATATGAAAAATCAATTTAAAAAAGAAAGAGATAAAAAAAAGCATTACACACAACTACCTATATCTTTATAAATTCACAGATACCGAATTCCAAAGTTATATAGCATGCAAATTACAATAAAAAGATATATGCACAAAATATTATATTTGTCTAAAATACAAATTTTAAAGTTTTTACAGTAGGTCTCTTTGGAGTTATTCCCACACAACGAAAAATTTCAATATAAAGAATATTATTGCACGCTATGTTGACATTTTTGTTATACAGAGATCAGATTACAATCGCAAGAGGAGAAGCATATTGTAATAATCCTAAATACTAAATTTCAACATTTTATGGCTAATTGTTGTTGAGTTATACCCACACAGTATTAATATAAGTTGAAATATTCCGCTATATAGCGTTCAAATTGAAATCAAAAGAGGAGGAGCTTATTCAGATGTTATCATAGTCTTCAAAACAAGATTTCGACTTTCTACAGCTATTCATATTTCATTTAAGCCCCTCCCCTTTAGCGTAAACACTCGTAATATTGAAATTTTTTGTTATATAGAAATCGATATGCAACCAAAAGGGGAGGTGCACAACTAGACGTTAGAAGAGTTCTTTGACTTTAAACAGTTTTTTTACTTTCTGCGGCTAATAGTTTTTGAGTTATGCGAGATACATACGTAGGTACAGATGTCAAGAGAAAACTAGTTCTAACCAGTTCAGGAATGATCAAAATAGATACTTAAAATTTCGGAATTAAAGTTTCCGGAAACGTACATACATTAGTAACACTTAAAATTTTCCAACATCTATCAATCACGGTCAAAATAAGTATTTGCATAGAAATTTGAGCTATGAAATTTACCGTGATTACAATATTTCCTTTTACTTTACGCTAAAAAGCAAAAATGAAACTATGCGTCATTCTTTACACACAGAAGGAGAGCAAAAGATACTGTAATGTACATGTGTTACTATTTTATACTGAGAAGCAGAGGAATTTTTCTCTAATTAGAACTGAAATATTATCATGGTTAATAGTCTCAAAAAACACATTCTCTAAATGCGAAGTTTGTTTTAGTTTGAGGATATTGACATATGCACGTTAATATGTACAGTATTTAAAATGATAACATAATCTTCTAAGTTTTACAACTAATACTTTACAGCAAATAATATCTGGATAACCATAAAAAGAAGCATCTTTCAATGAGCGAATAAATTAACTTTCGAGAAATAACCTTTCTAAACGATAGGGGAATTTAATAAATAGCTGGAGAATTAAATAACACCATCAAGGCGGGTCACTTCCCAGACAAAAATATTTCAGTAAAAAAATGACGCGGAAAAAAGAAAATAGCACGACGGAGAAAGCAATTATATTGTTAATCAGATAAAACATATGGAATGTAAAATATGGTGTAAAATATGGTGGTCGGCCAAACTTATGATTAACAGTCCAGCTCCACGAGTTGATTTTAATGGGATGAGCGTGTGTAGGTATAATAGTGGGAAGATTTAATCATTACGTTATTTTTAATATTGATGAGGTGTCTAATATGGAAACTAAATCAAATAAATGCACTTTTGAATTTAAGTAGAAAACAGCTTGTTTTTAGTTTTCGCATTTGCTTTAAAATCATGCCCCTCCCTAATGCGGGGGCGCAGGAAGCACAGCAGTCGAAGTGCGCAAAGATTAAACATCTGTAGAATCAAAGGCTGTGTTCACTGATTACCGATTTTGAGAACATAGAGCAAAAATAAAATATTTAAAAAGGGAGTACCGTAAACGAAGAGGCTTATTAGGTGGCGGCAGCCCACGTTTAAACCGCAAAGTCTGACAAGAAACTGGTTCTAACCCACGCACCAATCACCTTATAAGGACTTTCGACGAGCTAAACATACACAAGAGACGTAAAACAAAATAGCAAAAAAACATTTAAAAAAAAATCTCCGATTGTCTGGGATGGAAGCGATATCACTGAGGAGTCTTGTATGATATATATATATATATATATATATATATATATATATATATATATATATAATTCCTGAATCAGGACAATTTTTTATGTGCCACTTATAACTAATTTATCATTAAATAATAGAAGAGAAGAAAATGCGCAATAAATATATAACAGAATGAAAGAAAAAGTAGCAGACAACATTAAAAGTAAGAACTAAAGAATCACAAACCCCCAGAAGGAACAATTTCGTTTTCGTTTTCAACTCAAAGAAATTCTCTTCTCTCATGAAACACACGCACAAAAAAAAAAAGAAGAAAAAAAAGGAAATAGTCAAAATGTTACACGTCTATTCTTAAATCGTTTGCCAGTTCAACTTTTTTTAGGTGCACAGCTCATTTCTCCTAATAGTACGTGATAACTTAAGATAATGAGTGAGATCATTTTTAGAATGTATTAAGAAGGAAAAAAAGATTAAGATTAAGATGACGACATAGCAATTAACAAATACAAAAACTTATCGTAAAGGCTAAAAATTGTATTAATCAAACATTTGGTATACAAATTAAAAACAAAGCTACTAATTTTTAAGATTATATATAATCGTTCAATTAATGATTAAAATTAAGTCCCATTAAATAAATTCCCCACCCAGTTTATTCACATTCCATTGCAAACAAAGAAATAATCCTAAAGGGCCATTTCAAAAAGTTTTACTCCATTCAAAGAGAATAAATTACGCAATTAACACGTTAAGAATTCCTGAATCAGCACAATTTTTTATGCGCCACTTATACCTAATTTATCAATAAATAATAGAAGAGAAAAAATGCGCAATAAATGTTTGAACAGGTGAATAAAACAGATTAAATGCAATTCATGAATGCATAGCACCTATTAGACGGAAATGCTTTTGGTTATCGAGAAGGGAAGAGTTCAAGTTCCCATTATTACTGCGTTTGAGTATCAAATGCGAAGTTCCTCTTTCGGTGTCTGACAGCATTGGTGCAGATTTCTTCGAAGTTTGACTAATTAGAAGTAGTTATAAATGTCAGAGAGGTGACTGCTATTCCCTGTTTTATTTTTGCTCTATCCTATTACGTGTAATTTGTCATCGAACGAGATACATTTCTAAACGCGCATACATATATATATATATATATATATATATATATATATATATATATATATATATATATATATATATATATATATATATATATATATATATATACATGCCAATTTAAGTTAGAAACTAGGCCAAAAATTGAAGACTGTTCTAAAACAAAGTTATTTTTTCCCCTGAAATATTTTCCCCTTGGTTAATTTTCAGTTCACGCACAAGTGTAGGGGGGAAAACGTCGCTAAAATGTTATTAAGCCTTGTAGTTTAAAAACTGATTTGGTGATAAATATGATTACAAATGACTTAACGCACACAAAAGTCAATTTACGGAGATATCGCTCGATGATACTAAAATAGTTTATTAAAAATTTCCAAACTTAATAAAGTATATAATATGCGTTATAATCATAAAAGTGTCTTAATTTTGAATCGAAAATATAATTAATGAACCATTCTAACGTTGATGGACTATTACGTAAAAAAACTAGTTTTGTCAGAAACATATTCGTATATTACTTCTTGTATTATAAGCAAGACCTTAGAACAATATCTACCTATAACTAACATATTACAATGTATGGTCAATGACCGTGTAACTCACGAGCAAGTCGCTAGAATAGTTGCAATAAATCTCCAGGTTTTTTGTATTAGAAATGCATAGCATTAACTGTCAAAACAAACTACACTTGCGTAGCTAGATGTAAAAGAAATCAAGATAAAAATAATTACTGCATTCATCAAGAGGATAATAAGTTCCCTACAGTATAGTCTATGTTTCTCTATTCATAAAGATTTTGAAAGAGTAATCGAATGCAATGTGTGGATGTATCTGAAATGTCAATACAGATTATAATATGTTGTTTTACCATTGCATAATTTTTGCACTTGATTTTCAAATTTCACAAGAAAACATTAGGTAAATGTCGATTAGTGAACTTTGTGATTAAAATGCTTATGATAACATAGGGGCCTAAAAGTAACTTGCTCCATCTAAGCAGGACAAAACCTTGGCCGAAGTGTTCAAGACTTTAATTTTCAAAAACAGTTAAACAAGAAAAGCATAAAAAGATTACTGCCAAAACATTATTCGTTGGATTATTTTTTTAAACTAAATCAAAAAGTTTGATTACTGTAAACTACTGATGAAAGCTCAGCCAAAGTAAATCTGTAAATTTGAGAAATATTTTATGTTATCACGTAATCTACGGTGAAAAAAAAGGGAGGGGGCAAAACCAAAAACGTTAAAGCACTTTACTTTAATTCCAAATAACTTCAAATAAATGTTAATTAATAAAATTAATAGTTATCCATGTTCATGTTAATACAAGATTTCAAGCTTTGTATGTTTTGAATTAAGTAGCTATGAAAGCTGTGTGTGTATGTAATTACATTGCATGTTTCAGCAGCTTTGAAAACTTGAATGTTCAACATGTTTTAATAAAGTTATTCGTGAATCAGAATTAGTTGCTTAATATTTGCTCATAATATATTATATATATAGTATATATGTATAAATTATGAATTACTTTGCACAATTTTTATGCAATTGCTTAAAACAAGACAGAAGAGAGCATTTATTAGCCGAAGTAATTCCCTTCGTCGTTTCGTAGTTTGTCAAACAAGTTCAATAGCATTTGAAAGCGACTAGCGTTTTCAGGAAAGTAATGTTGAAACAAAAGATTCGTCAAGATGTTAAACAAGACCCTCGAAAATGAAGTGCTTGAAATAAGTAAATGGGCAAACAAGATACACTCTCCACTTCAGATAAAAAGCATGGCGGAAAAGTGCAAAAACCAGAAAAGAAATTAAATACATAATTACAAATAAAATGAAATGGGATACAATTTTTTTTTAATTCTTAGACAAAACTAAAAAAGATTTTAAAGAAACGGGTACTGAATACGGAAAGAAAGAGTGAACATTAAAGAGGAAGTAAATATTAAAATCGTGGTACGTATTAAAGAAGTAATTGAGAGAAGTATGAGATATTAAATGAAAAAAATTAAGAAACATTTTAATGACTGAATAAATAGAAACCATATACTTCAAATAACTGGATCATTTTTAGGTATGAAGTCATTATCATAATGCATATTAGCCTAAAATTTTGAAAAATGTCTCAGTTCAACTTTATTAAATGTAACAGATCTTAAAATGATAAAAGGAAATGATATCGGTTAAGATATCATTTCCTTTACATTTAAATTTCTTATAAAAGGAAATGATATCTTAGCAGATATCCTTTCCTACTTTCATGACGTAACGTAATAAATAATGAATATGGAGTAAACGTTTTCCGCGAAACTGAGTACTTTTTGTTGTCTTTTGTTTGAGTGTTAAGAACCCTAATATTATTTCAGTATTACTACCCAAATATAAGTTTTTAAAACGTAAGTTTAAGAAATTAACAGTAATATCAAGACATGCAGTGAAATTTAGATAAGGGAAGCATGAATAAATTATCACACTATCATAATTTTTGCCATAAAAACCTACGCAAGCTACAGTGTCTTGCCTTTAGATTCACAGAATATGCTGTACATTTCTGAAACCACAAAACTCAAATTTCGGAAGTCTCTACTTAATGTAGTTGAAAATAAAACAAAACTGATTTGCAAAAAAATTTAATATTAACGTCTCTATAAGAATTTAAAGGTATATTTTTAAAAAATTGTATAGAAATTAAAAATTTGCAATTTAGCATCAATGCTCCATTGACATCAAATAACAATATATGCATCACATTTACCACTGTGCTTCCATGTGCCTGATCCATAATTTGGTCTCCCTCCATGAAGTTATCCGTTTGAAAATTATGCTTAAGCTCCAAGCAACCTGTTTTAACACAACCACACAATTCTCTACCCTACATAGTATACGGGGATGTGAGCAAACTTTGCAGTTTTATACCAGTATGTTAATCTTTAGAACTGTACTTCAACAGATTTGCCTTCATAGGCTATCACGTAACGAAAAGCACGAGAATTTGGTGTTTAACGTGACTGAAAAGGGAAAAAAATAAACCTTATTCATTAGTATACAAAGAAAGGTGTCCCTCTCTGGTTTCAGAGGAGCATTTGTTCCAAGTGATACTAGAGACCAAGCAGGAAGTAAAGCTCAAATGATAGAAGCATGTGGCAGTTAGCAGACATTGATTTTAAAAAATATTGGAAGGGGGCTTTCCAAATTTTCCCAGACTACCACCTGCGCCATTTGAGAGGTATGAGAAAATAAGAAGTAAAACAAAGTACAATAAATAAATGTCACTAGGCCGTATGGTTTGATTACACTGAAGTGCAGATTTAGGGTCTTGCCATCGGCCAGCATGAGGCTTATGGTTATTTTTTGATAAAATTTATACGAAAGTAATAATTCCTAAGCACAAAATTAGTGAAGTAAATGAATGATTATTGGAATTAACGTCACAGAAATATTCCTATGTTGACATGTAGGATAAAATGCACAAAAATGAAAAAAATGCGCAAAATTTTTGATCACAAGTCTGAGCGTAAAAACACGGCTGAATATAATATGGGAAACGATTAATAAAGAAAATCTAAGATAAGAAGTAACTGATCAACCAGTATTCATCGTGTCTTTGTATTGCAAAGGTACTCTGCAAAAATACGTTAGAATAAATTCTAACGTATTTTTGCATCATGGAATGTTTTCTAAAATCAGTTTATAATTATATCCGAATATAGAGACAGGTTTATTGAAACCCTTTTTTTGCTGAAGCGCGCACAAAAAGAGAGAATGGGTTTTACTAATATGTCTGCAACCAACAAAGGTAA
Source organism: Pardosa pseudoannulata (assembly GCA_032207245.1). NCBI lineage: Eukaryota > Metazoa > Arthropoda > Arachnida > Araneae > Lycosidae > Pardosa > Pardosa pseudoannulata. The sequence goes on along the minus strand of CM063502.1, from coordinate 29,510,584 downwards.
AAATGCTACAAAAGAGAATTTTTCAATAAAGCCAATTATTTCTCCCTCCTCCTCTGCTATATACTATTAAACGGTTGCAAAAAAGAATAAGAAAATAAAGACTTTGCACGTTCTTTCCTTTGAAACGACAACAATTACAATAATAACGATTAAAAACTCAGAAGTTACTCTACTTATTTATACGCAAAAAGCATACTATTCCGAAAGAGAGTTGAGGTAAAATTATTGACAGTGTAACCATCGATGAAACTTTTAATTTTTTGAAAATATATTGTTCTTTACACTCAAGTGATTTTATACATCGGATACTTTAAGATTCTCGTATATTTGCTTAACTATACGCTGAGTTTTACTACTTTAATACCTTACAACGAGGGTGCCTCATACCTAGCTCAAGGTTAAACGGTTCGGTATTGTTAACTCCAAATAACCTATCAAGTACACCATATGTATACTAGAAAATCTAACACACTGAAAATTTAAAATATTTCGTTTCAAAATGCTGATCACTATGGTGGTGGAATATTAATACTGTTGTGGAAGAATGCATGAAAAAAAAAGGCATTGTGACTTGCAAAATTCACGGACTAAGGAAACGCCGAGGCGTTGTCTCTTGGAGTGTGTGGTATGGGGAAAAGAGACCTTCACCCTGACTCACCAATGCTACATTTAGTTGAATGGGCCCACGTAAACGTCCCACGCTATACACCTTCGTATTGAGAACGTCCCACAGCCACACATATCTCTTCACAGCAGCTGATAATTCAAGCTGAGAGCATTTCTTTTTTATAACAAAATATTATTCAAGTGACATCTGTAAATGAGGAGTAGGGATCAAATCTATTACCTTATTCGTTGATTCTACCCAGGTTGCATTTTTGTAATAGAAGGTCGAAAGAGTCTTCGGAAAAATCAACAGATGAGTCATTCAGATGCAAAACGTTTTTTTGCTGTCAGCTTCATAAAATTAAACACGCTACTGGAGTATTGACAGTTGTTGCTCAAGACTGATCTCCCTGACCCTGTTCCATTTCCGCTTTAGCTTAAAGAGCTTAATATTTATTGCTCTTGTTAGAGCACTTCATTTTACCAAATAGCCTCAAAGCCGAAAAAATGATAAATTACATGAAATTTTAAAAAATAATAAAAACATTTTTAGAAGTACTGGTTTTAAGTATCATTTATAGTTGAAAGAAGTATTTGAATTAGAGAAAAGTATCAGATACTATCTTCATAGTGAACTATGAACGTTATCACGGTTATCTTCTAAAATAACTGAGAGAAAAGATACAAATTATGTATGAAATATGCGTTTTAATCTATATACTATATAATAAATTAATATATATAATAAATTATTTTAAGGAAACAAAAATGAAATTATTTCGTTTGGAAATAACGAATAATTGTGCAAATGATATGCTTAAAATTAATTATATAAACTGCATTTATAGTACATGGGACATTCCTGCATGAATTGAGCTAAAATATACTACGAAAATCTTATAAAAAGAAACAGCATTTACGAGAAAAACATTTTAAGTAGGATGATTGTCTATGCTCAAAGCACTTAATTCATAGACACTCAACACTGAAGGATACTGAAGATGTGCATTTTCGAGTGATAGACATTAAGACAAAGAATTTCATTAGAGATTATCTATTATTTCAAGATAAAGAATTCCTCTTAAAAGCTTAAAATCTCTTTAAAATATTGAAATAAATATGGGAAACAATAAACAAAAAGTTCTAATGTGAGTCGAACGAATTTGGTAGCATATAATGCACTACTAGCAGCTGCGAATCAAAATGAAAAATAATTGATGAAAACAACCAATAGAGCTTGGATAAGAAATAAAACAGTTTTTTTTTCAATATCGTGAAATATAATTTCATATTAAACAGTTTTTAGGGAATGAAACGAAGCTGAAAAAAAAATTGTTGGAGCTCCGATTATAAGCTTCCATGTCGAAGAGTATGCATTCATTAACGAAGGTCAAAGCAAGAATTTTTCCCTACAACAAAAAACAAAATAAAACATCTTTCTCAAGCAAATTTTAAACCGGACAGGAATGAAACACAGCAACATTATGTTAACTACCGTAGGTCTAAGCCCCAACCTAGACTAGAGGCAAAAAATAAAACTAAACGAGTTTTTCAAACTCTAAACTAGGGAAGAAGCAAAGCGAAAAGTGCAGATGCATCAGACATGCAGACAACTGCTCCGTCATGACTTGAGAGGGGAAAATATTAATTTATTAAGCGAAAGAGGGCAAACTGATGGTGAGATTAAAAGGAAAAAAAGTAATGAGCAATATAGCGAGTTCATAGAAACAGTCAAAGCGTGCTAAATATAAATATTATCATATCATATGAACATCTATGAATTGTCCACTTAAAAAGCAGCTATTACCTGGCTCAAAGCAGAAGGAAGACAAATTCTGCTGATGTTGAAATTTTATAAAGAAACGTATTTCCAAAATAAAATATGAAATTGCAGGCATTCTGCGAAACGAAATGACAAGAACATAATACATTATCTTTAGCCTGCGACTCTAAAAAATAATGGAAGGTGATAAAAGGGGTATAATTAGTATATGCTACATACTAGCCGATCAATCAATTGCCTAAGACACAAAAATATGTTTTAATGAGACCCTTTCTCGACTGTTTAAGTTTCTTGAGGACAAAAGATATTCCAATCACGTAAAACTATCTTAAGAATCATACAAGTTTTTTTTATAATATGTGTAATTCTAACTTTCTGATAGATTGGTGATTTATAATATTTTTTGTACACTGCTTTGGAAAAGTGGCATAATATACAGAGAATAAGTCCAAATGATGTGAACGAAAACAAAATGGTCTTTTTTTAACCTCTATTTTTAAAAGAATTTAGAATTCTGATCTCAGAAAATAACACGACAAAACTTCACAACCATGGCACTTTGATCACAGGGCTAAATGGGATATCGCTCTTGGATGCTAGCCTTTTGAGGTAGCAATTTTGATTTCTTATCAGTTGAAGAATGAAATAAAATAAATAAAATTATTTAGGACTATTTTTAACAGATAATAACTAACATCACATCCCACTTAAACTTTTTCCTATTCTAGGAGGAGTGACATAAAGTATAATTTATAATTCTAATCTGCTTCCCGGAGAACTCAAACTCATTGCCAATAAACAGAACCCTCTCTGAGTGTAAACTAGCAATCCTATTTCCTAAGAGCTCCATTTTGTGGGGGTCCTTTGAAGTTTCGCCAACAAACGGCTGGAGGTCTTTGTGTGTCCAATATCTTCTATAACACATTCTTTAAATTTAATTAAAAGAGTCGGAAGCGGAACGTTGTCTAAAAGCAACCAAATTATTTTTAAATCTACAAAAATTATGCAAGTTCTCTGCTGTTGCAACATTAGTAATGGAAGTCTGAGAAAATACGCTAACATTAAAATACAAAGTTTCAAAAAAGTTAAGCGAAACTTGTAACTCCATAAGAGTATATTCAGAGTGGATTCAAGCCATGCATTTTTTAATCTTTTTCCTGTCCTGTACATCACATATGATATACACATCTAATGCTTTATACGTTTGTGTATCACATGTGATACAGAATGAACTATATTTTAAGCGGAAAAAAATTTGGTGTAGCATCTAAAATTTAGTTATATTTTTCAGTTAGACATATTAAATAATTACAGATATAATTATTCTCTTATATAGGGACAGCTGAGGGATTAAAAATATATTGAATACAACTAGCGATTATTCAAAAGCCTGCCATAAAAGTTGAAGCTCGGGCAGAGTTAAATGAATGGAACACACTGGAAATTGTGCTTATGGTAGAATTTTGGAGCTAAATATTAGAAATTATACATAAAACTAACATATGATTTTAAAAAATATACTACAACTGAAAGTATTGTTGGATTATACCAGGGATGGTAAAAAGGATTTTATTGTGTCAAAATCAAATTAAAATGAAATGCACATTTTTTCCAGCTCCAGTACCTTACATTTATATGTGTAGGACCTGCATAATTTTCTTTTATCCGTAAAAATAAAATAAAACAGTGACAGAATATAATATTTTTATATAAAAATGACACAACGATGCTTAAATTTTAATAACAATAATAAATTAAATAAACTATTTTTATGATTTGTTAGGCTTTTTTACTTCATGTTACTTATAAGTTTTTGATATCAGGATGATACGTTGTCGACTGCACTGGGTTATACATGCTAGGGAATCATACTACGTCAGCATGTTTCTATCCTTAATATTAAATGATTTAGTACCGAAAAAAAAGGCTTTCAAGTCAGTAAATGAATGAGAAAATGATTAAATCGGCGATTTTTACATTTCTGACAAAGTCTGAGAGCAACGAAATCCTTGAAGCTGGATATTAAAACGAACGGAACGCAGAATACCAAGCAGGGAGTGAATTGGACTGGACGGCATACAGTAAGTCTGGTACGTTTACACGAGAGAGAAGGCTATAAAGAATCGGAGGCCAAGTAATTAATAGTAATATTATCAGTTCTCAATATCTTGCTTAACATTCGATATCTCTCCATGCCTATAAACAGTACTCTGATCTAGAGGACTAGGTCCAGGAAGATCAGATTCTACCCTCCCGTGAGATTGTCCAGACGACAGGAGAGTAAGTACATTGTACGACTATTTTCATTTCTCTGCGTATGTCGGGCTACCAATGAATCGTTGAGATCGGTAAACATTTTCATGATTGCAATGTTTTGAGTTCAATTAATATTTTTTTAATTATTAATATGCTATATATGTGAATAAATTTATTAGTGAGTTACGCTAGTTAGGATCATTTTCTTAAACTTCTTCATAAAGGAACCGGCAGTGTCTTTTACTGTCAAATAGGTAATCAGGATACTCCACAATAGTAGTCGTCAAACTTATGAAGCTTCTGAAAACTGTACCATTTTTAAATCTTAAAGTGAGCTACCAAAAGAAACCAGCACAGAAATGAGAACTTTTTCAAATCTTACCTTTCATCTCTCTTTAAACATACATTTCTAGTAAATATGAAATATATTTTAATAAGACTGCACAAGAAAAAGAAATTAAAATTGAATTATACATAAAAAAATAAAGTGTCTTCATATAAAATGATTCTATGACGTAAAAAGAATAATTTTAATATAATTTTAATTAATTGATATATCAGATTTTCTGGCGTGCTAAAAATATTTTCGCAAGTGCTAAGCTTCACGCGTGCCTTGTACATGCTATCCTTGTTCTAAACAAAAAGCAGAATCACATAACTTTTGCATATTAGAAGTTATAAAATCGTCCGAATGAGATCAGTTTAGACAATTACGCAATAGAAATAAAAAAAAAAGTATGACGAAAATACTCTCTTCGTTCTTTTAGTAACTATTTGTACTTTGTATTTGTAACAGGGAAAATTAAGCAATTTAAATATTTTGCCCATTTTAAGTTTTCAATTACACGGATAAACAAACTTAATAAAAATATTCTAAAATGTATGAATGATACACGCTACAAAATTTAGACAAACATCACTGATTGATACGAGAACTGCCTTGTCTAAGAAAAATAATTCAGATAAGCCTTTTGTAATGAAATAAAGTCTTCATAAGATTCTAACGATTAATTTAATACACACTAACTAGAAAGAAAAGGAGAGAGAAAAGCAACATGTACTATCTGAGGGAATGAAAGCTTACACGGAAAAGAAATTGCAAATCCGTTTTGGACATTTACGTTCATTGATATTTTAACGTGTTGGATTTAAACCGATTTCAGAAATCATAGACAGTTGAAATCAACATAATGAAGCAACATAAGGAAAGAAATTCACAAAGCTATTTCTGTTGTCTTTTGTTTGTGCACATTTTAAGGTGATCACACTTATCTAATTTGTCAGATAATTTATACTAACATCACCATCTTTAGATGATTATTATATTTATAACCTAACAAATGATTCTAAAAAAATTTCTCGATATCGTTTCGGGACCATGCTTGGAGAAAGCATTTATCATAAAATTATATTTAAAATTATTCTTTAGAAAAACGTATCCATCTCAATAACTACTAACAACAAGTGGGATGGTATCAAATATTACTTATTTTCCACTTTCTTTTTTAACTAAGGTAACTGGGATTTTCTTTTGAGAAATTTAAATAAAGTCTGTAGTTAACCTTCTAGATTAAAAAAAAATTTCCTTTTCCTGATTTCAGAGGAATTTTGCTAAAAAAAAAATATTCAACAAATCAAATACAGCATCATAAAAAAAGATGCTCTTACCTGGAAATGAAGAATAATTGTCCATATCAGGCCTAATGTTAGTTTTGGGTTGCCATCTACGATGTCTTCAGGCCTTATATTAACTAACTTGATCTGTGGGGAATAAAGCATAACATTATAAACTATTTTAACCCAAACTAAATAATATCACCGAAAAAATATGTAGTGATATATACGAGAGAGAAAATTGAATTATTAAGTTGAAATTTGCATGATAAAGATGGCATAAATAAATAACACAATAGAATTTACTTGAAACAATTTATTTTTATTTCATTTCAGGAACAGTTATGAAAGAAATTCAAACTTACATTGCGATTTTTAAGAAAATCTAAAGCCATCTGTACATTTTGTAACTGATGAAAACGCATACGTCCTCTTTCTCGAGGCTGAAAAAATAAATTAGGTATCAAATTAAAATATTAAAAAATATGCATAATATTCAACAAAAATTTTATTATGTAAGTTTTTCCTAAATATTTCCAGTAATTAGCATACTGAACCTAATTCTTTAAGAGAAACATTTTTTTTTTTAAAAATCCTAACGTATATGTGCCAATTATACAAAATTTATCAAAATTAAAGTAGAAATTAAAAATAAGTGAAAGAAAATACAGCAAACATGGTGAACTATGCAAATCTTGCTACGGTAAAAATCCAACTCAGAAGTTTGCAGGAGGTTTATTAAATAAACTATTTTTCTTTATATAAATTAACAATAAAAATTGATTATTAGATGATTTAAGTAACACAATAGTGGTGAAATACATCCAGTAGAAAATTTACAGAGCTTTAAGCGGAGTAGTACTTCTGGTTCTTAAACTATTCAATTATCTGCAACTTGTATAAAATTTTTAAAAAAATGGAAAACAGAAGTCTATAAGCAAGAGAAAGTATTCTACGTTTCTTTAACTTGTCTCAGAAAAACATGTGAAATATTCAAATTTTATTTTCATGTACAATAATCTCCTTTACAAACATCCTAGGTGAAACTACAAGAAATTAAGTTTAAAATTGGATCCTGGAAAATCTCCACTTTTAGAGGGAGAGCTAACATTTTCTACTACAGATCAATTAACATCATGCTGTGGGTTTAAATCGCACGGGTAAATCTAACATGGAAGTATTGATATAAAATTAGACCCCCCCTTCTTTTTAAGAGTAGAGTATATCTAATCTTTTGAATCCGTAATTTGAAAATGTACCAGTTCTTTAAGTAGGTGGTTTCTAAACTTGAATAGTGCTGCTGAGCCAATTTGATATATTTGTCACTTTGGTACTGTCAATGCAAGTAGATCATTAGTGGAATTCTTAGCACACTTTATTTCGATAGTAAAAGTATGGCTATATAGCTGTCACTTGTTCTCTCTGAAGCTGCACAAGTTAATTTTCAAAATAGTCATTTTCAATAACTACTTTACTAGTCATTGAAGACAGTGGCGTAGCAAAGTCTGGTGATAGATGGTCCGGAGTTTAAACCTATCACACCGCGTCCACCAAAATACAAAAAGAAAATCATCGAGAAAGTAATTTTTTTACTAAATTGGTTAATAAAGGGAACGAGATGTTAATTGTTTTTTGAAATAGTTTTATGAATTAATAAAAGTAAAATAATTTTCTGTTACTAAGCTAGTTTAATATACATTGTAAGAAATATTTTTCCATATAAATAGTACCTAAGGCATAACTCTTATTATAATTATCATTATACAGCTATACATTTCGCTTCCAGCTAACTGTTCTAGATAAATAAGAATACCAAATAAAATTTACACTTATTTCAAAATTGATATTAAAATTTATAGTAAATCAGTAAAATTAATTTTGAAAATAAAACAACTTAATTTTATCAAGCGAATAACACATTTTATTTATTATTTAAGCAAATTATTTAACTAAACAAAGTTGATTTTTTAAGTACTTATGTGGGTTTTCTTAATCACACCTGTCGATTAGAAAATATTTATTTAACTACCAAAAAAAAAAAAAATTATAATTTTGAATTTGTTTCTCCATTCCCTTAATGTTAGCTTCGAAACATGAGAGGCTGAGTAAGGCATGCCCTTCCAAAACTCGCAATATTTTGCCCCCCCCCCAAAGTTGGTACTTGGTGCGAGCCGCACCCTCCTTCCTACGCCACTAATTGCAAATTTCAACCTTACTCTCTCTTGCCGATTAATTTAGACAAACGATAGCTTTTGATATATAGCTAATCAAATTATCGTGGTTCATCCTTCAACCCAAGAAAAGTTTCTCATTGACACTAATACTGACATTTCTTGAACATGGATTAAAATCCCATATTTCTTGGAGCAAAACTCCAAATAATTTGGTCCTGCCCTCCGCTAATAGCACTAAAATTCCGATTTGAGTTTCAAAACTTCTAACCATGAGTTTGAACTTGTACCGACAGTTAACTTGGCCATTTATAGTTGCTGAAGTCAGCTAACTTAATCGTCGTTTAAATGTATCGTTGATATTAAAACTGACCGATTATTTAACAACGATTTTAAAGTGTCATTCCCAAACAAATTCGCTTGGGATAATTCTCTTAGCCTTTGGTTTTGATTCTTTTGGATAAGTCAGACTTGGACAAAATTTTAGCTGATTACACAGAGCAAACTCTTCTCAAATTTTAAAAGCTTAATTAAACCAAATACTTTTTCAGTACGCTGAGACAAAAGGAAAGCTTTTACTCTCAAAACCACGACTTATATCTCAGAAACTTCTCCTAGCAGCGGGTCAACAGTCTTAATTTCTCAATGTCCAGGACATTCATTGTACCCTCTACTTAAAATCCTTGAGTAGCCCATTTCACAAGAGAAAAAAAAAAAGTCATTGGCCAACTTGCAGCGCCTACCGTCGACTAAATGCTGCTAGTGTCCAACCGTCATAAAGCACCTGACTTTCATGACTGCACATCATTCATGGCTAAATATTCCGTTTTATTCCCGATTTAGACCGTTCCTATAATATCCTAGTATATATAAATACTAATGATGTAAAAAAAATAGCTGTCAAGACGCAATTACAACTGTTCGAATTTGTAGCTACCCTATTTGGTTAGAGAAATGCAGGGGTAACATTCCAAAGGTTCATCATTCATTAAAATTTTATCTGGATTTAACTTTTGCATCCCATATTTTCCCAGCTTTCTAATTGCATTCACCCTTAAAGAGGAAAACATATAATACCTTTGTCAATCCCCTAAACCTGCACAGTTCAGAAATGAAGCTTGTCAAATGAGTTTTAAGACAACTGTCTGTGTCATTTTCACGTTATTGCATCCCATCTTCCAACGAAAAACCTCCTCCAATGGAAACGAAAGTAGTAATCGACTTTCCAAAACATTAAGTCCTCTTCGATTTCAAGCAATGGTAAAATTTTGTCGGTGATTTCTCCCAAACCCCACTCAAACCTAAGCACAAACGGATGTCCATGGATTCTTTAAAATTCAAAGAAAAATGTGAAATGCCATGTTCAAAGAACTGACGAAATCTCCTTTTCCTTCCAGAAATGTAAAATTGGTCTTGCTCAAGCCGCAATACTACGCTTCTATACGTCTAATCAACAATTGTCTCTAATGGTCAATACCTCCAATGTAGCGTTGGAGCTGTCTCACAATGTTGTTAAATACACCAAACCCCTCGTCTTCTTTTCACGAAAACTATCACCAACAAAGTTATACTATCTATGATAAAGAACTCTTAGCCATTTATTCAGCCGTAAAGCAATTTCGGCATACTCTTGATACTCAATTTAAAAAATTTTCCCTATCTTTATCCCTAAATTTTTTCTGTTCTAAAAATTTCTTAATTTAGATTCTCCTAGACAGCTTCGTCACCTCGATTAAACATCGCACTTCTTCACGAACATAAGACATATTGTTCAATACACGAATAACGCTGTAAACAGAATTTAGGAGACTGGCAGAGACTCTTTAGTTGATATCAAAGCCATGACTTCTGAACAAAAGACTGTAACGAACGAACGAACGTAACTGCCTAATACGAGATAAAGAATAATTCACCTTACAGCCAATGTGGCTAAATATTATACTCCGGGTCACATACGATATAAATAATGACATGATATGGTTTTATAGTCCACATTTGTTCCGTCATCCGATCTTCAATTTAATGCAATATCTATTACATCTCGCTATTCATGTGATACACTGAAACGTTATGTCTGACCATCAGTACCTGAAGATATTAATGAATGGCTCCAAACTTGTGCCAACTGTCAGAAACCAATAGTGCAACACCAAAGATATAGCCCTTTTCAGAAGTTTTTAGTATCATTCCAACGCATCGAGAATGTTATTTTAGGTATTATAAAATCTTTAGCACCATCCCAAGGCTATGATTACTTTCTGACATGCATCGGCAGTTTTTCACGATAACCAAATTCAATTTCTCTGCCAGATGTAATAACTGAAATGACGAACATTATCCCAACATAATCTTGGACAAATGCACATAGTTTTTGTGAGTAATCATATTGTCAAGTCTTAGCTCATCCTTATATTAAATATCCGTAAAAAGTCCTCCAAATTTTTCACTTTGTCCATCAATGGCAGGGAATCTATCATCAGCATCGACCACCTTAAATTTACCTTCAACTTAATAGACAAAAATTCCTTTTCCAGCTGCATAGGTTGACGGCCAAGCTCTAGTTCGTCAATCAACGGTCCGTGGTCCATCATCCGTAGTCCTCGAGTGGATGCTCAAGCTCTAACGCCAGAGCCAACGGTTATCCACTCAGAACGACATATCCTCTGAAGCCCCGGTACCTCTAAATCTATGTACCTCTGAACTTGGACGGGAGAGTACTGTGCAGAATCAAAAATTACCACAATCCAGTCAACTCATGGCAGCGTCTCTACCTCAACCATTTACAGAAGAAAGACCAACCTCAATAATAATCACTCTGTGAAAGTAACCCCCGGAATTTGAAAATGAGTGTTTGTCATGATTTCACTGGCGTGTGCATTAGCACTGGATTAAATTGTTTAAATGAGTAAATTAACTTATTTTTTTTCTAGTATTAGAATCAGATTGGTTGCTCCTAAAATGATTAGAGATTAGTAACCAAAACTCAAACTCGTCGTGATGAACCAAGATTCACCATTACATTAGTGTCATTTCAATGTACCTATTTCGTACATTAACCACCAATAAAATAAAACTAGCAATACATGGAAAGACTGAATAAAGCAAAATAAAATAAGATGCTTAACTGTTTACTTACCAATAGCTCCCCAGAAAGGACCTCTAAAAGTGATATTAAGTTATGTCCATCTCGTAGATCTTCGAACAATTCATCTATATGGCGATTAACCTATAAAATATATACATATAGTTACAAATTGAATAATTTATATTCTCAATTCTAATTTTTAATAGTTCCAATATAAGTCAATGTTAGTTTGTTCAAATGCGAAAAAAGTTAAATTGGAAGCGATATTCAGTGTGCACATAAGTAAGCAATGTGCACATAAAAAGGTAAGCCAAGTATAAATGTATGAAGAAAAATCCTACATTATATACCAGAGAACATATAAACACAAATGCAAGTATTTAGGATGTATGTGTGCGCACAAACGCAAGATACTGTGTGTTCTTTTGATTACAGCTCTTAACCCTTAATTTGGTAAAGTCTGGCCGCTACACCGGACATGTATATTTATAACTACTATATAACATAATTGTCAGTGTTCGCCACAGTGGACATAATCTCAAAAATAGAAAATGAAATTTTTTTTGTTTATTTTACAGAGATCCTAATGTTTATGCAGACATGGAAAAATAACAGAAATTAAAAAATATTTGAAAAACATCTTGTCAAATTAAGAGTTAATTTTGTTTTGCCATTTGTCTGTACGTGACGTACATTATTAGGATATACGTTATAGAATTATTAAATCAATATCATAAAAAAGTCAACTATTACTAGCTAAAGTCCATATAATCAAAAAAATTGCACGGGATTTAAATATACATAAAACAGTAATCGTAATATTATTGTACAAACGAAAGTTAGTATTCGATCATTTTAAAATATTGTTAAAATTTTTAACTAATTTGACTGTCCTCTCCTGAATAAAAGACTTGGAATGCTTCAAAATGAGAAAAAAAAATAATGTATATTACTTTTTTGTCCTTTCAAAATTTTGCTGATTTCTGAAATATAGGAACAAAGTATAAAATGTGCTTAATTTCTTTCATTGCAATTATGAGATTACTATAATTTTCATTATTTAAGTCTATAATCTAGGCAGTAAATGATACGATTTTTTTGTAAAATTGGAAGTGATATTTATAGCTAGCTTAAGTTAGTTGATGGAAATAATATTTAGCTTTTACGGTATGAATAACCTGTAAAGTAATAACAATTAAAAACAAATAGACATTTTTTCTCTTTTTTGCATCTAAATTTTATGGTACAAAGCAAGACTTTGCATGACCTCGATATTAAATTGACACTTAAGGCAACTTGCGAGAAAATTGCTTTTCCTCTTCTACTGATTTATTTAGACTACTAGAGATGACCATTTGACTTGATGTTTGCTAAGTCGCATTTTCTACCTCTTACAAAACGTGCCTTTCGATTGTTATATCAAACTTAGGACATATAAAAGACGTATTCTCTACCAACAGCAAAATATGCATTTTTCATACAGTAAAAAAAAAAAAAAAAAAATTGGCATACATAACAGAAGAAAGAAAAATGAAGAAATAACAGATTTTGCTAAACACTTACTTCTCTTCGGTTATAACTGTAATAGTCAGAATGAAAAAATTAAAAATGAAATGTTAGAAAAGCAAGCAGGTAGAAACTTACACCAGGGGTACAACAAGCTCGACAGGAATAACAGACATGTAAGCATGTGTAAGTCTGCAAAGAATAAGATGTTAGTAGCTTCGCTTTTTAATAGTAAGGAAGAGATTTTTGACAAAGCCAAGATTTTAACAAAGTTTTGATAATGAAATACAAAACACTATATCAAAGTACTTAAGAGAATTTAAAGAAAGCTTAATGAATTTATTAAAAAAAATCTAAAAGCACAATCTAATTACGTCTCATTTTAAATTATTACAACTTTGAATAGACTCTCTTAAACGAGTAAACATATTTAATAAGCGTGACCGATTCCGATTAAAATTGTAAACAACTTGAAGAAATTTTTGCATGCATTTATTTCATAACTTACTGCAATTCTTCGATTAAACCAACTTCAACACATTAGATAATCAGCTGTTATCAGGTGTAATATATTTTTTGCTTATCGTATGTGCGTTAATAAATAAGGCACAAACTTAAAATACTAAGTTTATTTTTACAGCTCTTCGTATAATTAATAAATGCAAATCAGGCTGTGCTTCAAACTGAAATCATATTATCACTAGTTTATGAACAACGAGTAGATCAATTGATACCGAATATTATTTTCCCCACTTTTGTTATTCCACGCTATTAATATCAAGACACATTGAAAAGTTATATTAATAGTTCCAAAATTGCGTATGTGGCCAGGCGTTCTTTGGAATACAGCAGAACCTCGATTAACCGATATTTTTGTTAACTGAGAAGGTGTTTTCCTGAATACTTTATATATATTTATATTAGTTATATAATATACATAGTGTTATTAAATATGAAGAATAGTTTCGTAAGCGTTTTGTATCTATTAAAGTATAGATCTAAGGAAAAATATATGTAGATTCGATTTCTTACAAGAAATTAACGTTAGAAACTAGTTTAAGCTAATTTGCTAGCTTTGAATTTAATGAGAAGATTTTAAATAATAATGTACACTTAACAAATTAGTGTATATTAAGCTTAAATAATAAAAAAAAATTTTAAGATTTATATTATGTTTGAAGTTTTATGTTTTCAATTATTTAAGTACGTACAGTTAAAAAAAATTCACTGAAAATATTAAAAAAAAAATGCTCAGTCACAAAACTAATTATCACCGTGATTTACGATATCCGAGCGGTCCTAATTAGCACGGATAATTGAGATCCTACTGTTTAAGTCACAAAACTAATTATCGTGAAGAGTAGTAGCATGTTAGCAACCTAGACTAGGAATTTTCAATCCCTTTTAAGCAACAAATAAAAAATTAATATCAACTATTAAAATGTGCATCTAGAAAGCAGTAAGTAATTTTTGTAGTGGACATTGTATATTGTATTGGAGTATGGATAAATGAAAAACTATATGTAAAAAGTAGTTTCATTGTTAAATAATACTGTAGCATAATTAATAGGTTTCTGTGAAACTCAATTCCTGTTTTTACTTACTTGAGAAAACAAGGTGTCCAGGGGGAAACAACTAAGTAATTCCCTGCAATTCGAAATTTCTTTCCTGATACATTCACACTATTTAAAATGCACTTTCTTTCAATTCTTTTATTAAATTATTTTTTATAAAAATTTATATTAAAAAATATATTTTTTAATATAAATAAATAAAATCCCAATGCATTTAAAATTTTAAAATATTATTTTCAGCCTTTGGGATGTTCAGAATAGCCTACATGAAGAACAGAGGGTTAATCAATTTTCTTATTAAAATGCAGAACTGCGTTTTCACATTTTATTTATATTAAAGTAATGCAGCCTAATATATTAATTAAAAATTGTACATTATTATATAAGATAAAACTTGCTTCATATAGTATTAATTTCCTTGTTAGCTTCTTTGTTGATTGACATTTTTTGTTCCATTTGCTTTTTATCAATTTAGATTTCTTTTTTTTTTTTTTCCCTCTCATTGCTTCATTTTCTGAAGATTACCCTTTTCATTTTCCATCTTCTCATTTAACAGCGAATAAGAAATAAGAAAAAGCGATTTTTTTTTCAAAACAAAAGAAAAAAATGCACAAGAGGTGTGCAATTGAACAGAATTTTTTTTCTTTTTTTTTTATTTCGACTGGAGGAATTCGTTATTTTTCAAACTTTTATTTTACAGAAAATTTCCTGATTTCTTTATAATAATAATAATAATAATAATAATAATAATAATAATAATTTCACATGTGTCTGTATTTCCCTGATAATTTCAGGTTTTTCCCGTTGCCGAACACCTTGGAATAGAAAAGTATGCATTTCACACCTGAATTCAGTGCTGGTGGTTTAGAAGAACTGCACCATTTAAAAAATCCTTCGAAATTACAAAAATAAAGCTTTAAATTAAATTAAATTAAATTTTAATTTTTAAGAACATGGAAAACTTTATAATCACATTATACTAATTAATTTTATAGAAAATAAGCATACATTAAAATATGAAAATTCTCAAACACATTCATTCTCTAGATTAAAAAGAAACACACCTTACGAATAATGGTGAAAATTATAAGTGGGAGAAAAGAAAAAAGACTGCAAATTTAAACAAACTATAACAGACAAGATATAAGAAATATACTCCATAACACGGTCTATTATTCGTGTTCTTCCAGTATATCAATACAGTTATAAATATATATATATATATATATATATATATATATATATATATATAATATGAGTGTATGTGTGTATTGTGAATTTAAAAAAAAATGTGCATAAAAGTTTTTCCGATTTTTTGAAATTATACAACTTTTTGCTCATTTAAATGACTATGGAAATAATCGTAATAATTAGAACTTTAGCATATGTGAGAAATCTGATGTTGGTGCTACGGGAATAACAAAAAATAAAGCACAGCATCAACTAGCATAGATAACAGACAACGAAAGATCCCTAGCCACCTAGCCTATACAGATGACTAAAATCTCCCTTCTCGCAAGAAGAATAAATAAAATAAAATGAACTTTGCATGTGCTGCCATCTAGGATTGACTAGTTGAGTAAAAACATTCAATATTATAATTTCAACTCTGGAGAGAGATAAATCTCCAACTGCTATACGGCATAAAGCCTATTTAACGAAATGTATATTTTAAAAAAGTATATTTGAATAAATGTATGCAATTAAATATAGTTTCCTATATAAACATATAAACCTATATAAACATTTTCTTTATAATATTCTTTCCTATATAAACATTTTCTTTAAATTATACATGGTTTTACAATCAAATAAGCATCAGGTGAATAATTATCGATATTTTAACTGTTCAGAAACGTTGAAATTCAAAAAAGTATTGTAAATTCATAAAATTTAATTTTAATCTTAACAATAAAATAAAATTTTATATCTTATGTTTTAAAAACTGTCGTATAATCTTTTTACATGGACTGGAAATTTTGAAGCAGTTTAATGACTAAACATTTTGCTTTTTAAAACAGAACACCGAGGTAATATTTGATTATTTCTTTGAATACTTATACTTGATGTTATAAAAGTTTAATTTTAGTCAAGAAATTAAATATTGTGAAAAACAATTATTCTTTAACAATGGAAATTTTCACTCTTATTGTGAAAAAAGAGATTAATTCTTATAGATTTTTAAGATGCACGCAACTACTGCTTAAATGAGAATTTTAAGGACATTTTTATAGAGGGGACAAAGGAGTCTGGACCATTCCCAAAATATTTTCAATGTATGCTTTGCAAAAATTTTTAACCTATTAAAATTTGTGTACATTACTACTTTCCATTGAAAGTGTTGAAAGGTAGCTTTCAACTATGAAAAGTGTAAAAACATTTCTTCTCATTAGAATTGGTCACAAGAGTTTGACAAATTTCACATTAATTTATGGATATATAGGCATCATTATAAATGCGGAAATAAATTTTAACAAGCTGGTCTTAACCGATAGAACAATTATTTTGCTACTATAAAACCGTAATTTATAAATCACTGATTATGTTACAGTGTCTAGAGAATTTTGCAATCATACCAAGTATGAAATTTTGTAAAAGAAAAATAAAAGGATAAGTCATAATTCCTTTCTCAATATATTTTTATTTTACTAGTTATTCATAAAATTACTTTAAATTAAATTCGTCTCGTATGTACTGGAGGGTAAATTAAATATGCTCCAGTATTTACCAAGCAAATTCAAACCTGGAAAAAAACTTGGTAAGTTAAAAGACACATTGTGGTTACAAATAAATTTTTCAAGATAAATGAAATTACGTACAGCGTTGCTGATCTGTTTAATGACGTATTTATGTATACATGCAAACTATGGATGCATGTATTAGACGTATGTATATATTTTGCATGTGTTTGTGTGTGTGTGTGTGTAATGAAATTTTTTCTAAGATTGAAAGTTTACTGTACTTTGGATTAAGACTTGGAGCGGCCTCCTCAAATAAATAAATAGTAATAATCTTGCTACCTTACTGAATAATTTTATTTTAGCTTATCATTAATTACTGTAATACAAAATCTAAGGCTCCAATTTACTGTCTTCGGTATGAATTGAAGATACTAATTCTGGGAATACATGAATTAATCTTTTTTGTTAAAGCAAACTAAGGCGAGGCAGTAAATAGTACGAAACAAATGCAACGAGAAGTAACCAAGTGTCCTGTCATAATGATGAAGCACTATTTTTAAATAGCATATGCATTATTCCATGAAGGAATCACTTTTACAGAAAAACAAATATGTGTATTATAAACGAGCAAAAAGATAATTACGGGTAAATATTCAGTTAGAATAGAGTTTGCTTAATCAGTCATAACAGATAAATAAAATACGTTCATAAAGTATTTGCTTCATAGGAAGCAAGTTATAACCAAATTGAAAAAGAAGAAAATAATTCATTTATATAAAGTACATTTTAGAATAACAATAATTATTATTCTAATAAATGAGCAGATTTAAATATGACATACCATATAATCATAATTCAAATTATGAACACAATGGATAAAACTAAACAATCATGCCAAACATCATAACAAAATAACTTTTCGAATAAAACAGACTACGAAAAAAAAAAGCATTCTAACATGCATCATTAAAAGCGTAAAATTATTTCTAAATGCATTAATTTTAGGTATAAAAAAAGCGTGATAACTTTCAGCACTAACTTTTAAGAAACTAAAAAAAAAAATTGCAAAACAAGGAGCTTATTAAAATTTCATTAAAAACTTATTGATTTAAGAAATGTTTAAAGAAAATTATATTTAGAGCATTCTCGGGTCATGCAAATTTGAGGATGCGAAAGAAGAGATCACCAACCTCTAAATACCTCCAGTGCTAGAACCCAGCAGATGAAAATAGAAAGAAAAATTTTATAAGAACATTGAAATTAACATACATAAATATTTACATATATATGCATATATGAACATACACTAATGAAGCGGAATAAACAAATCTTTAAATCAGAAATGATCCAAGAAGAACAATTTACTCAACAGAATTCAAAATTATCTCTTTAATTCTACTCAATCGAATTCAAAATTGCCTCTCTAATTCTCTTGCATGCATACACACACATACACGTGTATGTGAACATATTTACAGTGGGATCCGGCAGGGCCTGATTAAAGCACGGGCAGACTGTGCCTAGGCCCTGAGCCTCCTAATTTTAGGACCCCCTAAAATTTGGTACTTAATTATTAAATTTTAAATAATTTAATAAAATTTGAAAATGTTTTTTGTTAACTCTTCAAGTAATATTTCATGAAACCTTATCCAGAAATAAATATAAAAACAGTTAAAATGTCGACAATTTTATCTAAAACACACTCCAGTTTACTTATTTACATCACTCCAGTGACTTTTTTTACTCATTACTTTTATTATATTTCTGAAACTTGTATACAATTGTTATTTGCTTAAGAATTTTTTTTATTTTATTATTTTTTTCTCTTATTAATTTTGTCTTAAAATCTACGATTAGCTATTATTTGTTAATCTTACCTATGCTATTTTATTTTATTTTTTATATAAAAACTTACTTGCAAGTGTTACCGTTTACATCCTTGAGGATATACAGATTTTTGGCATTCGACTGTACAACAAAGGTATGTAAACATAAAAAATGAATATAAACTTTAATCCAAAAATATTCATATCCTCTATTATTTACAACTTGGAGGATATACAGATTTTTGGCATTCGGCCGTACTACAAAAGCATGTAAACATAAAAAAATTAATATAAACTTTCCTCCAAAAATATTCATATCCTCTATTATATATATAATTTTTTTTTGTCTTGAAAGGAGGGTAGAGGGGCCCGAAAGACTACCAGGCCCTGGGCCCAACTTTGCCTTAATCGGGCCCTGAGATCCGGGTGGTCTGGACCCTTTCCGATATATTTTCCATGTATGCACCGTAATATATTTTAAGCTTATTAAAATTTGTGTAAATTGCTAGTTTTTACTACCAGTGTTGAAAGACCGTTTTCAACCATTAAAAAAGTAAAAACATTTCTCCCCACTAGAACTGGTGAGAAGAGGTTGACAAATTTATCATCACTTCCCATGCACGCATACCAGTTCATAGTTCCAGTATATGACTATAAATGCGGATGAAGGTTTTGGACAAGCTGGTCTTAGAAGCTAGAACTAATTTACTGCTATAAAACTGTAGTTTGAATTTAAAAAAGTACAGCCATTAAAAAAGTAAAAACATTTCTCCCCACTAGAACTGGTGAGAAGAGGTTGACAAATTTATCATCACTTCCCATGCACGCATACCAGTTCATAGTTCCAGTATATGACTATAAATGCGGATGAAGGTTTTGGACAAGCTGGTCTTAGAAGCTAGAACTAATTTACTGCTATAAAACTGTAGTTTGAATTTAAAAAAGTACAGCCATTAAAAAAGTAAAAACATTTCTCCCCACTAGAACTGGTGAGAAGAGGTTGACAAATTTATCATCACTTCCCATGCACACAGACCAGTTCATAGTTCCAGTATATGACTATAAATGCGGATGAAGGTTTTGGACAAGCTGGTCTTAGAAGCTAGAATTAATTTACTGCAATAAAACGATAGTTTAAATTACTGATTATAACCGACTGTTTTCGAATTTCTTTTTCATACAAGGTATGTAATTTTGTAAAAGAAGTATAAAAAGATAGTTATAATTCCTTTATCAATATATATTTTTTTATTTTCATAGTTAATCATAAATTTACTTTAGTTTAACCCTTTCGTGGACCATTTATTTCTCACTCCACGTTCCCAAACTTTCAAAACAGAGCTGCTAATTTTATTCAATTGATCGAACATTTGATGACAGCGCAAAACCGAAGCGAGAATCAGTCTTCCTGTCGTTTCAATAACAAGACCAATATATTATAATGGGTTTTGCGCTTCCCACAGGTGTATTTTGTAAGATTGTGTAGGTGGGAAATCTTCCCACGGCCCACGAAAGGGTTAAATTCGTCTGGTAAATACTAGAGCGTAAATTTAATATGTTACCAGTACTTACCAGGCAAATTTAAAAATGATAAAAATTAAAAGCGTAAATTAAGATACAGTGTGGTACTATATATATATATATATATATATATATATATATATATATATATATATATATATATATATATATATATATATATATATATATATATATATATATTTCAGCGTACAATAAAATTACGTATAGTTAAGTTACTTAATTATTTTAATACGTAACTGAAATGAAAATATATTAAGTGACGCAAAAATATAGTCGCCAAACACAATTTAGATGTTTTTCTCTAAATCGTTGGATCTCCACCTGTCATTGGCTTCCAAAATTTGGTCTGCCAAAAAAACCCTCCCAGGATTAATCTGACCAACAACGAAAAAATTTTTAAAAATTGATTCGACCATTTAGGAATACATAGCGAACACACATACATATATGTGTATATATATTCACTAACACACACATATTTATATATATATATATATATATATATATATATATATATATATATATATATATATATATATATATATATATATATGTCTTTGTGTATGCATGTATGCATATATAATGTCTGTGATGCGTGATCAAGCCAAATTATTTTCGCTTTCATGGAACGGATTTATCTATAAATTGCCGGAAACAATATCGAGATATTAATATAAACAAATAGAAAAGTTTAATCTATAAAAATCTGTAGGTATTTAAAATGCTGGTAAAAATATGAAATTGTGTAAGGTAAAATGAGACATTACTGACTGCCTCTATACTTTCACAACAATAAATATATTTCATCTTTTCTGCATATAGATAGCACTTCATTATGAAAGAGTTAAATGACGTACATGTAACACCGGATATGTCAAGAAAATAATGGGACTGATGAATTAAACAAGATAGCACAGGGCAGGGATTACAATATGTAATTTCAATAGTTAAACAATGGAAAAGGAAATGGGTTAAAGAGCTCAGCTCTTGGATGATAGTAAAAAGTTAGAAACACTCTTACTGATTATGCATTTATGCAAGAATACCTTAAAATTATTTTTAAAGTATAAGTCATTTATAAACCTATATTTTGCTATCCTTATTACATCTAGCGCATTTTAATTTTCATGTATAAATTACCACGTGAAGTACCTTAGATTAAAATTTAAATTCCCCGAAATTATTCACATGTATTTTTCAGCTGAATTTTCAAATCGAGCAACTATTAAGAATAAATATTGTGCAAAACTTTATGCTATTAAAGAATTAAGAGTCGCTATTCTCGTATCACTTCTCTATTCAATAAACCCTGTGGTCAGAAACAACTGAATATTCGTATTAGTTTATTTAATATAAAAATATTAAATGCTATTGATAATGTGTGAAAAATCAAACATACTTTAAAATTTAATTTTAAAAGTAATAACAGCAAAAAATAATTTATTCTAACATGACCTAAAGTACTACCATTATATATACACAAAATCATTTACTTATTAAATCTTAAAAGATTCAGAACTAGCTGTATAAAGAGTTATTAGAAAAAGATTATATGAGTAGCTCATAAGCCAATGCTTGTCCAAATATATTTTAAGTAATGTTTTTAATATGCTGTTTTAAATTTTTGGTTATTAAAATTGTTCATTAATAAACAATATTAATTATTTTCGAAGTAACGGGTAGATTATATAACAAAAAATAATATACATTCCCTTTAAAATCTCAACAATCATAGCATATAAAAAAAATGGACTTAACCGCATTGGTGACTCATATGTTGAACGTATTTTGTATTCGGCATTCAGTACAAAATTAATTTTATTAATGGAATTGCTAATTTCTCTTTCTTATACCACATACTGATCGAATAAATAGAATTTTCATGATTGAGTAAACTTGAGATATATATATATATACGCGAGAGACAGATGAAAAAAACGTGATATCAATTCATACACGACGATGAAAGTGGTCAATCATAAGAAATATCTTCGTTGAAATAAAAATGTACACTAATATAAGTATAAATCAGCATATCTTTGCATTGAGAATTTTTTTTTCTCATACGTGCAGAAAAAAAAAACCCTTCGTAAAAAACTTTACCCCAAAAGTTCTGCTGACTCGGTCGGCGAAGTGCTGTTGATGTTGTTTGATATACGTACGTGTTGATGAGAGTCATGTAGATGTTATCCGGATTTGACATCGAAACTAAAAGGGACGCACGCTCACACATCTACTATATAATGCTAAGCGTACGTTATATGACTCGGAAGCGCACCATTAGATGATAAGCGAGGTAATACTACTTACACATGTATTATTTTCATTAATAATAAAAATCCACACATTAATTTCTGTTTGAATATTTACTTTATTCCTTAGATTTGGACTATTCGGCTTATAATTTAGGTTGTTTTTGCAGTACACGTAAAAATAAATCGAAGTAGTCATAAAAAAAAATCAGAACTTAGAAAATATATAAATATAACTATAGAAAAATAAAGATCTATTAAAAGAATACATAAAACAAATAGAATAATAAATAACTAATATGTAGTATGAATATATAGAACTCGTAGAATAGTTCAAAGAGCTGATACAATAATACATATAACTAATAGATATTATGACTGAAACTTGTGAAATTTACAATAATTAAAACATAATATAGAAGAGAGAACTTTTTGTGAAGGAGATTCGAATGAACTCCTAAAAAATTATCACGCTTAGCAAAAGCTGCTAACTGAATGCTATAATTAAAATGCGTTTTAACAATATCTGGTATTTACATAAAGACATAATTTAGGCCTTAATATATATCCCATTTAAAGAACGAAAACTTTTAAGGCGACTAATAAATTTCCGTAATATATTTAACCGAATTACAAGAATTTAAAAAAAGTTAGTGTTATTATAGAGGAAATAGAAGTCATTAGGCTTAAATTCAAACTACTTTATAATTATTGATTTCTATTACAAGTTCCATCTTAACATACTCAACCCATTCTAAAAACACTAATAAAAAAAAGTCTCTGAATCCTCTTACGAGGCTCTCCCATTACCTCAAAGGACAGGTTTATAATGTTGATGCTAAATAGTTTTGTCCGCTGGTTGATGCTGATGGAATTAATAATCAATCATTAAACAGGTTGGGATCAACTACATGCAAGGCTTCGGAAATTTATTTTCAACTTCGGTCTAGAATAATAAAAGTTAGAACTATTAAGGCAGGAAAAGCCCTGACATTCACCTTGCTTGAAAGAAGAGAAAAATAAAAGTATGAGAGAAAATGACCGTTTTAAGGATTAATACTTTAAACGGTGATTTCTTCTTTTTTTATCAATCGTGACTTCAAAACTAATTAGATTTGATCCGCATTATTCAAGGATTCGGCAGAAAATATTAAAATGCAACAACGTAGTAAAAATATTTTGTTAAAATATGCACAAAATAAATGTTGCTATTCAATAAGAAAAATCTTCAAATTAATCCATAACACTTTAACGGAGATTGAAAACCAAGATTGTAACTTCAGTGTCATTTAAAAAACTATTTAAATTCCTACATTACAAAGCATTATGCATACTACATCTCTGTATAAATTTCTTACTCTCTTATATATAAAGTATAAATAGCAGTACTGCAATCGTCAAGAAATTTATACAATTGTTACATATTGAAATTTCCGGTTTCCCGTCCCCCAAGCCCGAAAAATCATTTTACGTCACAGTGTGTTTTGTTCTTTGGTTTAGGTCAGTTATTTTGCAACACGAGTATAATAACCCTGCATACCAACAGTGTGGCTACCACATAAGCGTTTTAGGGACCGAATAAAATCCCCGGAAAATTTTTAAACCTAATACGTTAAGAGGGATGCAAAAACAAGTATTAAGAAATGGCATTTTGGACGGGGAATTAAATAGCTTCTATAAAAACAATAAAATAAAAATTTAAGATATGAAAGTAGGCTAAACACTTTTATAAAAGGATTAAATTTTACTCTGAAAAGAAATAAAAGCAGATTTTCTTAAATTAACATCATTAATTTGATAAATAAAACAAGCATTGAGCTTCCTTTGTTAACTACATATGCTCTCTCAAGAATTGACTGTACTTTCATCCACGTCCAATGAAAACGGAGTCTCTTTTAAGAGATTTAACCTTATAGAGTATGATTGCTGTTACATGTCGCATAGACTCCATAACTTTCATCCGTAAATATCTCTACCTATTAATATCTTACACGATATCTGCCTTTTTCAGTATTTTCCTGCTCTGTGCTGTCAAAGTAACTTACCAAGTTGAAGCTGTCGTTTTAACATTTGGAGTATAGTGGAAACTGGAGAGCGGAATTAGTCTTTCACTCTAATTTCTCGGGATAAAGAATTGCCATCTAAATCGGTGTGTGTGTGGGGGGGGTGAGAGCTGTTCCCCTAATACTTTCTCCATACTTATACTGCGAAGTGATGAAAGCTCGTCACCGGCCGAAAAAAAAAATTAAAAAACAAGAGTAATGCAAATTAGCGTTTAAAAACATATTATTTGTAGTATGCCACGCATACAAAATTATTTCTTCATACTATTGCATACACTTATATAAAAAGTAACAATTATTTTGTTTTTGTTTTTAAAGGTACTTTCAAATTACTGAAAGTTTCTGTACTACACTTCTAGTCCTATCGTTCAAAGGCAGACCACCATTTACTTCGCAATAGACATACATGTTGGATATCTCTGGAATATATGTTATAGAAAAAAACCATGAAATCAAATCAGAAAAAAAAATGATGACATTATAATTGAATTTTTAGATCAAAAATTCTGAATCATTCATGGTACATTTAACATTAAGGAATACACCTTAAATATCGTAGAATAACTGCTACAAATAACAAAACTATAAATTAAAAGTCTAAGAAAAGTTTTGCCTTAAGATTTGAAATAGAAATAGAGAACAAAAGTGGGAAGTTATTCAACTGTCTTTGATGTCATTTCTGCACCTCCAAAGTGAATGCTATCACAGCTGGAGAATTATTTGAATATCATGTAGCTGAATGCTAAGAAAGCACCAGAATTCAATGCAAAAAATATAGAAGAAAAAAGGAGTCAGATGCCATACACCGAAACTGTTTCATAACACTTCTATCAAAAGGAAATAACACACCTATTAAAAAAAAAATCTGATGTGTACACCACGACTCCCTTGCACGCCTATTATATCATACATTTATTTTTATTTTGTATGATGCGACATCTGAATCATCATTGTCTTCAACAAGAGGATTTCGCTTCTTAAAGTAACCGTATCGTAAGTGGAACTCAAGTACTGCTTACTGGCAGAGACTCAAAGCATTAAATGCTTTGCATTGAGACATTACGTTACATAGATATTTCGGTCTAAATCTAAATAATTCGGGATTACAATACTTTTTACCCGGACACGGCCGACTGCTACCTGTTTGACTGCACCCTTACAAGCGATTGGCATTTCAAGCGCCCCAGACAAGGCCTGGACGGTGCCTGGGCTGATCAGCTAAACTATAACTAAACCTTCTCAACTAAACTACGTAAACTCTTCGGTTGGCCAATGGAAAATTCGGAGAACCTGCAGGCCCCTACCAATTCTGAGTCCGAAATGTTCCACAGTCTTTCTAAAAAAAACTTCCAACGTAGCGCACTATATATAATTTTCATGTAAATATCTTATGCAGTTTTCTTTTATTTAATGTATTTCTATGTATTGTATATGTCTGAATTTGTATATAATGTATTTAAATGTGTTCGTTCGTAATAGTTTTTTAATATATTTGTACTGCAATGTATATAATAAGCTGATGTGGATTGTACATCCGGGGACAACCCAAAATTTCTCAAACCTTTGTTTTAAGGTAGATGATTCTTGTCGGTGCCACCAATACTTCTTTTACTCAATATCTGGCAGTAATAAACAAAAAAAAAATAAAAAAAATTTCCATAATTAGTAATTTTTTGTGTTTTATAAATGGACCTCATTCTTTCCATTGTTTAATAAGCATTTTTACTAATGCATATGAATAAGTAGATGCATTGTGGCAGTTACATTGTGGTAGATCGGTACCGATAATAGCCCGTTATGGTGAGATTTTTCGTTATAAAAAGTGCCTATTGCAGCTAGACATTATTATAAAGCTAAACGCAAACTATTGACATTTTCAGCTTATCGTTGAGTTATGCCCCACAATATTAATATACCCTATATTTGTGTTCCTTATAATTAAACGTGTAATCGTTATAAAAAGTAAAGACTGCATTCAACAGAAGAGGAAACACAGTTAGATGTTATAATAGTCTTAAAATTCAGCCCTTTACGGCTAATCGTTTTTCAGCTATGCCATACAACGTCAATACATGTTATATTGAAATTTTTCGTTAAAAAAAAATGCATATTGCAATACAAAGGGCAGGGTAAACAAATAGACAAAAAAACTGCAACTTACAAGATTTTAACAATCTACGGCTTATCGTTTTTGAGTTCTGGCCCAAATCGTTAATATACGTTATATTGAAATATATCATTACATAGATCTCAGATGGTTATTTAAAGAGGAGGAACACGACTAGATGTTATAATAGCCTAAGTACAAAATCCTAATACTGTACAGCTAATCGTCTTTGAGTTATGCCCCTGTAAAGAGCATTTCAATATCGTATATATTATTACACATAATATTGAAATTTTTCGTTATATTGAGTTCAGATTGTAATAAAAAGAGAAGAAACACAAGTAGATATTATAATAGTCTTAAATACAAGATTTAGATCTTCTACGGCTAACAGTGTTTTAGTTATGCCCCACCGCCATAAAAACGTCACATTGAATTTTTTCGTTCAATACAGTTAATATAGAAATCATTAGGAGAAGCGCAGAACTTATAATAGTCCTAAATACGTTTCAACATTTTATGGCTAACACATTTTGATTTATGATTATACAGCATTAATATACATTATATTGAATTTTTTATATAGAATTCAGATTGTAATCAAAACATGAGGAAAACAACTAGATGTCAATATATTCTTAAAACATTTCAACCTTTTACGGCTAACAATTCTGTATACCCCAGAGCCTTAATACGTTATAATGAAAATTTTCGATATAGATGCAATAATAACAAAAATGTACACAAATGAAATTTTTATTATATAGTACTCAGATTGCAATTAAAAGAGAAGGATCACATTGAGATCTTAGAATCTGCCTAAATACAAAATTTCAATATTTTAAAGCTAATCCTTTTTGAGTTACGCCTGCACAACATTAATACACGTTATTTTGAAAATCTTCGTTATATAGAGTTCATATTGCAATCAAAAGAGAAGGAGCTCAACTAGATGTTACTATAGATTTAAATACTTGAATCTGACTTTCTACAGCTAATCCTTTTTCAGTTAAATCCCACAGCGTAGTTACACGTTATAATGAAATGTTTCGTTGTATAGAGTTCAGAATGCAATCAAAAGGGTACGTGCACAATTAGATGCTATAACAATCCTAAAACATTTCGTCTTCCTACGGCTAATAGTACATACACACGTATATCTAAAGAAAACTAGTCATAACTAGTTCACGAAGGGTCAAAATGGATATTTAAAGTTTCGGTCTTAAAGTTTCCTAGTACGTACACACAAACATAACACTTTAAACTTCACTCAGTCGTGGTCAAAATAAATATTTTCATTGAAATTTGAGTTCTGATATTTATCGTGATTACAATACTTTATTTTACTTTGTACACGGAAGTGAAAAAGACAGGGACTCGCAAAAGATACCAGAAGTTATCGAAAGTTATTGAAAGCTCACGTTTTCGTGATAATATATCGCTTCCCAATTACTAAAAAATATAGCAAGGAATTTAAAGAAACAACATTCTTTTACGTTTCTAAGATGTAAAACAAACTTTCGGGAGATCATTACTCATGTAACTTACTAAAGCTCAGGTAATTACTTCCTTGAAATACAAAGTGTATTTTTTTTCAAAACTTATATGGTATTTCAATGAAGTTAATGAACATAAAAAACATCATAGAATTTGTTATAACCCTAATCACCACAAGCTTTCCCTTGAAATGTATACAGATGTGAACCCATTTACACTGATTTTTAATTTGTGTTATTAATATTGGTTTATCCCCAAATAATGATAACTAGTTGAAAAAATTCCCTAGTAAGTGTTAAGTTTAAAGAAAATTCTCATTAATATATCATAAGTTGCTAAATTAAAAGATTCATATGATATCAAAGAGATGAAATAAATCAGAGAGTGGATAGTAAAGCGTGTATACACGGGTATCTTTGAATTTTTTTAAAGCTATAGAATTGTTTACACTTAGATTCATTCAAAAACATATTGTTGATTTTAAACCCACGCCACATGTGCTTCAGAAAAATGTGCATGGTATAATCATTATTTCAAATGAAAAAGGTAAGAAGATGGATTCCAATCGAACTACAGAACAAACAGCCGAAGAGAAACATTCTTGACAAATAGTAAGTATACAATGACGATACTATTGTATACTTTTCAAGGTCAACACTTTCTGAACACAGTGTTCTCTTTACAGCCATCAAATGTTTCATTCTCCCTCAAACTCAAGGTGACATTTAGTAAAATGTAAGAAAAAAAAATCGAAACACGACAGAAAAAAGCACCGAAAATATTGTGGAACCTAATTGAAGTTTAAATGGAAGATGCTTGAAGATAAAAATGTAAAGAAAGGCATACATGCTTTTAAGAACTGAGGAAATGCCCATTAATGTGCTCGTAGATCTTAAAGTGGGTTAATTGAAAATACACTTCACAGAAAAGATCACTCAGAAACCGCATGATAAAAATTAGCTTGGTTAAACAGGAAAAGGTTTAGAACTTACCAGAGAGATGAAAATGTTTATTTCAAAGGTTCTTGGAAATTTCAAATGATTCTGTTTGCGATAGCTGAGCAACAGTTAGGAATTTACCTTTATGCGTAAACGATATAAACGTTACACAAAATTACAGACAGGTTTGATTTCACTGATTTTCATATTTTAGATCGCATGATTTTACACTTAATGTTGTGCACGCGTCTTCTTATGACGTACTATTAATTGCGAAAAAAAGATTTTCAAGAGGACAATAAGGTTTAACGAAATTGCCACTCCTAGTTAGCATAATGAAAAGATAATTAAGGACAACACACTTGGCTTCTTTGGATCTCATAACTAAATATTTTATTAATCTGCTCAGTAAGATTTATTTTAAAACATGCGATGTGATTTCAACATTGAATGCCGATGAGTGTGTGAGATTTCAAGGTATAAAAAATTCCAAATCTAATTTCTATGAAATTTATAATAACCATTGTTTTTAATTAAAGTTAAACATGCATTCTCAAATGATTCATCAATTAAAGTATAGCTTTCTTACTTCCTTAATGTATGTAATCAGTATGAAAATCTTGAAAATTCCACATTGCATTAAAAAAAGAAAAATAAAATAAATGAGCTACGTATCTGTAGATGTAGTATAAAAAATCCAACTCTCAAAAAGATTCAAAGGTAATAAAAACATTTTTTAAAAACAGAAAAAATTACTATTTTTTATCCTGTTTATCTCTTTTCTTTCGATTGGTTTTATGGTAGTTTTCTTTATGAAATGAGATCCCGTCTAAAACTAAAAATAAAATATAATAAACGAGCTACGTATCTGTAGATGTAGTATAAAGTATTCAACTCCCAAAAAATATTTAAGATTGAGAAGTAATAAAATCAGTTTTTGAAAAACTGAAAAAATTACTATTTTCTTATCCTGTTTATCTTTTTTTTTTTTCGATTGGTTTTATGGTAGTTTTTTTTTTATGAAGTGAGATCCCGTCTATGTATCATACTTCAGAATAAACAGAAATTAAAATCTGTACTAAACCAGTACAAAAAGTCATATTTACAAGTATCACATATCTTTAAAATAATGTACAGTTTATAAAGACTGTATAAAAATAAACAATTTATGTAAAATGTATAAGGGTCAATGTAGAAAAATTCGAGGGTGAAAGAACAAAATGAAATTTATCAAAGAGAAGTAAAAATAATTTTAAAAAATCAACAGGAAGTAATTTCATTCATGTGCTATTTTAACTAATAAGAAAAAAAAGACACAGCACCAGATTCTGTTTACAATTTCAGGTTGCCCAAGACATTCTACTATAACGACTTTCTTTTTTTAATTGTGCGATGGATGACATCAATTACACGTTCATAATGATAAATTTAGAACGAATAAATGTAATGTGAATACGCACCGATCCTCATACAGTAATTAAGAAGAACGCAGCTTTTAGTTTAAGTATTCTCGACTCTTACATCTCAAATCATCATATTTTTCGTAAGTAATTCAAGGTAAATTCATTTGCTTTTTTTTTCCATCATAGAGTTTCTGTGAATAGAATCTCATCTTTTATAAAGCACTGAGATTTAAAAAAAAATAAATAACACTTTAAATCACGCAATCTCTTTCTAAATAGGAATAAAAACGTTCAGTTTTAAAATTGCTATTTACAACCACTGCTAGACAAGATAAATAGTATTATTATCGTTCATGTGAATAGGAAAACATCGTTAGAACGACAATTTATTTTACTCAACGAAATTGTAAGGTAGACTCACAAATAATAACAAAGGGAATGAATGACAAGGTAGACTCATATACGATAACGATTCGCTACGCAGGACTTGATATAGTGCAAGTGAGTCAGCACTAAGCGGTTTCTGCTGTCGTTAGCAAAACAGACTAAATGTATAGCAAATATTATTATTATTATTATTATTATTGTTTTAATCGCAAAGTAGAATTTTTTTAGTTAAACTAGTTTATTCATAACTAGACATCAGAGTTTGGTTTGGTTTGAAGCGCTACGGCTTACTTTTTACAACTCGTAGGGCTAATGACACCGGGACCTACAGTTTAAAGTCGATTTCAAATGGTAACAAACATTCATGCCACAGTGAAATTTCAACCCACGAACTCCGAAGATCAGCACCCTGACCATTGTTCGGCTAAAACATCAGAGAACATCAATTATACAACTTGAATGTAATAAAACGGGTGTCTTTCAGCAGGTCTTATATGATATCTAGGTGTCAAAGTATTCTATTTTAAATAGAAGTAACTAAACATTTATTCGAAAAACTGTCACGCCCTAAGAAAAATATACCTGCCGTGAAGCATTCTAAATACAACGAACGCATCGACTTTTTTATGGGATTTATATGTGATGGACACTTATGTTGTCATGCCAAAACACGCTGAAAGAACATACTTATATTTTGATGATTCTAACATATGAGTACAATAGCTGGCATCTTTTCTTTTCATTCAGAAGAAAAAGCAACAAAAGTGAGTGGAAAAATAAAAGAAAGAAAAGACAACTACCATAATCTCAAGAGAGAGTACTAAATAGAAAACACTATGCATACGATAAACTGTGTCAATGCTGAATGTCATAACAAGTGTGTAAAAGTATAATGGATGAAAAGGGTTGCAAACTGCATACGTAACCTGAGAAAGGTCTTATTATAACAGAAAAGGTTAAAGAACATAAAAAACTTCACAGATTTCTTCCGTATATTCTAAGGCTTCTCTTGCATTGAAAACAGAAGAAAGCAAAGATCAGTTATGAAGACGAAAAAAAAAATCGAAGAAAAATGTAAAAAAAAAAGTATATTAATTGTAAAAGCAGCATTCTTTTTCTACACAATTATAATATCCTTGCTAATATACATTCAAAAGAACCTTACCTAATAAAAATTTCTCTAAAAGTCTCACACGAAAATTTTAAATAAGACGTTGAAAACTAGGAAAACTAGGTAAATTTTTATTTAAGAAGCAAAATTCCCAATTCCTACGCAATATTAACTTGTAACTTTATCTTTCACCGTTTAATTATTATTTACTAAATTTCTGATTTGAAAGGAGGCTAAGATTTGAAAAGTAATTAAGCATAAAAATAATCTGCTGCTGTTTAAGAATCCAACACCAGGGAAGATTTTGTCAGAATAGGATAAATTCATGTGATACTGAATAGAATATTACATATAAATGATTACACAAATAGAATTATTGCGCTTACGTAGACACTGTCGCGCTTTGTGAACGATTGTGCAAGACGTATAAACAGACGACCAATGAATAGTTAGACAGTACTACATTGAATAAATAGAAACCGACTTATAAAATCCATAACAATACAGACAGTGTTTTTGAAGCTTCTTCAAAAACCTATTGGTAGAAATGAAAAGTGGGGGAAAAAAACAAGGTACGAGAAACAAACACTTTTGGATAAGATATGCTGGAAACGTTTTGTTCCTTGTACACTTATTTAGATCTAATAAATAAATACATTTATTTCGCAATAATTTTATGTCTTGATTCCTGACAAGCTTTAGCCCTCGTGTTACAAAAAGTAGACCGTAGCACTCCAAATAAAACAAAAATCCTGACAAGTTAAATCATTACGTCCTATTATAAAACATACCATTTAATTTAAGAATTAAATTTTTTTGTAATTTATGACAGGGATTCCCAAAGCGCGTCTTCACTGGGGCACCGCAAAATATTACAAAATGTGCAAAATTAATAATTTCTAAATTGCATGCCGCGATTCCGCCGCGTAAACCAAGATTAAGACATTTAGCTTTATGAACAAAAAAGAATAAAAGCTAAAAATTCGTTAATATATGTACATTCATTTGCAGTAACCTGGTTGGATTTGTAGTTAATCCCTTAGAAAACTAAACCTGCCGGGCCAGAATTACTAAACGCAAATAAACAATCGATAACAGAAATAACCATTTCCCTAAGATCTAAGTAGTAAAGCAGGCACTCTAAAGCTAGCTTACAGAAAAAGATGTTAGATGTTTTTGTTAAAAATCTAAAAATAATCAAACTACCATAAAATGCAAAACTGCATAATTCAAATCGACAAAATGCGAACAAGGTAAAGTGAAAATACCCAGCAAAAATCAACTTGGAAAGAGAAACGAAAGTAGCAGCATCTAGTTTAATTCTACAATTTAAGAAAATGTGCTGTGATTTGCAGGCTCCATACATCCGAATAATTACTATTTTTTGCTCATGAAAATAACAGCAAATAAATGACAGAATTCGCACAATAATAAAAGTTAACCGAATTTTAATTACTTCTTATTTTTTACGTATTAGTTATACTTTACTTTTTTTACTCTATTAGTTATACTTTAGTTCAGGATGCCGTGGGAAAATCTTAATTCAAAAAAGGTACCACGACTCAAAAAAATTTGGGAATCACTGTTCTAAGCCAAAAACAGGAATATAATTTACTAATAGGGGAAACCCGAGCTCATTAAAATAATAGCAGATGCGGTAAAATAATTAAATTTGCTCACTGGAACTTAAAATAATTTCATAATAAATAGGAAAAAATGAAAACGCTAAAAGTTTTCGAATAGTTAAATTTCACTCTTTAGTCTACTTGCTATTTACCTTATAGATAGAAAAACAAATTTTTAAAAACATCCAAGTTGTGAGTTAAAAAGCTTTAATTTATTTTGTTTAAAAATCTATTAACCCTTTAAAGGGCCATTTTTTCCAGTTATGTAATGTTAAAATATTTTTGGGAGTGAGATTAATTTATAAAAAGAAATTTCGTTAGCTTATTATCTAAAATAAATTTGAATTTAAAGACCATTTTTTAGGAGGGGGAGTACATTTAGTAATAGATGGGAAAATAACTCCCCATTGACACTTAAAAATTAATGAAATTGGTGGAAGTATACTTCCCAAGGCCTTATAAAGGATTAAAGTAATACATACAAAGAATGATCTCATTTACTATAAATATTATTACATATATTCTAACGAAATGTAAGTGAGGTAATAAATTCGCGAATATTAACTTGTGGAATTTCCCATAGATTTCAGGACGAGTAAAATTCTATTTATAACAAGCATGGGGTTTTATAGGTAGAGTGCTTCCTTTCAATACTGAGGGAAAAAAAAAACGTAATGCTCTAAACCAAACCCCAATGAAAAAGTTTCAGGCTTTGAGCAAAGAGAACCGTCTGTAATGGACGAGCAGTCAACGGCAATTATCTTATTTTATTTTTTACCGCGTTTCATATTCTTTCGCGAATACCAACACTACATTTTTTAATTCATTCCCCTCCACATACTTATGAATTTTACGCTAGCTAAATCATATGAATTTTTATATCATGTTCCCAAATTACTCTGGTAATTTAATCTCAATGTTGAAAAATGAATGACTTCCTTGTTATTAACCACTCAAGACACAAACCGAAGATTTTAGCAAGCTTTCAAGTAGCAAAAAAATAAAGGTTACATGCTACTCTCTCTATATATTTTTAAGAAAAGAAAACCGATTTATATTATTTCTAATTTCACACTTTTGAAAAACTGTTGAATGGAAGTTAAAAAAATTGACAAATATGAAATTTTTTCACCGAATGGGATCAGTATTTATTAATCGGTAAATAAGAGCATGCATAAGAGATAATAAAGTTTCTGAGTCAGAATATAGAAGGATTATGAGTGCGAGATCGAGTAAAGTTTAGTGGCAAGAGCATGATGTGTATCAGACTCTACGACTTGTTTTCAGGAATAAAACTCACTAACTGGTTTGATTTGTTTAGAGCACTACGGTCTACTTTTTTGCAACAGGAGGGCTAATGAGACCGAGACCTATTGCTTAAAGCCAAATCCGAACGGCTACGAACATCCACGCCACAATAGGATTCGAACCCACGAACTCCGGTACCGAAGATCTGTGCCCTAACCATTCTGCCATCTTTCGGCAACTCACTAACTGAAATAAATAATATGATTTCTAAGAGATCAGGAATGAAAGCTAGTATGGGGCTTAAAAATACTGATTTTACTGACTAATTTACTGACAGATTTAAAAAAAAAAATACTGACGAAATTAAGTATAGTAATCGACAAATAAAACCTAATTTCCGAAGAGCATCTGCAATCAGGTTTCAGCACATCGTTCCCCCTCTGACAAACGAAGCTAAAGATGAGATTGTAACCAGAAATCAGACTACAAGCAAACTGCAAGACAAATGCGTGTTTGCGCGTCATATTTTAAATCGCTCATAGAGGTAATTCTTTGTAGATTACCAATAATCTAATAAACACAGCGTTTTAAAAAACTAAAAGTGGTACTCGTAACCGATCACGATCAACCCATCATAAAATTAATCAGGAATTCAAAAATAACGAATACATAATAATGTGAAGCATTTTTATATAAATTTTTAATTTGATACTAACAGAAAAAGTACAGACGATTGATTCGGTTTGATATACAGTACTATGGCCATTTTATTTTATTTTATTTTATTGTTAATTAGATCAGAAACTACTGCTTAATGCCAATTAAGTCTAATATCCATACAAACAGCAAGATTCGAACACGAAAACTCCCGTACAGAAAGGTGCCAGAGCCTCCCTACTTATTTGGCAATATGATACAGACGAAGAATAAATAGTTACATGTGTGGCTTATAATCGCTCTATCCTTTGCTTTTCATTATTCAATAAAAATCATTATAAAAATAAACTTGAGATCGTTAGAAAAATTAATCATGAGTTCAAAAAACATGTTAATGTATGACGTATGTTTTTGTTTAACATTGATAGAAATGGTGGAAACGAAAAAACTGCATGTTAGAAATGTATCATATTTTGAAAGTTGACGATGAAAAGTTAAAAGTACGCAGAAGAAACTTTTCGTATAAATATCCAATATTATTTTAAATTTTTATAAATAATTTTTCTTTAAAAATTCATTCAAAGGAAGTCAGAATACATTACCTTTTTTGAGGTAATGTATTAATGACGTAATGTAACAATTATTACAATGACTGTAATAATTGTTTTTTATGTTTTCATTTTCTCGAGATGGATAAAAATCTATTTCATTTAAAAATGCAATTTTGAAATATATTTAATGTTGAGGATCATCCAAACAAACTTTTTTACATTACAGTGTCATTGTAAATATAATTAAGTCGAAAAGACAAATAGGGAATTCCACAAAGATATCATTTAATGGAAAACATTATTCATAAAAATATGTTTTTCCTATTTTTTTTCTTTAAATGGAGTAATGAATACATTACTCCTTTGGAAGTAAATATTTTTAATCTTTCCATTTTCTCCAGTAGATAAACATTTATTGCATTTATAAATGCAATTTTGAAGTCTATTCGTATTTGAGGGCCATCAAAATAAACATTTCTAACTACAGTCATTTTGAATATAATTTAATCGGGGAGACAAAACGGGAATTCCACAAGGAAATTAATCAACGAAAAGTATTTTTAATAAAAGAATGTTTTTCCACTTTTTTTTCTTCAAAGGAAGTAATGAATACATTATAAAAAATAATTGCATAGGAGAGTTAAAATATCATACATCATTCCTTAAACATTTCAACTAGTCTTCTGACAACATCTAATTCCTATTGTTTCTAGACATTCATCGTCTCACAATCCAGCACATTTTATCTCTGTAACATAACCACTAAATATTCAACTTTCCATCCTGTAAGGGTGCAGTCATATTAGTCCAGTTCAACCTGCAATTCTGAATGACCTTGAGTGTTTAAGTCGATCCATTTAAAACCCCTCCAGGGCTCCAAAACGTGGTTTCTCAAGGAGGAGCGATAAAATCTATCATCAATCAAAAATCTGATAAGCAAAATACTTTCAAGCCATATTTTCCCAACTTCAAGATAACTGGAAGTAAGAAATGTAAGATAACTGCAAATATTTATAATTTTATAGAACGTCAGGTGCACAATGAAATACATGGCAACAATTCTCAGATAGAAATCTTTCATTACAAGTCCCTTTGAATCGCTACAATAACGAAACTAAATATGCTCGTACCGCAAAGTTCTCAGAAGTATACGTAATGCAGGAAAATCCAAAGCTGTATACAAATGAGCACACACAAACAAAAACAAAACTTTAATAGTGATATTGTAGTGGAAATATGTTATGTGCGACTCAGAAAATTTAAGAAACTAAAGTGTACATCGTACTTTCAGAACAGCTAAATTTGATTATCCTGTTAAAACTTTAAATTATAATTTCCTACTTTCTGAAATTTTTACGTTACTTGTTATTCTTTCTTCCTTTTTTCTTTTTGTTTAAATCTTTAAATCTCTATTCTTTGCATTTATTTCAAATAGCATACGTTCAGTAAACAATGCTAAATAAATGTTATTGACAAAAGCAATTGATGTAAAATTGTAATCAGTGAAATTGTTTTCACTTAAACGGTAAGATGATGGTATTTGATAGGTTCAATGGTTAATTCCGACATTGACCCAACTCACACGGACTACGCTTTTCAGACCAGAAGCCAATTGTACTCATTTTAACGTGCCTGTAGGAATGTAAGCTAATAACTAGTTTTGAATTTATCCCATTGAATGTAAGTTAATAAAAAATTTATTCTTAAACCGTTAAACTTTAAGAAAAACAGGAATTTTCTTATTTGATTTAGAGTTTTAAAAACATTCAAAAGCATGAGAAAAACAAATCAATGCATTTCCCGTTATGGGAAAGGAAAATGCAAAGTTGAGTCCAGTAAATATATGGCTCCCCGCAAACACGTCTGAAACAAGTAGAGGTAAAAGCTGTTCATGCCGACGAAAGCCATGTGCTTTCTTAACTTCGAAAAGAGATGTGAGCCAAAACAGACAAGAGAGATTTGTAGCTTAGTCATTTCCGTTGCCTCCTCAAAAACATCCATCGATTTCAAAGAGAGCGAAAAATAACTCAGCTTTCTACTCGATTAGCTGAGACGCACAAAACATCAGGCATAAAGGAGAGAATCATTTCACACCTTCCTGTTGTTAAGCGTGCTGTACTAAAAATCAAGAACGGTGTACTAAATAAAGCCACTGAAGTTCAAATCACCAAGCAGAGATCGAGTTTCTTTGAATAAGTTAAAGTATCTCTCAACGAAACATCTCCGCTAACTTTCAACAGGTCCTATTTTTTAAGCGATAACATCTACAAAAATATATTTAACTGCCAGGTTTGGAAATCACAGCCGAACGGAAAAGTCAATAGCTAAATACTGAAAGACAACACAGTCAAAAATATTTCTTAGTATCAAAGTCAACTAATTTATAATTAATTCTAAATAAGGAATGTAGGACTGCTTGTAAGTGAAGTGTTTAAAAGAAAATTGAATAAATTGTAAATAGCATACTTAAAATTTGTTAAATGAAATAAACATTAAATAATTTTTAAAACTTTTAGATATTTTCTCCGTCAAAAGTATAGAACGAAATTCACTACAAAGAAATACATATACTTTTCATTATAATAGGGTCCAATTCTCATTAATAAAAAAAGGTATTAAAAAAAATCACAAAATTTTTCACTTTAGAAATTTAAACCTTCTTCAAGAATAATATAATAATAAAAAGGAATTCTAACTTTATAAAGAAATATTCCCAAGTATATATTCCTTTAATTCTAAAGCGTTACTCAGCACTTTTTCTTTACCCAATGACGTAAATAAAATTTGCTTCTTAAAAACCTAATTAAAATCTTTACGAGTTCATCGAAAACACACTTCAATAAACTGTAGAAAATACAAGTATGCTGACTACTTACTTACCGACGAGAACCACTGCGAATTCAAGTGTTAAACAAGAATCTCATAACTTGATGCAAGTGAAATTACTTAAAACGTTTACCTTTTTTAGTACCATCTTCATTAAGAAGAAATCTGATCATATATATATATGAAATTATTTTCAATAATATGCCAGACTGGAATCATTTTTGAGGAAACAAACAGCCAGACATTTTTAACAAAATTCGTCCACAATAGAGGTTATTCCAGACAGTACATTATGCGTTTAAGAACATAATTTTTCATGTAATTCGTGTTGCATATGAATTTGTTGTAACTGTTCCAGAAGGCTGGAGACAGAAACACCAAGGTGATTACACGGTAGATTATCCAACCGTACTGATGTCGACTGATACCTTTAATCTTAAACAAACAAAAACTAGCTTAAGAAAGAAAATACGTACTCATATATCTGATTACTTAAAATGTAAACTGAATCTGCCAGAAAACTTGTTTTTTTTTTATTTTAGAAACTAAACGATTTAAACTATAGAGATTTACAACGAAAAAATAAGCAGGAATAAATATATGCAGGAACACGATGTTTATCAACACCATATCAAAAGCGATAATTTCTACGAACAATAATATATATATATATATATATATATATATATATATATATATATATATATATATATATATATATATATATTACTGTTTTCCTGCTTATAAATCACTTTAACTATACCAACTAAATTGATTGTCGGCACAATCGAGTGGTCAATACTGACATAACCTAACAGCTACTTAAAGTTGAAATTTGTTACTAATACATCTCTTTAAATTAATTACGTTTTTTTTCTACAAGTCTATACAACTTTATACTTTCTCTGAATAATTAATTACATGCGAACATTTAATATTATAACTGAAAATTGTATTTTCAGTTGTATCATAGACTTAGATATACATATGGTACTGAAAATAAAATCAAGAATAATCATAAACTTTTTTTAAACATATTCCCTTTCTCAAAATCAAAAGTGTCAAACAATAGGACAATAGTGGTAGGAACTATAGTGGTAGTAGCATTAAAGAAAAGGACTTTTCTTGCGGAAATTCCCTTAAACCTATTGGAAGAAAAACCAAATTATTTGTAATCTTCAAGATCACTCAATCAACAAAAGCAAATCATGATAACCCAAACTGAAGTCATCTAGAAAGAAACAGGTCTTGAGGACTAAATTATCTATTTTTTTTTTTTTACACTTTTCTGAAAAACAAGATCATCTAGAACAGCTTCAAGTCTAAAAATAGACATGCTTATCAACCCAGAAGCAACGTTGAATTTAAATTTTATGATAAATTTGGTTATAATTTTCTACAATCATCCCACTGACATAAGCACTAACTGTTTCATTTATACTATTTAGAATTTTTTTTAAATTGCTGCTTTTTAATTTATCTAATAGAGCATAAAAAATTTTTTAAACATTTTTTTATTAATCATTTTTAACTGTAACAAATAGGCTGAAATTACTTGACCGTTATTAGACCGGGATGAAAGAACGGATCCCGTTTTGCACAGCTGTTGATGCAAGCGGGTAAAAGTATCAAGTTAAACTATAAAAATTTGGTGTGTAAGTCTACTCAAGAAAATTTTTCAAACACATTGCCACTTATTATTGAGTATTGCTTCTTCCCCATACTTAAGGAATTTCCACAAAAGGGGTGTTGAAGAAAAAGAAAAAAAAAGGTATTCAAATACACATTACATGTAAATAAAAGGTGGTAACGCCAGGGTGAATGACTAATCGTGAACGCCTTTTTCATTTACGGAGATGCAAACCTAAGTACCATAAACGCAGCAAAAATGTATGGTGAGCGTTTGCCCCTCAAAAGTAGTTGCTAAATCCGAAAACATTTGCGCGCTTACACCAATAGCTGTGCGAAACGGTATCCGTCTTGCTTCCCGGTCTAATGCAAGCCGTACAAAAACTACCATAACAGTACGTGTGTAAGAAGCGATTTTGAAGACGGAGGCAGATCATCCAACTACAAGCCCAAGAGCTGTGGACTGTAGTCTTAGTGTCTCACGATCCCCCACATGCTGGATGCTGAATGGTAAGAAGTTGCACCCATACCATTTTCAACGAGTCAGGCATTAATTGGAGATGGTTATATGCTTAGGTTGACTTTGTTCGCTGACTACTTCAGTAGAATACAGCACGCCGATATTTTGTGGCAAATGTTCTTTACTCCGAGATGGTGCATTTAATACTCTTCAATAAATATGTGTGACACTGTAAATCTAAATACGAATTAACGACTCCTAACCATCAGGGTCTGGGTGGAATCATTGGCAAACACCTGATAGAACCGTATTTTGAGCCCACTGGTTTGGCTTGGATCGCTACGGTCTACTTTTTTTACAACGCTTCGACCAGGGCAAATACTTGACGTTTCAGAAAGAAGTGCTACCAGATTTGATAGAGGGTGTTTTTGCTTATATAAGGCGTTTTTTTTTTTTTTTTTTTTTTTTTTCCCAATACGGTGAAGTTAGGCCCATTGTGGGCAAGAAGAACGACACTATCTGGACTTTCCAAACCGATGGATCAGTTGAAGTGATCCTGTATTTTGGCCACCACGATCACCCAATCCATCGTGCCTTGATTTCTTTTTATGGGGACAATTGGCGAGTCTGGCTTATGAGTCTCCTAAACCAGATTATCTGTAGGATGAGGAGAATCTAATCCCAAGAATTTAGGCAACTGCTAGGGAGGTACCTGGAATATACCAGAATGTTCGCCAACCCTTCCTTCATCGCTGTTCTTGTGAAGCCTTTAACAGTCGAACATTTGACCAGTTACTGTAAATTATTCAAAGGAATTAATGCTTTTCAAACCTCATTATTCTTTTGTTTTCTCCTTCTATTCTCCATTTTACGATGTTACACCCTACAGCGCATTTGCATTTCATTTTATGCCATGTAATTCTTAGATAAAAAAATTTGTATTGCTGTGATCTATCACACTTTTTTTTATAATATTATGTATATCTTAGTCAAAGTATCCTAAAAAAATAGGCAAAATTTTTCTATTATATTTTTGTTATTTATAAAATAAAAGCATTATCAGAACACTGCATCAGAAGATACGAGTACATTGCGGGAATGTCATTCGCCATAACAAATATTCTCTCTTAAGTATGTTGAAAAAAAAAAGCCTCAAGAAAACCACAGGCAATACAGTTTGGAGAGAGGTGATGGTAAACACAAATACTCCAAAAGCAAGCAGGCAAGGCTTATTGTCTCAGCTGGCTGAACACAGATCTAGACAAAATACGTTTCACGTGAATAGAGGAAGATTTCTGTGTTATTCCAGGAAAAAAGTTATGAGAGCAAATTACTAAGAAATGGATATGGGGGGATGGAAGAATATTTTAGAATCTTTTGCATATCAAGTATTTAAAGAAAATTGGGTTTTATTTATTAAATGGTTGTGTGTATATATATATATATATATATATATATATATATATATATATATATATACAAATATACATATATATATATATACATATATGTACTTATATACATACACACACACACACATATATATATAGATACGTACATATATATGCATATATATATATATATATATATATAATAAAAATTTAATACCAGTAGGAATTAGTACCATAAAAGTAAAAAATTTTGACTTATCTAATGTTAAAGAAAAAAATTCACAAAATATTATTTTATGCCTTATATTCTGGTATAAAAAGGGAGGATTAAGAAAACTTTTACAAAATAAACTACAGAAAGGGAAATCTCAGATACTAATCATATTTTAACGATATCTAAATATACAATTTCGATATTAAAATACAGATAAAAATTTATCTTTAACAACATTCAAATTGCAAAAATTTGTAGAAAATTCAGACATAAAAATTATTTGGGAGCAACTTTCAAATCAAAAATCTTAAACTTAAGTATTGAAGACACCTCTAAAAATAAAAATCTTGCTAGAAACAGATATCAAGAAAATTAATAGTAAACTATGCAGATTTCTTGTAAAATGTTCGCAAACTTCTATAGTTTTTGCACCTCATTTGAAGATTTTTCTCCTACTATGTAAAAAATGAACCAGACAAGCATCTATGTTACTAATTTCTACCATTTTTAAAAATTACTTGTTTATATACTTTTGCATTTTCCTATTTACGAAAAAAAAATAACGGAATAAAAATGCTAGAACAAACTGATTCAGCAAGTTTCATAATCTCGTTTATATTATAAAATTTATGAGCATACAATGTCAATAAATGTTTGTCAAATGTCATAAAATGAATGGCGGTACTTTTGACGATAATAATCAGCGTGAAATCATGGAGTAATGCTAACAGATAAAACTTTAAAACACTGAAGAAGAGTTATAAAAAAGCTAATTCTCACATAATAAAAGCAACACAGAAAACTAAAGTTAGTGTAATATTTCTAGACTTCTAATCTCTTTTAATAACAAAATTAACAGATGATCTTAATGCATCATGTTAAATACAACTTTATTCTAAACGGTTGTCGTGGAACCATAAAAAATTATCGCTGACTGGAAGTTTTCGTTAGGTTAAGGAAATAAAAAACAACAAAACCCTAAGAACAATTATTATTATTATAACTATCAACAAATACATTTCGAATTTCAAAGCGCACTATAATTATCTTTCACAGACACATCAAGAATCTGTTACGAGAAATAAGTTTCTTTTTTCTTGAAAGCCGGAATACAATGGATTCTTGAACGCTGAGTCATTCCAGGGTGTTATTTCCGATTCTTCTAAATTAAAGTGCGTTTCGTATGCAGCTTTAACGAAATCAATGATACGAACATAGTTTTTTAGCCCCTTCCATGTTCATTTTATTTCGGGATTATGGGTCAAAAAATGTCAATATTTTATGCTTATTTTCATACATACATAGCTTTTTAAACATAATAGCATCATTCGCAGATAACAACCCTACTAAACTGTATACTTTTAAAAACCCTGAGGGATTCCGTACCCGAGGACGACCACCTACAAGATGGCTAGACGATGTTGAAATTGACCTCAAATCCTTGAAGATTAAGAACTGGAAAAGAGTTGCTCTAGACCGTTTGAGTTGGAGGAAGCGTGCTGCGCTAGGACCTATAACAGGTTGTTATACTCATTAAGAAGAAGAAACATCATTCGCATACAAAATTCCCAAAAAATTAATGTAATAAATTCAATTTAAATAAATGAGCAATTCTCCTGCATAGTTGGCTTTCTGTGCG
The DNA here is from genome assembly GCA_032207245.1 of Pardosa pseudoannulata. Lineage (NCBI taxonomy): Eukaryota > Metazoa > Arthropoda > Arachnida > Araneae > Lycosidae > Pardosa > Pardosa pseudoannulata. The sequence goes on along the minus strand of CM063502.1, from coordinate 29,465,942 downwards.
TCAGAAATCATTAAACTTTGGAGTCAATTCCCACTAACTATAAATATAAAGCTTAGAATACCTAGCTTTTATCTTGAATTAAATTTTATTTATATCCTTTACATTTACATAAATGATTATGAAATTATTAATCAAAATTTGATCGTGTATGATACAATCGGAAATACGGTACTGCACGGTCCAACATCGCAATCTGGACAGTAGAAACTTGTTTCTCGCCTTACCTTCTTCCCTCTGCTGTCTCTCTTTGAACAGCAAATAATCTAGTAGCCAGAAAAGTAAACAAAAGCATTCGAAACCATAAAAAGCACATGTGAGATAATTCGGGAAAGACGGATTGTAAAATTTCAGTGTAAAATTTCATAGTGCCCGAGCTACATTCAGGATGAGCCAGGATGGTACGTTTCGCCTGCCCGAGTTCAGCTCGGGAAAAACCGGAAAGGGGTTAAAGCAATTCTTGATTTAAAAAAAAAAAAAAAGCTCTTAATAGTTTCACATAAATTTCAAGCATGCTAACTTCCAAATGTGACTTGGAAGCATTTGCTATGCAACAAATTTTTCCATCATGTGTGAAATATTTAAAGGCTATGTAATTAAAATCGGTTAATAACTGAATCTGTTGGATGAAATTCGCTTGTGAAAGGATTAAGGTTGACAGCTATAGGTTTGGAACAATCTAGGCCTCGACTGAATAGTGACTGTTTAACAAACAATAATATTTTCTCCATTTTTGCTTTATTGTAGTATCTAACGTATGCATACTTTTTTTGTAAGGAAAATAATTTGTCTTTGTGTGGAAAACTACAGTCAACTTTTTACTTCGCTAGAGCTAATTAGAACCAGACCTACTACTTAAAAGCTACAAAAAATTTCGTGGCAAGGTATTCTGACACCCACAATCGAAAGAGTTGACTTCAGACTTTTTTCATTACACGAGTCCATACCAAGGATAGCTTCATATTAAAAAACAGTTTTCTTGCATAATTCATGTATCGATGAAGACCACAGTCTCCTTTCACAGTTTAAATGTCTTTAAACCTACGGTATTGGGAATATTAATGAATATATGGCAGAGTTGTGTCTGAATAGTTTACGTTTTGAGAACTTTGTTTAGTTATCGTTTATTCTAGTTTCTTATTAAAAGTTATAATTGTGACTCTGGATTTCATCAAGAACCTTTAAATATTTGTGAAACTAACTTTCATTTTGCTGAGGCCAAATCGTGTCTATCGGAATTCCCTACGTGAATTCATAAAGGATTATTACATACGGTTTTACTTTTAACAAACGATTTTACATATTTTTTAATCCATACTGTTTGACTACAAAAATTTATCGACTCTTTTTAATTTACGAAATTATTATTTCTTCCAATGCGACGGCACTTGCCATACCAAGCAGCAGATATTTCTTGATCATTTTATGGCCGTTGGGAGCACCATATAGGCGGCCAAATTACCTCCTAGAAAAACACAAACAAATAAATTGGGTTCTCGTAATTTAGAAACAGGGTCCAAGGAGACCAGCCCAGGCTTAGCCTGCCACCTCCAAAGGTATCGTTTGGGAACTTGGAGGACATTGCAACCACAAAGCCATATTTACGTACCAATGTCGCCATTAATGAACATGATGATCTTTTGACCGGCTCGAGCCTCGAACTCGCAACCGTCTGGTTATGAGATTGATGTTTTAACCGATGGAGCGGCCGTGGCTTCCACGTAAATTTTATATTTAAAATTGTTTGAATCACTGAACAACTCGTTTTATTTCCCCAAAATCAAAATACTTTCATAAAGTTTTTTGAACCACGTGATAATTAACGTCTTCCTACTGTTGATAGATGAAAATTCCGTAATTTTATGGCTTTTAAAAATTTAGCCCATGAGATATATTTTAACAATTTCTGGCACTAATTGCTAGAGCACAAATGCTATAAGAAACTATAATACTGGAATATTAAAAACAAAAAGTAATTTCTATTATATGAACAAGAAAAAATTATATAAATTTTTCCTTTCTTTATGTATTAGAACATTATAATTTAACTTGAATAATAAAGCTATATAGGGTACATGGTACCTTTGAAAGAAAAATTTTTGTATATTCATAAACTGGACTGTTAAATTTTACAGTAACACTGAAATAGTTTTTTTAACAGACTAAAATCTGTTTCAATAGTTTAAGAGTTAATTTCAATATTTCATTAGTTCATTGTAATTTAAATTTTAAACTTTTCAGAACTAAAAATAGATTTTAAATATTAATATTTCTGCTCCAAAATTTTTTTCGAGATCTACCTTAGATCTACATAAGACTGTGAAGGAATTTCAAATATTTTTAAAATTATATATTATAAAAATATTTTTGTAGACATTTACAATGAAAAAGAATGAAAATTGATAATTGAAATTGAAATTTCTAGACTATATTTGTATATTTAAAAAATAATAATAATAAGCATCTTATTTTTAAATCTATATACAGTTTTATTCTATAAATTATATAACACTTGTATTAAAAAGTTTAGCACTTAAAATATTTTTTAAAACACACATTAGTATTTTTAATATATTTAAGGAATAATTATAATTCAAGAAAAAATAAACATAGAAAAAAAGTCTTTTAAATTTTAAAAAGGTCCTAAAAATAAATCATTTATGTTAATAGCTTTTGAAATATTAAAGATACAGTTTTCAAATTTGACATGAACAGAACCTCTCTCTTTTGCGTTTCTAATTTATGCACCTCTTATTTATGCAACTCTCTAAGTAATACGTCTATTTTTTTTTCCGGTTCCGGCGAAACCCTATAGGAAATAATGTTAAATTTTCCTCAATTATACGTCTTTCAGTTATACACCTCACACTTGTACGACGATTTTTTTTTTTTTTTTTTTTTTTTTTTTTTTTTTTTTTTGAGAGTTGTCATTTCCTCTCTTTTGACCGACGTCAATTGGTCAAACGAACTAAGTATATCTTTCAGGATTTTATGGGTTCTGTCATCTATCGATAATCATTCCTAGTCTCTATCTGTTGCTAATAATAAGTGGTCTAATAAAGAGAGATATTAGTGTACTTGTTAGATGGTGAAAAGGGGAGAAACACAATTTCAGTTTTATCTTTAGGTTTAATAATGACATACACTTAAATATGCGTTGTAAAGTGATTTATGCTTTTAATGATAGTGTATTAATACAGCTTCAAATATTTTTTTTTAATTCGGTACTAATTTAACACATGATATTGATATGGCAGATACCTTTAACGAGATTCGAGAAACTTGTTAAAATGGATTGTTAAAATGGATGATCTATCACTTATACGAGATTTTTTTTTTCGATCTCTTGTTCGAATCAAACTGTGACATAGTTGCTTATAGCCATTCGGAATTGGCTTTAAGCAGTAGGTCCCGGTCTCATTAGCCCTCGTGTTGCAAAATAGTAGACAGTATTGCTCCAAACCCAACCAACCTTGACTTGAGAATCGTATAAAAAAGCAGTCACTGTATGGGTAAAATGGTTAGTAGGATAATTTGAGTCCATAAAAATAAATAAAATAAGAAATTTAAAAGCCGATATTTTGATCATATTTAGGGTACTAAATCCCGTTCAGTTTTGATAAGTGTCCTTTTTGTTATTGACGAACAAACTTGTATGACTAAAGCAGTGGAATTAAATCACTTCCAAATGTATGTAGAATATGAAAATAATTTTAAGAAATTCGATTTACTACTAAGTGTATATAAATATATATACAATCGACTCTCGCTATCTCAACTCCGTTTACCTCGAATTCCCACTTATCTCGAAGATTTAGCGAAGTTTTAAATTTACACTTTTGTAATTCAATCGAAATTCATTCTCGGGACCTCGAAATTCACTCCGTTTATATCGACGCTTTATATGCAGCAATATCTTTTAAAAAATTGAACGAATGGATAATTGAAAGAGTCCTAAGTATATTTATAAACTTAGAACTGAAATGTCATTTTATTGGGAACTATTTCTAATTCTTTTGTGAAATGTTGGTTTTTTTTACATCATGTATCCAACTCTATGAAAGGGGTCGATGGAATATTTGAACGAGGAACTCTGTGATGTAATAAGACCGTTTGTGGAAGAATTAGTATAATTTTCTAATTTCGTATATGTAGATACAAAAATTGTCAGATGCAAAGAAGTTTGTTGTTGTTGATTTGGAGTGCTACGGTCTATTTTTGCAACAAGAGGGCTAATGAGACCGGGACCTACAGCTTAAAGCCGATTCCGAACGGCTACGGACATCCATGCCATAGTGGGATTCGAACCCACGAACTCCGGTACCGAAGGCCAGCACACTAACCAATCGGCCATCGTTCGGCCGCAAAGAAGTTTGAGACAAAGACATTATTTAAACAATAGTAGTTCAAGAAGACACAGATGAGGAGAGGTTTGGTTTGGTTTGGAGTGCTACGGTCTATTTTTGCAACAAGAGGGCTAATGAGACCGGGACCTACAGCTTAAAGCCGATTCCGAACGGCTACGGACACCCATGCCATAGTGGGATTCGAACCCACGAACCCCGGATCCGAAGGCCAGCACCCTAATGCCATCGTTCGGCGCAGATGAGGAGAGGGACTTTTTAATTTTTATTAACGATAATGAGCAATGGAATTTAGTTATACAATATCGTTATTCATCGCTAAACTGAAAGCCAAAAATGTATTAAATAATATAATTAATGCTTCGAATAAAAAATAATGATTTGATACATGAGCTAAAATTAATTTTAAAGAAGAATATAGAACTATTTAATGAAACAGTCCTAGTTGAAATATAGTAAAAAAATATTTTTATTCACAGTACGCATTAATCGTTATTATTGAACTACTCTATCACAAATTAATCTGAGGTATCTCATACCTATTACAAAAAAATATGCATACAAACATTTTTCGATAATATTATAAAGTATGGAAATATGCTTTTACAAATTAAAGATGCCTGTCGATACAATTTACAGATTTTCATTTAAATGATAAATAAACCGGTGTTGCAGTACTAATTGTCAACATCGTTCGTCCATTATTAGCTAGAAGAAAGTCACCTTTTTTATACGTGTATTCTTGAATTTGAGATTTTCTATAAGGCTTCTTAAATATCTGGACAGGGTGAAATATTAAATATTTATACTGCAAATCAAAACCGCTTTTGATTCGGTAATGCTCCAGGATCTACCTGTTGTCCGATATTATTGTAAACAATGCATTAGCCAGCATTCCATACTTTAGTCCTTCTCTTTTAATATCACGACTTTTCCATTATTGTTAATTAAATCCCAGTTTTTTTTGTTCGTTTGTTCAATCGTCTAGGAAATCTAAAGGTAAATTGAGACTATGAAAATATCATCACAGACGTCTTCCTTAAGCTTCGAAATAAATTTCCAAGATATCGAGAAAAAAATTGCTCAAATTCACATTAACATAAATTTGGGACTACGAGATAAATAAAAGGAAAATATTGAGAGTCGATTTCATGCGGTTTAAAAAACAATTTAATTCAGAACTTTAAAATGCTTCATATCTTAAATACAGAGCTGTTATTAACAATTGATCACATCTGAAAAGCTTAATTTTGTTGGGTTTTTTAGACATGGGACAATTGTTTACAAAACTTTAAAGGCATAAAATGTAAAAGTGCCTTTCCTTTCTTCGAGAATCTTTACAATCCGTAATTCTAAAGATATTTGATTTGCAAAGAAAATTCCCTCTTTTTCACGGTTATATATATACAAACAAATGAATTACAATACTGTCAAAAATTAGAAACGCAAATAAATTTACAGAAGACATTAACTGCTTGCGAGTAGTGGGAGAGAACACAAACGTCACCTTCATCATCATGTCACGCAGTGTGACTGAAGGGCATGTGAGCTAGTTTCTCAAAGTCGACACACATTGTAAAACAAATTCAGCAAACACGCCCATCATGTCAGTAAAGAAAAACATGCCTTACTTAAAATGCAGTAAGCGGGGAACAGAGAGGACAAATTCCGGTCAAGATTGAACAAGAATGAAAACAATACAAAATACAGCTATAGAAAATAATGAATGAGACAACTCTTGCACGCAACATAAATTAAACTCTTCATAAATAATACAAAATATTGCGTACCTTCTTAAGGTGCTTGTTAAGCCATTTTGTGAAAGTCTTTTTCTGGATGGCATCTCGTTCATCTGAAAATTTGAAAAGATTTTTCCACATGTTAGTGAGAATGAAGACATGTAATAAACACAGCTAAGTAACAGCAACAGTATTCACAACAAATACACGCCACACTGTGAAGCGCGTTGGTGAACTTGTTATTCCAGTGCTCTCCTTTACAGGGGGAATTGCAACAGACTCCGGTTAATTCATTAGTTCGCGAGGTTCACTACGATGAAATGAGGTTTTTTCACAACTAGAATCATTTCCTACGACGACGATTCAGTTTGTGACCTTCTGGAAACAAAACACACTATTTGTCAAACAAGGGAGTACAATAGTTCTGTCCAAAGTCAACCCCGAGTGATTTCTGTGTGAAGTATTGCCTAATCCGCGGCCAAAAACAGGGAAATCGCAGTAAGGTGTGGCTCTTATCGTATGACCTGGACAACACAGCCAAAAGTAAGAGCTTTTAAGCTTTTATCAGTTCTAAGGATACTTTTTACGAAAATATGTGCTTAAAATTCCCTATATTAAAAATATTTGACGCTCTAATCACTCTCGACCACTCTAAATACTAACAGATAAAGAAATAGATAGCGTTAATCTTGAAGTTGACATATAAATCGGACTCTGGCTTCTTCCTGTGCGCTGCTTCCGGCGAATTGTCAAGTGAACAAGCTAAAAATAGTCTTAGCATAACGTCTAATTGCATATACATAGCTTGCCTTATTAAATCATTTTTAAAACAATTAAAAATTCGGTGACATCCACATTTTCGAAAATTAAGTTTTGAATTTATTTTTGCAAGTAACACTATTATAAAAGCAATATTTACAGTGTTTTAAACGATATATGAAATATATATATATATATATATATATATATATATATATATATATATATATATATATATATATATATATTCATTTATTTATATATTTCTTCTCAGATGGTATACTTCAAATAAACATACTAGTTACTGTAATAATTTAAAAATTTTCAATAATTTATTTCAAAAACCTCAGTTAAAACACTTTATAATGTAAAATGCAGAACATATGACTTTCTTTTCACAGCGTAAATTTAACCTTCAAAACAATTATAATAAAAATTTATTTTAAAAAAAATTGTTGTATGGATACCTGTTAAATGTTTGTCAATCAGTGCCGTAGCAAATAAAGAGGGGGTATATGGGGGTTGTAACCCCCATAATAATTGTTGTTTACATACAATATATGTAAGGACTATTGCATTATTTTTTAGATATGTGATAAAGTGAGAGAACCCCCCCCCCCCCCCATAATAGAATATTTCTTGTTCCTCCACTGCTATGAATTCAATTTCAAAACTTGTTACCCGTTTGTAATGCTTATTCAACGAGTAATTTCCTCTTCACGTAATAAAATTAAAAATACTCATGCTGTAGTAGAAACATATTTAAAATAACAAAATAAAAACTAAAAGAAAGAAAGAGGTGTAAAATTCATCCCACTTCTAATACGGAAAGCTCAAGTTGAAAGAACACATTCACTCATACATTATGAACATAAATGTTTCACACTAAACTGCAGTGAGTCTATTCTCGAAGGACTGAATAAAGTTTCATAAAGTCTTAGCAGGCCTCAATCTCAGCAGTAACTATTAACTTATTTAATATTCGGGATAATGATAGAGGAAGTGTTTATTGAACACTAACTCTCAGTAAGAAGAGTTATTGTTAAAAAAAAGGCAATACAAAAAAAATTAAGTGATGTAGCACAAATATTTGTAAATATAAATAATCAATACACATTAAAAATCACATGTCGTATTATGGGTAGGGCGTTGCCTTTCGCATCTAGAGTGTGTGAGTTCGAATACCACAACTAGCATAAGTGTTATAGCCGAGTGGAACTGGCTATAGAGGGTAGATCTTGGTCCAATTCGTCAAAATGTTACCCCTAAATAACCAACCACACTTCAAATAAGTTTGTATGTCTGTCTGTCTATCTATCTATCTATCTATCTATCTATCTATCTATCTATCTATCTATCTATCTATCTATCTATATATATATATATAACTTATTTACATATATGTGTGTATGTGTGGGTGGGGAGGTGTGTAAATATATATATGTATATGTAAGTAAATATATATATATGTGTGTGTGTGTGTGTGTGTGTGTGTACATACACACTTTTGTATACAATTAAGAAATTGCAATTCATCTTTTAAATAACGCAAAAAAATAGGACTTTTAATTATAAACTTTTTTCATTAATTACACATAAAAAGTTTATTTTTTGCCTTTGTGTTTTCACAATAAAAAAAACCACACACACACACGCACACACACGTGTGTGTGTGTGTGTACACACTTTTGTATACAATCAGGAAATTGCAATTCATCTTTGAAATAACGCAAAAATAAGGACTTTTAATTATAAATTTTTTTATTAATTACACATAAAAAGTTTTTATTTTTTGCGTTTAGTGCTTTTACAATAAAAAAAATCAGAGAAAAACCACTTAGAGGAAATACAAGGTACTAGCACTGAGATGTGTTTAACTCGGTACAAATACTTTTAGACATGAGAATAACATTTCATTTCGCTAACTACATTGCTAGACCTCACGTCTGGGTTGTTAAATAAAAGACACCATGCTTTAGAACAAATGAAGGTTCGAATTTTTAATTTGAATTTCAATTCAAAGACTTTAAACAGTAAGTACAGAACAGTAAATACGGACTGAATTAACTGAATTTTTTATAATGAATAATTTGTTTTATGTGAAATATTATATGAGAATGCTTTTAATTTAAAATCTGTATAATGTTCTTCATAGCGAAATTTATGCTTTATTAGATCTTTAAATAAGACTTCAAATTTCGGATATTGAAAAAAAAATTAGCATGTAATTGTGAAATCAATTACATTAAAATTTGTTAAAAATAAACTTTTTACAAAAAATTTCTAAAAAGTTTTGGCATTTATGAAGGAACTTGTTTGAATCAAAGGTTCTAAAATTTTAAAAAATCGAACACATTTCGAGGTAATCTCACTTGTTATACAAGACACTGAGCTAGTATAAAGAATACTTTTTTAGACCATAAATTACCTGCAGTTTCTTTTCTGTTGTGTATGCATCTCGTTTGAGATAATAATTAATATAACAGATCCTTATATAAATTAAAAAGTCAGTCAAAAAATAAGCATATAAAAAGTATTAAGAATAAATGTTTTTAGAAAAATAAGGCATTCTGCCTCTCACAAAGATTTAGAGTTTCAGGATATCATGCGATATGAATATTTACATACTTTAGCTTCACTATTTATAAAGCTACAGCTACTGGTTTTAGATCAGGCGTCACCGGAAAACCCAAATAGGTCATATGTCTCGATAAAAAATAATAAATAAATAAATAAATAAAAGCTATCTGCCTGTTCAGAATTCTGAACATTTATGATCAAAATATTTAAAAATTTTAATTATTTTCCGATAATTGTAACATAAAAAAATCATCATTAGGCTATACCAAAATAGGTGACTTTCTCTCCTCTAACTGATGAGTGATGATGGAAATAAGAATATTCCTTGTCATGCTGTGGAATTCTTCAATACTTCTAACTCTTTATAGGGTGTACTAAAACTAGATATTTCATCCTATATCCGTTACGTTAGAGGAATGGCTAATTTGGAGCTGTACGGTCTACTGTTTTGCTACACGAGGGCTATTGAGACCGGCTGCTTAAAGCCGATTCCGGACGGTTACGACACTATTACCAGTAGTAGGAATCGAACCCACGAACTGCGGTACTAAAGAGTATTCTTGGAAGAGTGACTGACTTCTCCTTGGAGGACTACGGTAAATGGTTCACGTCAGTGCCACAGATGAAAAAACCATTGCGTTGTGCGATTTTCCAACAGCTATTACAGGAAGCATTACAAGCTACTTCGCGAATGATGCAAAGCGTGGTAAATCGGCAATTTTGAATATAGTGAGTTTGAAACACAACAAAATTATCAATTTTTTTTTTGTTTTCTTTCCAGTTAAATATGTTGTAGGCGGGTAACTTTTTTTTACTGCCCACCGACGGATAATGCCCACCTAGGGATTAGACTCTCCCCTCTTCTCCGTTTTCAGACCTCATCTTTTGGAGAGAGTTCTTGGGAACGGGTCGAATTCGAATGAAGAGAGACGAACGACTACAGACTAAATAGCGAGATGTGCTCGCAGGACTTGTAAACATGTATATATGTAATGTAAAAATTTAATACTTTAGACTTAAACTAAAATTACTAACTCATATATTAAAAAGCACCAAATCTGGGATTCCGTCATCTTCTTAGTAACCTCTGGGAGTTAAACTCTTTTGTCTTAAAATCTCCTTCCTGTTGGCAAAATTAACTAGCCATCCAACTTTGCTGATTAAGCACATTCCTTTTCTCAAGCCTGTGGCATCCCCAAAAATATAAAAGGTCGCACGACCTTTTTCCAGAGATTTTGCTGTTGGACGTTGCTAAATAAAGATGCTGCTAAGTTCTCTTGATAAATCTTATTCTTTTCGCGAGCGACTACACCCCTTCAACCATGTTACATCCCTGAAGCATAGCATGCTACGCTATGTTTCATATATATATATATATATATATATATATATATATATATATATATATATATATATATATATATATATATGTGTATATATATATATGTATATATATATATATATGTATATATATATGTATATATATATATATATATATATATATATATATATATATATATATATGTATATATATATATATATGTATATATATGTATATATATGTACATATATATATATATATGTGTATGTATATATATATATATATATGTACATATATATGTGTATATATGTGTATATATATATATGTATATATATATATATGTGTATATATATGTATATGTATATATATATATGTATATATATGTATATATATATATATATATATATGTATATGTATATATATATATGTGTATGCATATATATATATATATATATATATGCATGTATATGTATGTATATATGTATATATATGTATGTATATATATTATATATATATATATATATGTATATTATATATATATATATGTATATTATATATATATATATATATGTATATATATATATATATGTATGTATATATATATATATATGTATATATATGTATATATAAATGTATATATATGTATATATATATATATATATATATATATATATATATATATATATATATATGTGTATATATATATGTGTATATATATGTATATATATATATATGTATATATATATATATATATGTATATATATATATATATATATATATATATATATATATGTATATATATATGTATGTATATATATATATATATATATACCCTACTTCATTCAGTATTTAAGAGGAGAATCGTTTTTTGGGGGAATTTAAATAAATTAAGGAGGATGTCCATTATTTTATTAGAAATACTACTCTTCATTCGGCCATTTCTGAGACCTGAAACGATACAGCGTTTTAACTTAATGAGATTAAATTGCAACAAATATTTTTTTTATATTCTTTATAAAATATACAAACAAGCTTTATAGAATATATTAAATGTAGAACCCAATATTATGAATCTTGCAATAAAGACATATCATTTTTCTCCATTACCCAGAATTAAGAATTATTCAAGTTGTCATACGTTTAAATGTTTATTATTTTTTGTTTTTGTTTTTTTAAATTAATAAGCTTTTGAAATCTCAAGTTACCATATTAACCTACTTTGAATGAATATGGTAATTTTCCAATATTCATTTTCTCTCACTAAAAAGTTTCGTATGTTATTTTGAAATTTGATATATAAGAAAATACTTGAAATTCTCAGCGAGTTAGAATCAAAATGCCAAAGAATAAACAAAGTCCAATCCTTAACTTGACAAGTAAATTTTAATCATAACGCAAAATATTGATTTCTTTTAAACAGATTCAGAAAAATAATAAGAGGTACACCAGAAAGATGCAACCAGATCTCTGTAGTACTGGTTTCTGAAATCAGGAGAATAAATGGCATTGGAAGAGAAACACGAGAGAAATTTCAAGGTTACCTGAGAATGAAGTTTTATTATTATTCTTACTTTTGTTTTTACAATTAGTTTCTCTTCCTTTCCCTCTCCACAGATAGTTATCAGGGAGCGGCCAAGGTCAAACATTGTCAAATGCCGTATACCGTGACGCCCTTAATAATTTCCGTGTGTACGGAATTATCACGGATCAGAATAGATCTAATTTTTCTAACAAGGGTCACTTGACAGACTATGTTACAAGCTAGAACGAAAGTCACGTAACTCGCATTAAATGGAATCTACGCACAACTTTTACCCACTCAAAGTTCCCAAGAACAAGTGATTTACGTTAGAAGTTTACAAAGAAACATACAAATTGCTTTTTCTTCTCTAAATATTAATTAATTCAAATACCAATTTTTGTTTTACAATACTCCTATCAAAAATCTCAACTCTCCACTCCCCCTTAAAAAAGGATCTTTTTTTTTTTTCATTGCAGTTTCTTCTGAAATAATATGTAGTTTATAATGAACAATTTTTTAAAGCTCTTTATTATAAATTTTACTCTAAAAACAGATTTAGAGCCAGTGTAGAACTTCTATTTTAGAGAATAATTAAACTATTTTTTATTTCTTTGAAGCCGTGTTTCTTTACTGTAGATCATTCCCCTATTGAACCGCAACGCAAAATGTTGGGGTGGCGAAAATATAATTTAAAAATATGAATTTTAAAATGCGTAAGACGAAATCCATTTATTAAATTTAATTTGATTACATTTTTTGTACAGGACAATTACAAACTCATAATACTCGCTAAGTTGATTATAATTGCACATTAAATTATAATTATTTTGAATTATGATTACACATTAAAAAGCCGAACGATGGCTGAATGGTAGAGCGCTGCTCTTCGGAACCGGAGTTCGTGGGTTCGAATCCCACTGTTGGCATGGATGTTTGTAGGCGTTCGGAATCAGCTTTAAACTGTAGGTCCCGGTCTCATTAGCCCTCGTGTGCAAAACAGTAGACCGTAGCGCTCCAAATCAAACCAAAAACCAAACCAAACACATTAAAAAATTACTATTAAGCGCATTAAATATAACAGTGTCACATACCAATTTCAGCATTTTTCACAATCAAAATATAACCACAAACGTATAACAACTAACGTAACGTTAAATTAAAATTTAAACCAGGTTATCTTTATATGCATGCTTGTGGTTGGCATCAGACGTCGAAAATTACCACTACGGTTCTTTTTTTTTTTTTTTTTTTTTCCCTACACGATGACTAATGAGACAGACCTACTGCTAAAAGACGATTCCTTTAACCTTGAAAGTAGGATCGTGAGATTTAAAAGTTATAAAAGTAACACTGCAATTAAAAACAGATTTTTCTGACATATCTCACATTCCTAACAGTATAAACCCCGATAAAATTTCCATATATATATATATATATATATATATATATATATATATATATATATATATATATATATACATACATATATATATATATATATATATATATATATATATATATATATGCTAAAATATTAGCAGGCGAAGTTAGGTTTGGGCGAATGAGACCAGGATCAGGTGCTTAAAGCCGATTCCAAACCGTTACGAATATTCATGCCAGTAGTGAGATTCTAACAAATAAACTCCAGTACCAAAGAATAGCGCCTACCAGACGAAGTTACATTAAATATGTATGCATGCGTCAATAATACATACCTATATACTTATACATGATTGAATTTTAACAGCTATGATTGTAGGATTTTTTTTCTCTTTAGAATCAAAGTTATTTTATAGTAAAATGCTCTTGGAAATTTTTTGCAAGCAGTTGATGAATGAGCAACATTATGATCATTGCAATAGTTTGTACAAATATTTCTCAATAATCTCATATGCTTTATGACTGGATTTCAGGATTCCCAAATTTTAATGTATATTTTAGCAAAAAATTTCACGATATCAATAACAGCCTATCCATATCGTGTGTTAAAAACAATATTTTCATATAAAAAACAATATTAGTCCATAAAATAACCAATAATCAGTTTTTTTCCTCCAACAAAACAGAATGAAATAAAATAACCTTATACATGTAGAGTTTGAAATAATGTTTTGCTAAGGTTACATCTCAATAACTTTGTCAGACTCACTAAATTTCTAAGAAAATTATTTTAAATTCAATTTTCCCGAAATAAATTTAAAACATAATATGGATAATACTAAATTTTCTGACGTAATGATAATAAAAATCCTATTTTTCAACCATTAATTACTATTATATATAAACTTATAAAATAAACACTGCTATAAATGCGACATGTAATTTAATAGCTTAGGTCATTGGCTTACGATAGTTTCAAAATGTAATACTGATTTAAATGTCCCCTATTTTCTACATTTAAACTCACCTAAAAGAGCACGGAGATTTCCGAGACAAAAATATCACTTCAATTAAAAATATATAATAAAGACAGAAACTAAAATGCGCCATGTTTAAGACTTAAAATGATTGAAAATCTTACAGTAAATGCGAAGGAAAAAGTTGCAATAATGAAAGACAGTATAATTAAAAACTGCCTATACATCCTTCGAGAAATACAAGGTAACTCCTTAATTAGGAAAAAAAAAAGTAGCAGCTATGTCAGACACATAGGATGTCACGTAGTCCCTTTTTAAAGATTCTAAATTCGCCTTTTTTTCTAATCACGCAGAAAAGTACCAGATATATTTTAATTTCGCTGGCCTTTCGCTTATTACAGCTAAACCCAGTTAATAATTAAACTCTTAATGTGAACAAAAGGACCTCTTAAGCTATTCCATGTTGTTCACTAAACAACGGTATTATAGACGAACCTTTTCATCACGTCATATTTTTAAGAGCACTTAATTTAACAAATAGCCCGCCTACAGAAAAACCTTGGATCCACATACCGTAAAAAGCAAAATAAAGTGATAAAAAATGCTCTTTAAAATCTTTTTTATCAGCGCATGGGCATAGGACTATCAATAAAAACAGTAATGAGTTCTTATTGAATAGACTATTTCATATTTCCTACTCAACCTCAAATACGTCGCATGTTATATAGATCTACTTCCCGATCAATTTGGACAGCCAACGCCAGATGTGATTTAAGTTAATTGACAAATTTAACACATTTTACAGGCTATATATGTTCAGTCAACTCATAGCGATAAATACACTTAACATTTAGAAATTTCTCAGATCTTTGACAACAAAAACACAATCACAGCCTCAAGCACAATCCAAAGGATTTGTCATGTGCATACACACTGAATCCCATTTAACCTTTACAGAAGGACTGGGACAGCATATATTCCGTGGATGCATTAGTTCTTCAGAGAGCCCCTTTCAAAAGGTTAAGGGAGAAATTTACCTGAAAAGTTGATTTTTTTACCTCAATGAATTGTGAAATATAGCTAAAAATAAAAATCAAAGACAATGCTTTAATATTAATCATTTTACAGTTAATGTAATTATTACCCTAGCAGGCAGTTCAGATGCTACGAATAACTACTTTAAAAAGTTTTTAAAACAAACATTTTCGAATTTTATATGTATTTGACATATTTCCAAGTGCATTTATAACTATAATATACATTAAAAACTATCGACAATTTATCTAGTAAAGTATGAAATAAAAGTTAAGTAAATGTATTTCGAACAGCAAAAATCAATCCTTTCTGAAACTAAAAAAAATATATATAGTTTGAAAAATTCGTGTTTTAACTATTACTTTTTCCTTCTATAATCGCAGCAAATACTTACAATAACAACTGTTTTATTCTAAGGTTTAAAATTTATCTTATGAATAAAAGAGGATAAGCGTAGAATATTTTCAATAATATACCTTTCGAAATAACAATTAATATTTCTTTTTAATTATAAATATTTTATCTAGAAATTGCAAACACTTTTACATAAATATACTGCTAATAACTCAAACTTATAAGCAGACTGGTCAAAAACAAATTTAACTAATTTTGTAACTTCACTGCTTCCTTAGAACGCTTTATATCTGTAGTCCCAATTTTATTCAAATAGTCATAATTATAAAATTTCCCGTTAAATTTTTTTTATTTTTAAACATTTGCTCGCTTAAGAAGTTATTATTTTCTTTCAAGTATTTCTTTTCTTATTTATTGTGAGTCAATTTTCCCTTGAATGCAGAAACAAATGATTAATTAATTATAAATTAGCTGAAAATAAGTTTTTATTATATATGATAATTATAAAAACATGTTTTCCGCTAATTTTGTCACTGTATAAAAGGAAACCTTTTTTTTAACATTTGCTTGTACAA